>FXXK01000820.1:164143-331468 GCA_900184695.1 Betula pendula | reverse complement strand
AGGCGTCACAATTCTGTTGAGTTGAATTGCATTTATAAAGTCTCCTATAAATTCTGTTGAGTTGAACTGAATAATGTGACAAGATTCTGTTGAGTTGAATTGCATTTATAAAGTCTCCTATAAATTCTGTTGAGTTGAACTGAATAATGTGACAAAATTTTGTTGAGTTGAACTGAATGTTGTAACAAGATTCTGTTGAGTTGAATTGCATTTATAAAGTCTCCTATAAATTCTGTTGAGTTGAACTAAATAATGTGACAAGATTCTGTTGAGTTGAACTGAATAATGTTTGTTTATGTTGGCTCCTATACTCTCCTTTCAGATTTATACTAATCCTAAAATATGATTATGGCTTGTTGGGGAAACAAAATGCATACATCTTTTCTGTGTATTTGTTTTCTCTAGTATGCTAAATATATGTTCCCAACTCTTAAGTGAGAAATCTCCCTTGACATGTTTATCAAGGTTAAAGGATTTTGTATAAACAATGCAAGGGAGTAAAAATATATAACCAATTTTTTTATTAAGTGAATGCAGGGACAAGTGGCAAGTTTGGGAGTTTGAAGAATTTATAATTAATGTTTTTATGTTGTAAATTTGTAATAGTTAGATTTAGGGTTTAATTTATTTGATTCCTTGTAAATTTATTATTATTGTTTGTGTTTATTTAATTTGTAATCTGATTTTAATTTGATTACTCATGCAGATATGTGTTGCAGTCTTCTAGATTACAAATTTAGTATTTTTATGTTGTTTGTAATAATTAGATTTTGGGTAAATTTTTTATTGTCATTTAGGTTGAATTATGGTTATTTGTGTATGTTTTTACTTTTCAATTGTAATTGTTTTAGGTGGACTACTTGAACACTTTGGCATTGGTATTTTAAATTTTTTGTGATTGAATTTGAGTTAGGTTTTTTGAGGAATTTGTGATTTGAATGATGGAATTTGATTCATGTTTTTGAGGCATTTTTTATTGTGAATTTGAAGCAGGTTTTTTAGAGGCTGTCTGAAAATTTTGTAACATTTTAACACATTGATTGAATTAGAATCAGGTTTTTAGAGGCTTTTGTGATTCTGAATTATGGAATTTGAATCAGGTTTTTGGGGCTTTTTTGTTCTTGAATCCGATTCAGGTGTTTTAAAGCTCTTCCAGAATTTTTGTAACTTTTTAGCAAATAACCATCTAGAATTTTCTGAACTTTTTAACAATTAACCGAGCCCTAAACGAGCCGAGTTGCTCAGTTAAGGTCTAATCGGGCTTTTGAACCGAGCATGATCTCGAGCCCGGCCCGTCTCGAGCTCATTAAATTTGTTGTATTTTTTTCGAGCATTAATCGAGCCGGGTTGCTCAGTTAAGGCCTTATCGAGCTTTTGAATCAAGCTCGAGCCCGAGCCCGGCTCGGGTTCGAGCTCAGCAAAACTATCAAGTTTTTTTCGAGCTTTAATCGAGTCGAGCCGGCTCGTGACTCGGCTCGACTCGGTAAACCGATTTTCACGAGCCCGAGTTCGATCCGGAGCCTTGCAGGTGTTTTGTCAAGCCGAGCTCGAACACAATGTTTTAAGCTCGGCTCGAACTCGAGCCCGGCTCTTTAAGCAGTTTCCTTAAACGAGCCAGTCCTGAACATGCAAAACTCGACTCGGCTCGGCTCGTTTACAGCCCTAATCGGGTTGACCCGTGATAAGTCTTGAATGTTACGCATTCAAGCCCCTTAACTCGCATGTGTTATACCTTAGTTTATATTGTTATATAATATTTTTGGTATGTTTTAGTGTTTTCTATATTTTCAGGTCTTAATGAGAATTCAAGACATATCATGGACATTAAGCTTGAAGGTATTTTTGAGGAAGTTAAATGATGTAGAAGGACTGACGCTCGAGCGCCCAACCTTGGTGCTCGAGCGCCAGCCGCAATAAGGCCTGGCGCTCGCAGGCAGCGCGCGCAGGTATCGAGCGGCAGAAGCACTTGACGCTCGAGCGCCGTCGTATCTTCCAGAACTGGAAGATATTTTTATGACAGCAAATGACGGCAAGATCTTTTGGGGTCTGATATTGCGGCTTGTCAATCAAATGTAGGCGCCGAAATCAACCCTCAGAACCGCCCAAGACCAATTGGATGAAGATTTTTGTAGTCTTAATTCCCTTGTAAAGATCTAAGCCTCTCTCTTCCCTATATATCCAAAACTGACGGAAGAGGGGCCAGGAGCTCGTTTTTACTTATTTTCCTTAGTGTTTTACTTATTTTGCTTGTAATTTGCATTATAGACAGTAGGTAGAACTCTCCCTTAGCACTTGCTCTCCTTGGGTTTTGGGTTTCTCCAAATCAATGGAGTTATCCAACTTCCACATGAGGAACTAAATCCTTTTTAGGGTTTTGATGTAGCTTGATCCAAGTGCTATAGGTTGAGTAGTTTTAGCTTGGTTTTTGAATAAATGGTGTGGTGATTGTGTATCCATATGGTTTGTTCTTCATATTTATACATTTGAGATGGAAATCATTCTTTGTCTATGAGGAATTGTTCTAAGTCTTGAATGTTTTCAATATCTTTGATGTCTTTGATTAAAAAGGTATAGGATATACAATGATGCTTTTGACTTGATGTTATGTGAGTTTGATAGGGCATGCTAGGGACCACAACTCAATTTCATGTTAGCTTAACTTAGAATAAAGGGAAAGAGGGGTGGAAACCTAAGATGTTTTATGCTTATTCCATGATTTTGGGTAGGCTATTAAGAGGGCTTATATTGCATGCTAAGGAACATAGGTTAAATCACATGTAGGTTAGGTGAGTGGCTTGTGCAAACTTATGATGTTTTATCATTTTCTCTTGGTAGTATACTTTTGATGAGTTATTGTGAGGATTGACACCCTTCACATACTCAAAACCATGCTTTTGTTTGAGATCCATGCTAGGACTAGTTAGCTTGTGGTATGAGGATTGAGTGAAATCAATTCCCTATACCTTTTTACTCTTTTAGTTCAACTTGTGTAGTTTAGTTTAAGGACTTTTCGGTTGTTAAGTTTTTAGTTTAAAAACACAACTTCTTTGATTGATGAGTTGAGTTAGGTAGGATTTTAGAAATTCCATATCATACAACCGCATAAAATCCCTGTGGATCGATACCCTCAATATAGACCTATCTACATAGATTCGTCCTATTGCGAGTGTTTATAAATTTAAAACTTAATTTCTAAGCTCGATCAATTTTTAGCGCCGTTGCCGGGGATTGTTTTTGTTGAAAAAGGTTGTTTTGGAGTTTTTAAAGTTGTATCTAGTTTGATTCTGTATATTGTGTCTTTAGATTCCCAAAAATTGCATAAAATCGAGTCTGTACAAAATCTATTTTTGGTTCTGTTCTGTTTCTGTTTCTGCATAAATTCAGGTCTCTGCAGAATCTGACGCTCGAGCGTCAGAATTTGGGTATCGAGCGCCCGACGCTCGAGCGCCGCTGTGTGGGTATCGAGCGCCACTTCTCAGACAGTAGCCCTGAAGCTACTACCAAGGTAGAAACAGGTATTTTTCTAAACCTTTTTTTTTTTTTCACCTGTTTGTTGTACATATTATTAGGGTGTTAGTTTATGTTTGGTCGCCGCCCATTATCATTGCCTATTTTTCCGTGCGACCTAGATCTAGAGCGTACTCTTAGACAACAAAGAACCGCAAGGAACTTAGATCTAAGAGTACCTAATATAGAACACATGGCTGAAGAGAATAGGGCTGTTTTATTGAGCGATCATTATGTTCCCTCTACTTACACACCCTCTTCATGCCTTCGATTGCCAAACATCACGGCAACCCAATATGAAATTAAGTCCAGCACGATACAGATGTTACCATCTTTTTACGGACTTAGCAATGAGGATCCTTATAAGCATCTAGACGAATTCATTGATATATGTTCAACTCTAAGATTGCAAAATTTTGATGAGAATGCTTTGAGGATGTGCCTCTTTTCGTTTTTCCTCAAGGATAAAGCCAAACATTGGCTTAATTCCTTGCCTAATGATTCAGTGACTTCTTGGGCTCAAATGCAACAAGAATTCCTTAAGAAGTACTTTCCAATAGGGAAAACAAATCAAATCCGGAAAGCCATAACTGGCTTTTCGCAGATTGATGGTGAATCTTTCCACGAGACGTGGGAAAGAATGAAGGACCTTTTACNAACATTGGCTTAATTCCTTGCCTAATGATTCAGTGACTTCTTGGGCTCAAATGCAACAAGAATTCCTTAAGAAGTACTTTCCAATAGGGAAAACAAATCAAATCCGGAAAGCCATAACTGGCTTTTCGCAGATTGATGGTGAATCTTTCCACGAGACGTGGGAAAGAATGAAGGACCTTTTACGAAAGTGTCCGCACCATGCTGTCCCCAAGTGGCAGCAAGTCTAATGCTTCTATGATGGCTTAACTGAGCCTCATAGGCAAATGGTCGATGCCTCATGTGGAGGCACATTTATGTTGAAGAGCGAAGATGATGCATGGACTCTTTTTGAAAATCTTGGTGAAAATTCTTTACACCATGCATCATCCGGTCGTAGGGCACCTCCTGCCAAACAAAAGCATGAAGGTCTTTTCGAAGTGAGCCATTCCTCTGAGGTTACCTCTAAAGTGGATGCTCTCTCTCGGAAACTTGACCAGATCATGGCAGCTGGCTTTGCTCCTACGCCTATAGCTCCCATCTCAACTCCACCTGAGGCATGTTCATTATGCTCTAATCCATCGCACCAGGCGAAAGATTGTCCTATCATTGGACAATTTTCTGAAGTTCATCCCGAGCAGGTGAACACAGCATTCTCCAGACCGGGTAATGACCCTTATTCCAATTCATATAACCCGGGATGGAGAAATCATCCTAATTTTTCTTGGCGAGCCCCAGCTCCGGGAAATCAAGGACCCGTTGGAGGATTGCAAAATCAAGCACATCCGATGCCTACGCATCAATCTTTTAATCAGTCCTCCAACTACCGACCCCCTCAGCATCAATTTCAATCAGCCCCTCCTCCTAGGAATTCTGCCTTTGAGGATAAGGTTTTGACTGCTCTTGGCAATCTTGAGGCCAATTCTCAATTGCTGAATTCCCATTCCCAATCCATCGCCAAGCTGGAAGGCCAAGTTGGCCAGCTGGCAAATGCGCTTAATCAGAGGAAGGAAGGGAAGCTGCCCTCCCAACCAGTTGCCAATCCTAAGGGACAATACATGGTCGATGGAAGCGCTTCTGGTAGCGTTCCCCACGAACAAGTCCATGCAGTCACTACATTGAGGAGCGGACGGGTGGTCGATAACAAGGTCGGGCTGAAGGCCCAAGAGAAGGATGATTCCCCTACCAATCCAAATCCACCAATTGGCAGTCCAATTGTTCCGCAGGAACATGAAACTCTTGAGACGTCTTCTGAGCCTAGAGCTCCATTCCCTTAACGTCTCAAGGGGCCTCCTTGTGCTTTGAAGCAAGGAGAGAAATTCCAAGAGATGATGGATATTTTCAAACAAGTTCAAATCAATATCCCCATCATCGATGCCATCCGACAGATCCCATCCTACGCCAAGTTTTTGAAGGATTTATGTACTCTGATAATGTTGTTGCTGACCATCTTTCCCGCATTTCTATCGAGTCGTCTCTCATTCCAGTTCATGATTCCTTTCCGGATGAGCAACTATTTGAGATTACTCCGAAAGAGGTGCCATGGTACGCTGACATTGTTAATTACCTAGCAATAGTTAAGATTCCTTTTCATTGGACGAAGCAAGCAAGAGACCGATTCTTCAAGCAGATCCGATCCTATTTTTGGGAGGATCCTGAACTCTTTAAGTATTGTGCTAATCAGATTATTCGCCGCTGTGTACCTCAGGACGAAGTGCAAAGTGTCCTCTCTTTTTGCCACACATTGGCTTGTGGAGGACATTTTAGTGCTAATAAGACCGCGGCGAAGGTCTTGCAAAGTGGATTCTACTGGCCATCCTTATTCAAGGATGCCAATCAATACTGTCAGGCGTGTGATAGATGCCAGCGCCTTGGAACATTGTCCAGAAGGGACATGATGCCTCTAAACCCCATCTTGATAGTTAAGATATTTGATGTGTGGGGGGTAGACTTCATGGGACCTTTTTCGCCCTCTTTCGGATTTGAGTATATTTTGGTGGCGATGGACTATGTGTCCAAGTGGATAGAGGCGGTGGCTACCAGGACCAACGACCATAAAGTTGTGATCAAATTCATCCAATCCAATATCTTTAGTCGTTTTGGTACACCTAGAGCAATCATTAGTGACGGAGGAAAGCATTTCTGTAATAGGTTTATGAAAACCTTACTCCTTAAATACTTCGTCACTCACAAGGTTGCCACACCCTACCACCCTCAGACAAGTGGCCAGGTAGAATTATCCAACAGGGAAATTATGCGGATACTAGAGAAGACGGTTAGGCCTGATAGCAAGGATTGGTCCTTGCGACTTAATGATGCACTTTGGGTATAGCTTTTAAGACACCGATTGGCATGTCGCCATACCGGTTGGTCTATGGCAAAGCATGCCATATCCCTGTTGAGTTGGAGCACAAGGCCTGGTGGGCCGTGAAGACTTTCAATTTCGATATGATATCAGCTGGTTCCCACCGAAGGCTACAACTGAGTGAGCTTGAAGAACTGAGAAACGATGCTTACGAGAGTTCACGGGTGTACAAGGATAAAACCAAGGCATTTCATGATAAACACATCCGTCCTAAGACTTTCGTCCCTGACCAGAAGGTATGGCTATACAATTCTAAACTTAGCCTATTTCCTGGTAAACTCCGTTTGAGATGGGATGGCCCATTCATTGTTGTATCAGTTTCCCCTCATGGAGCAGTCGAGCTGAAGAGTCCTAAGAGTGGCCAAATTTTTAAGGTCAACGGTCAGAGATTGAAACCCTACATCTGAGGTTCGGAGCTTATTGAGGATGTGGATTCTATCGACTTGATAGATCCCATCTATTTGGATTAGTACTTGTGCATATGTATTTTTGTTCATATTTTTCTTTTTCTTTATTTTGTAGTTTTAGAATTTTTTATACTTGCATTTTTCTTCTTTTGTCTTACATTTAAATTTTTTACTTTCCTGGGGCATGACGCTCAGGCGCCCATTTGTGGTGCTCGAGCGCCCATGGCACGAGCATCAGCTATTCGCTGACGCTCGTGAACCCCTGGCTTGGTATCAAGCGTCAGCTGCAGGCTGACGCTCGCGTGCTGCGCGCACAGGAGTAACACGTCAGTAGGGTCTGACGCTCGAGCGCCCAAACTTGGCGCTCGAGCGTCGTCGGGTTAGTAGGTCACGTGACCTGCTTATAAACCCTAGCCCCCTTCATTCTTTTCATTTCTCCTTCTCCTACGCTCGAACCCAGCCGCCGCCCCCTTGCCCAGACCAGGTATTTCTCCACTTTTCTCTATTTTTGATCAATTTTTATCATTCTTTTTGCATAAAATCATTTACCCACTCCATTTCTCATGATTCTATCCGATTAAAATGCCCCATTTCTTTGTTCTTTGTATTTTTTGGGTTGTGCACATCAGGTGTTTGTGTTTGTTCCTCTAAGGCTTTTTTTATGGCTAGTTCCTTGCAAAACTCCGCTCGATCGCCATCCCTTTCTCCATCTGACTCTCAAGGGCCGGGATCTTCCTACGTGACTACGGATTGGCAGCGTTTTGCCCTAGATCCCGAGACCAAATTTGATATTGTTGGGAGGTTTAGCGAGCTTGATGATGTCAAGTGGGCAAGGATACAATTCAGGAAGCGCCATCTCAAGCCACTCCTCAAGCCGGTGTATCACCTCTATCACCCCAGGTTTGTCTGTTTATTATACAAAAATTTGAAATTTGATACAGATCAGCCTGGAATTTTATTTTCTGAAATTGAGGGAGAGGAGTTCCAAGTAACTGTAGAAGATGTAGCAGAGGCACTTGGATGCCCACATGAGAGTTTCTCTACACACTACACTGAGGCACCGGCTTATGATTTGCACATGATTGTGCAAGACATGTGTGATGGAGCATATGAAAATAGAAAGAGGAACTGCACAAGCAAGGCGAAGTTGCCTTCAAGACTGTGGTTGGTAGACACAGTTCTTAAGAGGAATGTGTGTCCATTGGGACACAAGATTCAAAGATCCGGCCCCTTCCTTGCAGCCCTGTATGCCTTTCATAAGAAGCATTGGTTCTCAGCACCGCAGCTTATTTGGAGCCAAATTCATAAGTGCTGGGAGACGTATGTGGACAAGAGGATCATCACTGAAAAATCCAAGCTGCCTTTCCCTTACATGATCACCAAGCTTCTTGTCAATAAGGGGTTTGAGATTGAGGAAAGACACTTTGTGTCCAATAAATTTCAGTTGTACACCGAGGGAGATTGGAACAAAAGTGTCTCTCACATGAGGCCCAGAGCACCCGCTCCTGTGCAAGACGAAGAAATGCCAGACGCAGCTGCTGAGATGGCTCAGGGAGAGCCATCAGCTCCTCAGGGGGATAGAGCCCCCATTTCACAGTTCGAGTATGAGCTGCTGCAAGCACAATTTGACCGAGTCTATCAGTGGCAAGACAGCTTTGCACAGAGAACAGAGGCTGCATATCAGACCATGGAGGCGACACTTCAGACCATGGGGTCAACACTTCAGGAGATCCTGAGTCGCCTTCCGCCACTACCACCTGCACCACCTGCTCCTTGAGCTTCATTATATTTATTTTATGGCTTTGAACTGTTAATTTGGATTACATTGCTGGGATTTTGGAACACTATTTTGTTAACCATCAATGTATTTGTTTTTGCCATTTCTTATAAGGACAGGTGTTTTTGTTCATTTTATGGGGATTATGAGAATTTGGTTTGTTGTTCAAGATTTAATTTTGATTTTGGTTCATTCTTTTATTTATTCTTTCATTTGTATATTATCTTGCTTTTTAGTTGGTTTTTAGTTTTGTTTTCAGGATAAGTGATTGTAAAGATCAAGTTTGGGGGTATGCATAGAGCCATACCTCCCCATTGAGGTTTTTCTTTATCCCTCAGTTTTGCCATTCATTGTATAGACACATTGGGGACAATGTGTGATTAAAGTTTGGGGGTATAGTTAAATACTTGTATTCTTGTTCATTTACCACTTATTCTTGGGTTTGTAAAAAAAAAAAATCTGTTGTATATACATGCCTTGTAAATACATATTCATATTATCCCTTAGAATGTTGTTGATCTTTAATTTTGATTTACATTTCATTGGTGAGCTTAAAAGAACGAACACATGATCATGCAGTTAGACTTGCAAAATCTTTTTACTTGCGTTTGGCTTTTGAGAAATTCAGTTGTTTCACATTGTTATATCACGAGCACATTGGCACGTGGATTGTGAGGTATGAGCTCTAAATGACAACATGTTTGTGTTCAATACGTCTGATGCAATTGGATTACTTGTTAGATGGATGACCTGGGCAATAAAATTGACTGTAATCATGTATATTCAAAAAAAAAAATGATAAACAGCTAGTTTGTCTTTGTAGCCTAGTTAACTTGGTTTACAGCCCCTAGGGATGTCTCTACATCTAGTGCCCTAAAGCCATCTGTTTGGGAGTCATTGGCTTAACACTCGTTACATGGGTTAACTAGAAGCTTAATAGAGTTAAGCTAACAGCTGTGTAATATTTAAGTATAAAAGGTCGGTAAATAAATAAGTAACCATGCCCTGGTTGTTTCGTTTGATAAGGAGTTCGATGAATTTTGAGGTATTGAGCCATGTGTGTTGCTAATTATTTTGAAACTTCACATCTATGTGCTGAGTCACTTTACACCAATTGAAACATACATGAAATCTCAGCTAGCCATTTGTAAGTAAGCATATTTTGTACACTCTGATTTGTGGTGAAAATGGAGTTTGTTAGTTTAAGCTTACCATTGACATGCGGACCATTATTCTTGTGATACTGCATTCTTTGTCATAATGTGATCATGCACAATGTTTGTGGGTAGCATTGCTGTTAAACCCTCACGAGACTTCACTCGTCCACTAGGGATGCCTAGAAGTTTAAAAGGCTTGTTGCATATGCTAAATCCAATCGTGTTTCCTATGACAAAGGAGGTAGAGTAGTTGTTTATAGTTGTTTAATTTTATTTTTAGTATTGTAATGCTAAGGGACTAGCATTATGTAAGTTTGGGGGTGTGATAAGTCTTGAATGTTACGCATTCAAGCCCCTTAACTCGCATGTGTTATACCTTAGTTTATATTGTTTCTAATATTTTTGGTGTGTTTTAGTGTTTTCTATATTTTCAGATCTTAATGAGAATTCAAGACATATCATGGACATTAAGCTTGAAGGTATTTTTGAGGAAGTTGAATGTTGTAGAAGGACTGACGCTCGAGCACCCAACCTTGGTGCTCGAGCGCCAGCCGCAATGAGGCCTGGCGCTCGCAGGCAGCGCGCGCAGATATCGAGTGGCAGAAGCACTTGACGCTCGAGCACCGTCGTATCTTCCAGAACTGGAAGATATTTTTATGACAGCAAATGACGGCAAGATCTTTTGGGGTCTGATATTGCAGCTTGTCAGTCAAATGTAGGCGCCGAAATCAATCATCAGAACCGCCCAAGACCAATTAGATGAAGATTTTTGTAGTCTTAACTCCCTTGTAAAGATCTAAGCCTCTCTCTTCCCTATATATCCAAAACTGACGGAAGAGGGGCCAGGAGCTCGTTTTTACTTATTTTCCTTAGTGTTTTACTTATTTTGCTTGTAATTTGCATTATAGACAGTAGGTAGAACTCTCCCTTAGCACTTGCTCTCCTTGGGTTTTGGGTTTCTCCAAATCAATGGAGTTATCCAACTTCCACATGAGAAACTAAATCCTTTTTAGGGTTTTGATGTAGCTTGATCCAAGTGCTATAGGTTGAGTAGTTTTAGCTTGGTTTTTGAATAAATGGTGAGGTGATTGTGTATCCATATGGTTTGTTCTTCATATTTATACATTTGAGATGGAAATCATTCTTTGTCTATGAGGAAAGTCNNNNACTTTTTGCTTGTAATTTGCATTATAGACAGTAGGTAGAACTCTCCCTTAGCAACTTGCTCTCCTTGGGTTTGGGTTTCTCCAAAATCAAATGGAAGTTAATCCAAACTTCCACATGAGAAAACTAAATCCGTTTTTAGGGTTTTGATGTAGCTTGATCCAAGTGCTATAGGTTGAGTAGTTTTAGCTTGGTTTTTGAATAAATGGTGAGGTGATTGTGTATCCATATGGTTTGTTCTTCATATTTATACATTTGAGATGGAAATCATTCTTTGTCTATGAGGAAAGTCTTGAATGTTTTCAATATCTTTGATGTCTTTGATTGAGAAGGTATAGGATATACAATGATGCTTTTGACTTGATGTTATGTGAGTTTGATAGGGCATGCTAGGGACCACAACTCAATTTCATGTTAGCTTAACTTAGAATAGAGGGAAAGAGGGGTGGAAACCTAAGATGTTTTATGCTTATTCCATGATTTTGGGTAGGCTATTAAGAGGGCTTATATTGCATGCTAAGGAACAGAGGTTAAATCACATGTAGGTTAGGTGAGTGGCTTGTGCAAACTTATGATGTTTTATCATTTCCTCTTGGTAGTATACTTTTGATGAGTTATTATGAGGATTGACACCCTTCACATACTCAAAACCATGCTTTTGTTTAAGATCCATGCTAGGACTAGTTAGCTTGTGGTATGAGGATTGAGTGAAATCAATTCCCTATACCTTTTTACTCTTTTAGTTCAACTTGTGTAGTTTAGTTTAAGGGCTTTTCGGTTGTTAAGTTTTTAGTTTAAAAACACAACTTCTTTGATTGATGAGTTGAGTTAGGTAGGATTTTAGAAATTTCATATCATACAACCGCATACAATCTCTGTGGATCGATACCCTCAATATAGACCTATCTACATAGATTCGTCCTATTGCGAGTGTTTATAAATTTAAAATTTGATTTCTAAGCGCGATCAACCCGTCTGACCCTTTTTTTTAAAAAAAAAAAAAAAAAGGCCTAAACCTAATGCGGTAAAATGTAAAACCTAAATTCCTAATTCATTTCCTTACCCCGCAGCCTTCGGCCCTCCCCTCCACACGGTGCACGCCGCATGCAGCCTCCCGTCACGGCTCACACGATCGACTCTCTCTCTCTCACGGTCATTTTTCGGCAGTATCTCCCTCTCTCTCTCTCATGTTCATTTTCTCCGGCGGTATCTCCTTCTCTCTCTCGGTCTCGCCGTCATCTCAACGTCTCCGGGATTGGTACTCTCTCTCTCTCTGTCTCCGAATATATCTATTTCTTTGGTATTTGGATGCTTTGACCGAATGGGTATTAGTGTGTTTGGGTGTTGATTCTCAGTTGTATAGGGTGTTCTTGACCGAAAATGGGGTTGTTGTTTTGTGGTGTTTTTGATTTGTGTTTTGTTGGGTTGTTCGGTTGTGTTTGATTTTTTTGGGTGTTTCTAAGTTTTGGTTGGGGAAGACCGATTGAGTTGATTCTTAGGGATTTCAGTCCTTTGCATTTTCTGGGTAATTCACGGCTACAGTGTTTTTTGGTGATTGATTCATTGAATTTGATGTTAATATGAGGCTCTCACTTGTTGGTTTGGGTTCTTGATGGATGTGGCTGATGTTGGAGGTTCGATTTTTCTCTCGACTAGTTAGGTTACTTTGTTTCAGTTTTCAACCGAAAAGTAGTGGATGTTTTAGTTTTGTTCTTAGGTTGAAATTTTTGGGTTCTCTCTTGTTTTTGGTTTTAAACGGGTCGGGTCGTTTCGGGTTGGCACGATATAACCCGGCAACTAAACGGGTTGACGGGTCGTGTCATGTCAACCCGTTAAAATCACGGGTTTTGTTCAGGTGACCCGTTTATTAAACGGGTCATGTTCGGGTTTGGCCTTAACGGGTTGGCGGATCAAGCGGGTCAACTCGAACCCGACACGTCAACCCGTTTTGCTACCCCTACATCACACAATACACTTGAGCATGTTTTGAGTGGAACACATCTTCTTTGTTTTTGATAAAGAAATCCTTGATCCATTCATCTCTTGACTTTCATGCATGTTTAGCTCCCTTTGAGCATATGTAGGTTTCAGGGGGAGAAATCTAGAGAGAATTTGTTTTGGGGGCCATCATATGTACGGCTTCAAGACACAGACAGACGGCTCTCCCCTCTTGTACGTATGAGCTTATAACTCGTCCATACGAGGTCAGGCTTGTGCGTTTTTAACCGCATCTTGCCTCTTATTTTTTCAAAACCCAAATTCTCTCCATCTCTCTCGTGCAGCAGTGTATGTCTCCTCACAATTTTTTTTTCTTCTTCTCATTTCCGGTACGTTTGTTTTCCTCTCTTAATTTCATTGCATATTACTCATAATTGCTTTTTCCATTTGTTGTTTTTAAGGTTTTTGATTACATGTTGGTTTGTTGTCACCCTAGCTAGGGTTTGATTATTACTTGTTCTCTTTTGGGTTTTATGGTTGATGGGTTGTATTCCATGGGTTGTATCCCATTCTTTTCCTGTTGTAATTAGGTCAAAATTCATTTTTGGGGGATTTATTGTTCATGTTGAGATTATCCATGCCCACCAAGTATTTGATGAATTGCCTACATGACCTGTTTTTCATGTTTTCTCAACCATTTTCATTTTTTTTCTTAAGTTCCATAACTAATTGAGTGTAGTCAAGTTTAGCAGATTATGTCAGGTGGAGGTTCAAGTTCCAAGAAGCTACCCATATGCTCAAATTCCAAAAGTCAAAAGTGTAAGGCTACTTCTACGGCACCAGAGGCTGCTCGGGACTCTTCTAATCCCATTCCTTCCGGTCCTGAGATTGGGTTTCATTTTCAAAGCAAGTCTACGTCCGAGGCATTCTATAAACGTTTTGAAGATCATACGGTGATGGCTAAACGTGCTGTAAATTGCTCCGACCTTCAAGATGATGAATATGGGTTAACTCCTCGGTTGTTTGCTCAAAGACAGTGGGACTACTTTGTTCTTCCCCTAGTACATCCTTATGTGGAAATTGTTCGTGAAGTATATGCCAATATCAAGGGATTATCCAAGGACCCTCTCCGGCTTGTTACTTTTGTTCGAGGGCAAAAGATTGAAGTCACTGAAGAACTTATTACTTCGATCACTGGCATTCCTAAGGTTGAAGATTCCGGCTATCCTTTTCCTACATTGGAATTTCCTTCCAAGTCGGACATATAAAAGGTATTCAGTCCCTCATGGACTCAATGGCATTGGCATGACACCATGAATGTGTGATAAGCCTTGAATGTTATGCATTCAAGCCCCTTAACTCGTATTTGTTAAACCTTAGTTGTTTTGTAATATAATATTTTGTCGTGTTTTTGTATTTGTTAGTATTTTTAGGTCTTATGGTGAAAGTGCACTTTAAATCATGGATTTCTGGCTTGAAGAGTTCAAAGTATGCTGATGGAAACAAAATGGCTCGAGCCTAACTGAATTGGCTCGAGCGCAAACACTCAACACTAAAGTGGCTCGAGCGTGTTCCAACCTGGCTCGAGCACAGTAGGGATTTAGTGGCTCGAGCACCTTACTTGGCTCGAGCACAATCAATCCACCCAGAATCTGAAGTGCGATTTGCGCCGAATTTGGTGGAAAATAGATCCATAGAGGATTGAGTCAGTGTGGGAACAGCTCTGCAATCCCTCAGAAGGTGGTTTTGACTCCATTTTACTTGGAATGAGAGATTGAAGCTCACTCAAATCCCTTGAAAGGAGGGATTTGAGTAAGCTTTGAGGATTAAAATAGCAAAACAATCTCTGATCAAAGGAGGAGAGGATTTTCGGGATTACTCCGGAGATTAAGGTTCTAAAGTTCTAAGGAGTGATCCAGCAGCTGAAGAAGAAGTCTAATAATGGTTTTCTCTTCACAAAAAGAGAATTCCATGTCCATCATGAGTAGCTAATCTTTTCTCATAGGGAATTGATGAAGCCCATTCCAAATACCATGGTTTAATTTTTATTTCAATTTTGAGATTTTCAGATTATATGTGATGATTGTTTAGCTTAGGGAATTACAAACACCTTTGTAATTATTTTTCAAAGATCATACTTATTCTTGATTGTATGTAATCTTGTATATAAGATAGTTTTATGTCTTGAAAAAATCCAACATCTCTATTCTCTGTGATTATAAGGATGATAGCTTTACAATGGAATTAAATGGACATCCATTCAAAAAACTTGATAGGTCATGCTACGGAATCATAAATCATGCTACATCTTAGCTTTATGTAACTTAGGTAGATGATTCATGCAATCTAGGATGAGTTATTCTTGATTCTTATTTGTATGCATGTTGTTTAGGGATTGTATAAGTCATGCTAGAGAACATGGATCGTATCACAAGTAGTGTTTTAGGTGATCGATCTGTGCTAATCAAAGATGAGTTATTATTTTCTCCAAAACAAAAGCATTTTCTTGTCAATGTCGTCGTATGGTTGACAACTATACGCGCATCATATTATGTGTATGATAAGAATCCCATGTGAGTACGAATGACCATTGGTATGAGGTTTGTGGTGGATTCAAACCTCTATGTTTCTTCCCTTTTATTTTACTAAGTGTTCATGCTTGATTTTACTGTTCAAACAACCAAATATCTTTCTGAGTAAAATTAGAATCAATTCTGAATATTTGATAAACATCCACATAAGAACAGTCATTGAGATTCAACACCCTCAAAAATAGCCTTATCCATAAGAATTCGTTCTATTGTGAGTGGTCTTTTATAATTGATCCGTAAAATCCACATCAATGTGCTTCCTACTGATCATCTTACTCAACCAGTGAAACTGCTTGCTCGAATAATGCTCATCAATATCTACCCTCTTGATCATCACTCTGATCTCGGACTTCCTTGGGCACGGTTTCTCTTTGCACTTCTGACTGACACATCCATTGATTTTCCATCCTTCTCTCTCCGGCTCATGTATGAGACGTTTGATGAAAAGAGTACCTCTCTACCCTTTGGAAGTCTCCTCTCTTGAATCTTTGAGCGCTTCACTACCATGCATGGTTCTGAACCTAAAATGAAGCCTCTTGGTCCTTTTTCTCGAGCTATAGTTCGATGGTCCCTTGCTCAGATGAAGTTTCACCATCAATCTAATATTGATGATTTCCTTGGGGTTGTTCCACTGACCTCCTCTTCTTAGGAAGTTGGACCCTCTAGTGCACCTTCTTCAAATCTTTAAGTCTCCATGGAAGCCATCATGGCTAAGCTTAGTCTCGTGTGTGACCATATGACTATGTTTGAAGAGACTGACTGGTCTTGGCAATTGTTTTTCAACTCTCAACTCCACGACTGTTGGAATGCAAGAGTCACTCAAGAAGGACCATTCCAAGTGGACTCAAATTGGGTTGGATGTTGACAATCTTATCAAGCGAATGGATGACGAAGATGAGCTTGCTGGTCCCCCTCGCTCCAGTGCGGCTCATGCAACAAAGTCGACAACTAGTGATTCTTAGGATCCTCTCTCTCTTGCAAATGATGAAGCCTTTGGAATATTTTGCTAATCTCTTTGTTTTTCGTGACAAAAAGGGGGGAGTACTTGTTTGTTGGTTTTTATAACTATGTTTGTGTTAAAACTTTGATGGAGTATTTTTTTTTTTTCTATCATCGAATTGCCAAACGGGGAGTTTGTTAGTTTTTTATTGGCTTAATTCGATGTCAAAGTTTTCCTTGTAATCTGCTCTTATTTCTCTATTTCTTAGTTGCTATTTTATCGATCCACCAAGAAGCTTGTTTGCTTTCTCGTCTAGAGTTCGTACGAACGAGGGTATTCTAAAGGAGCCACAGAGAGCCTCGTCTCTAATCTTGTTTGCAGTAAATACGGATGCGACAATTTCAAAGAAGCCATAGAGAGCCTCGTCTCTAATCTCGTTCGGAGTATGTACGTATGAGAAGCTTATGAAGAATTCCCGACAGCCTCGTCTCTAAGCTCGTCTATAGTAGGTACGATTGAGGATATTTATGAAGACTTCCAAAGATGCTTGTCTGCTTTCTCGACTACAATTAGTACGTACGTGCTTTTTGTGGCAACCCAATTTCAAAATTGAAATTTTTTGTTTTAAACCGTTTAGTCACAGAGGCTCATGTAAAGCTCACATCATTAACTTATAATCTAAGCATATCACATCAGAGTTAACAATATAAACACCGCAAAATATAAAATAACATAACATGTGAGAGTTATAACCTGGAGTTGACATAAACTATTTTAAACAAGTTTAGAACATCAACTATACAACAAAAGAATGGCTAACAAAATGTCACATACGGCTTAGCCAAATACATCAACCTGTTTAAATTATATAACACATTGATGTAACAAAAGCTAGACTACCAAAATTTATACAAAAAGGCATCCGGCGTACACCGCCATCAGACATAACCCAAATACATAGCTACTGGATCTTCATCAAAAGGATCAGTACTTACAACAATAGCATCATCTACACAATCGTGGGGTTAACCATATTCGTATAGCAGATATATGAGTCCATGGTCTCAGTTTGTATAATCATCACTAAGTTTTTGTATTGAGTCAAACTTTTATTTATACGAGCTTTTACAATAACAGCAACTCAACTTCATAAAAATAGTATCTCATTTATTCAAACTTGGTGCAGCTGATGAGGTAAACAACGCATTCATAAAACATTTAGAAATATACTATATAGTTGTGAAAGTATACATATGCTCCAAAATATGCTTGGATATATATACATATAAACTCATCTAATACATAACTTTGTACAATATAATATCCAGTTATACAAATATATATGCATTTTGTTCACTTTAAGTCCCGGACCACATACATACAAGTACATCTAGATTTAAATTCCAAAAATCATCTTATGTAAACCAATTGTAAACATATACATATGTGTTGTCTCATTTAACCTTATATGCATACCAATACATCTAGCATGAAATTTCTTATAAACCAATACACATATAAATCGTCAACAACAATACAATGCATGATTAATCTTCCATTTTCATCTTTACTTATCATAATGTGTATAGCCTGCGCGACGGGCCCAGTCCTAACAAACTACATACACTGGCCTCAAGGACAACTTCCTAGCGTTGCGTGTAATGAGCTCAGCCCTAGCACTTGTGCGTAACGGGCCCAGCCCTAGCACCTTTCAGAACTTTCATCATAATGAGCCTAATCCTCTTTATTATCTCTTTATTCTTAACTCATGTTTGTGCTCACACATCAATGCACATACTCATGTCTATGTAACTTTTAAGTCTCAACATAACATTTTTTTTCAATAATCATGTCCTAACAATTGAAATCAAAGTCATTTCTCAATCATTATAATTCAACATCTCAAAATATCAAAGTAATAAATAATCATAGTATTTCTTTCATATCTCAACACTTTCAAAATCACAACAATAATATCAATCATATATTATCAAACATTTAATAAATTATTGAAAGTATTAAGGTAACAATAAATTATTTTCAAAACAACATATGATTGACTCGGTCTTGTCATAAACTTAAACAAGCTTTGAAAACATTAAACTTCTTTTCTTTTTCAATATGTTTAGTATTTATAAAATATCTAAAATCATTTATAAACCCTTTTGAAAACATAAAACAAATATTTTTCTCAGTGAGTAAAATACTTACCTCAATCCTTTGATGCTAAGAAGTGACACCAATACAATCACTTAGCCACAACAAACTGCAATATCACATTGCATGCGATCTTAGACATAATTCAGAATCTACAACACAATTTCTAAGAACATATAGCTTAACAACTCATAAGCACTTAACCCATAATTATCCATAACTTAACGGGAGTCATATTACGAACTCATAAGCTATAAAATCTAACCCATAGCAATCTATTAGGGATTAACATGTTACACTACAAAACTAACTAAATTCACAAAGCTAAACTTAATACTCACAACAACGATATGAAGCCCGGTCTATGGAACTTCAATCCAATGCAATAGCTTTGCAAATACATCAAATCCTAAGACAGTACAACAAGATTAAGCAACATGCAACTTACATAACTTAATCAAGAGAGAATAATCTCAAATCTGAGAATTTACCTCAAACGATCGATTAGAATAATGATCCGGCACCAAGGAACGCAATGTTGGTGTTAGAAAATATAATCGGAAGCTCAAAATGACACAACACTAGGGTTTAGGATAAACCCTAGGTGAGAGAACAGAGCTCCAAGACGTTCAAACTCATAATAGGTGTGAAATTAGCTAGAAAATCGCGCACCAGCTTTTTATAGTGCTATATAGTGCACTGTTGTCCGGACCAATAAGTGGGCCATCTGGACCAGCTGCCAACAATTTCGTCCAGACAAGTTGTAGACATGCTGCAGACGAGACTTACTATAATGTCCCAAAATATTTAAAAGGATTTCCCAAATTATTTGACAAAAGATTTTATTAAAAACACCCACTTCTTTTGTAAAAACATTTAAGTAATAATATTTTTAGAAAAGACAACCATCGAACGTTCGATGGATACCATCAAATATTCAATGAACAATACAGTTACGTTCTCTGCAAACTTGCGCGTACACAGAATAGGTGTCAGTACGGTACATCAAATGTTCGATATTTTTATGGAACGTTTGATGAACTTTTATGGAATGTTCGGTACTTTTATCAAACGTTTGATGAGAAACCCTAGAAACCACTAGGTAATAATTTGATGACGTACAACGAATGTTCGAACATGTCCCAAAATGGATTTTTCGTGGGGAATCAGCAATTTGCCTCATTCCCCTATAAAATATACCCTACCCTTATATAAAACTCACCATTTCTCGTCCAGAAACTCTAGAAAACACATTTCAAAGGTTTAGAGTAGGATCTTTGAGGAAAGTTCTCATTTGAAGAAAATTATCTTCTCCAAAGGTAACTTTCGAATCCATACTTCTACTTATGTTGTATTTCATTATTTTATGTAAGTTATAACCATACTTTTGTTTTCAAACTATGTGATAAAGATTTAAAAGCCTTTGTGTTAACTCTCCAAAAGGTTTTGGGGAAACTCATAAAGGCCCCTCAAACTTCCACGCGATTTGAAATACCCCCCGAATCTTTGATTTCTCTCACTTTGGCCCCTCATACTTTCAATTTGTATCATTTAACTCCCCTCCGTCTGTTTTCACCGTCAAACCCTATTAAAATTCTCAAAATACCTCCGTGTTTTTTAAAAAAAAAAATCTAAAATAAGAGGTATTTTGGTAATTTTCTCACCCATCCATTAGGATTTTTCATTAAATCCTAACGGAGAGGGGGTTAAATGATACAAATTAGAAATATGATGGGCCAAAGTGAGAGAAATCAAATATTCGGGGGGTATTTCAAATTGCGTGGAAGTTTGAGGGAGCCTTTGTGAAGTTTTCCCAAAGGTTTTGATAGAATGCATGACCTTGTGTTTTATCTCCTAAAAATACATGTGTTGCTATGTTATTAAACATTGCTTTAAGTTTAGGTATAGTGGTGGTTAGGTTTAGTAGGAGTTTTTGAACATTCATGCATTCTGGACCTACATCGAACGTTCCACTGTTCTTAATCGAATGTTCAGTCTTCAAGAACGAACATTTGACAATCGTGTCAAATGTTTGATAGTGACCAAAAAAGCTCAAACTATGATTTTTAAGACAAAAAAACACACATACCTCACGATTAGTAAGTGATTGTGTTCTTAACATATTGTTGGATTATTTTACAATAAGCGGAAGTACGAGATGTCTGAGGCATCAAATGTGTAGTCATGGTAAATAAAATAACTAAGTATGAAACTGAAAATTTAAGAGTGCGATATATTAGATGACTGAGCATGTTTACAGCTTTTATGACATGACGTTATTTGGTTATTTAAATACCCATATTTTTGGAATAAATGGACAATATATGTATAGTAAGGTTATGGTACACCGGTACGTGCGATAAAACGGTGTTTTTTTATATGTATAGTAAGGCTATGGTCAAATATTTTTTTTTATGATGAGGGCCTTAGATCCAATAGTTAAGAATTTGTGACCATTGCATTATTCTTTGAGTAGGGTCACTGTTACAACTTTGCTAATTAGTGTGAGCCACCTAAGGTCGGACTGCTAGGATAAGACGATATATTTGTGCAATGTCAGAGGCACTAGAATTGTATCAGAAATTTTTATGGACGCACAAACCCTGCTGAGAGAGGGTAATGTCTCGAGTAGACCATATTATTGATATACGACTAATTATATTGTATTTATGTAGCATATTTTGTGCATTAAAATTTAGATGTTTGGTTGCCGGGATTATGATACTCTCTAAAAACTAAACATCATTTTTACCAAAGAATAATAACGGTGATTAAACACGCTATTTGCAAAAATATCATGTTTAATTACAAACCCTTATCATTTGTACATCACAATTTTTCTAAAATAAATTACTTACTAAGTCGACTTACTCAATTACTTCATTCCCTCCCTGTAAAATACTTCGTTATTTTACAAGCCCTCAGGGATTTGATCGCTTGGAAGTCTCACTAGGATTACGGTATCAAGACAGCAGTTGATATACTCAAGTTTAATTTTCTAAATATAAAACTTTGTGCCCTTATTCATGGATAATAGAATTGTATATTACTTATTTACTCAAATCAACTATTCTAATGTTTACTCTGATAAATGGTTAAGTAGGAAATTCAGTCAGTTATTAGTTAATTGATTTGGACACCCTACAAAAAATTTACTTCGAATTAACCACATTCTAATGATTTAATTATGTATATATAGTGATCCTTAAGTCGATATTTTACAAATTCTCTTTACAAAAAGAATAAATGTATCATTGAGTCTTAATTTGGACAGTTAAGGCTAAGAGGCAAACCATGAATTTAATTACAAGTTAATTAAATTATTGGGGCATTATACTTACTGATTGAACAGTAATAAGGTTCGTTTGGACCAATTGCGGATGAGACTTTAATTTATTTTTAATTTCATTTACTTTAAGTTTACAATGTAAATAAGAAATTACCCTATGTTTGGATCAATAAAAAATACTAGAAAATCAAATTCCAATTAAATCGGAATGTGAAAATCCAGTTTTAGTGCAAAATAATAATTTTACAGCTTTGCTAAAAAATGATTCATCGAATAACCCAATGTAAATCTCATAATAAAATCACATTTGGCTACTCAATGCATAAGGAATAAAAAGCAATAAATTGTTTTTAAGAAATCTCAATTTGGCGAAAAATCATTTTCACACTTAGCCAAATTTTCTTGAAACCAAAGTCCAATGTGCCTTCGCATTTCAACACTCAGGCATGAAATGCATGAAGAGTCCTTATTAACTTCTTAAAATCCTATAATTAAATCATGGATATAACACTTTCAGTTTTAGCCGTGTTTTTCTAGGTTTAACCTAGATACGTACAGACGAGTTTCAACCTCGTACGGACGCCGACCTAGTTTAATGCTAAAATCATTTTCCACCTAGAACTAGGTTTTTTCAAAAGCTATTTATGTAACGCCCCGACAAAATTATTTAACTTATAAATGACTTAGCGGTACACCTCCCAATCTTAACTCCTCCAAGGTCAAAACTCAGAGATCATACACTCTCATTAAAAAGAAATGAGAGTCTACAACGGAAGACTTGTCACTTATAAATGATAAAGATAGCAACTAATACCAACAATAAAAAAATACCAGAATAGCACAAGAAAGCATAACCATAATATCATAGATAATCATAAGTTATGATGTCTCCAAATCTTAAGGTCAAAAGACCAATCATCTAAATAACATAAGTATTACATCTTAAAAATACTAACATATTATTAATACAAAATTAGTTGGGCTCCAACTCGAGATACATCTCATAAATCATGTCAATCATATCACTACAATGATTCCCTCCTTCAAACCATATGCGAGCTAGCCACATCAGCTCCAAATGATCAAAGATCACCCGAAGGACATCCTCCAGACGGACTAGGTGCATTCCATATACAGTCATTTTCAGTACTAACTAACAAATTGCATAAGAGTGTAGGTGGAAAAGATACAAGAGTAAGTCCACGACTTAGTGAGTAATAATATACATGTTATACACATTATCATTTGTGAACTCAGTTGATAAACACAAGCATTGCTATTCTCAGTTTATAACATAAAACATGTCATGATGCAATATATTTATAATACATGACGTAAACAGGAACATGTGATATGTTAATAATATGGTCTATTTGAGACATTACCCTGCTCAATAGGGTTAGCGCATACAAAATGACATTTGGTACAATTTCGGTGCCCTGGACATTGTACGAACGTATCATCTTGCATTAGCAGTCTGACCGAATCTGACCTCAGGTGGCCCATGTGATGCCCAAGAAAATAATTAAAGAATTTATTACTTAGCAATTGGAATTAATGGAAATAAGATTAATTAATAATAATATTAGTGTGGTAAATAATTAATTGTAATGGTAAATGGTAGTTAGATTAAATATGGGGTCAATTATTAATTAACAAATATAATTTAAATCAAGTGGAGTAATATTGCAATTTAGAAAAGATAAGGGTTTTAAAAGTATGAAGCTTTATCCACTGCCACGTGTGGATCAATCAAGACATCAAAAAAATAAAAGAATGAGCTGATCATAAGCCACGTGTCATTTCCCCTTTCTTTCTTCCTTTCTTTTCTTTTTGGTTTCTCACGCACGCTGCCTGCCTCACTTTTCTTTTTCTCTTCTTTTTCTCTTCTTCCTTTCCCTGGTCGTTCACGCACGCTCAACTTCTCATTTCTTCTTTTTTTCTCTTCTTTTCCTCTTCTTTCTTCCCTGCTTTGTCCCTCATGCCATCGGCAGTGGCTGGCCGTGATTCCACCAGTTCAGACCGTGAATGAGAGAGAGAGATGATGCAGAGATGCAGTGAAGATGATGAAGAAAAAGAAGGATTTCGGCCATGGGTGTCAAGCAAGGTAAAATCCATACCCTTTCCTCATATTTTCGCTATACCCATTGAATATAGAACACAAAAATCATATGTATGGGTATGATTTCACTTGGGTCCGAATCTAGGGATTTAGTTTGGAATTTTGGGGCTTTTGCTTTATTGTTGGTTTGATGGCTGTGCATGTTGAAATGGAGATCAATTGGGTTAGTTTGGATTATTGTTGGAGGATTTTTCATGCATGGCTGAGTGACCCATTTTGTGAGAAAGTTATATGCTGATTTTGTAGTCTTAGCCGATTGGGTGTTTGCATGTGAGCTTGAAGTGTTGAGTTGGAAATTTTGGTAGTTTAGTGTATGTTGATGATGGGCTGATTTGGGAGATTATATGCATGGCTGAATGGGTCATTGGTTGCTGGAAATTTAAAGGCTTGTTAGGTGTGTAAACCGAACGGGTTTTTGGGAGAATGTTGTGCTGATTTTGGAGTTTGATTTGTATTTGCTTGGGCTGTTTTGTGATGTTCAGCTTTGCTGGTTTTCCTTAGAGAATTTTATGTTATGGCTAAATGGTTGAGGTGTGTTTTGGGTTGAAAAAGAGAATGGGTTTTGCTGGTTGTTCTTGTGCTGTTTTTGGCAAGATAAATGGTTAATTAGTTGCTGATTTTGGAAGTGAAATGTTTAGTTATTTTGTTGTTTTGATAGCAAAAGTTGAGAGCTATTTTGATGGCCAAATAAGGTTATGTTTTTGGTGGATTAGATGACTAATAGGTTGCTAGATTTTGGGCTGATTTGATGGCTGAAATTCCTAGCTAAATTGATGATGTTTAGCCATGAGTTTGAGCTTGAGTTTTAGATGTATTATGTTATATTTTTATGGGATTTTAATTGTTAATGAGATTGAAGGAGTTGGAGAAGTTTCTTGATTTGTTGGAAATTGGCTTGAGGTTTTGATGTTTAAAGTTATATATAAGCTTTTGATTAGATGGTTAAAGAATGGTGGTTATGTGATGGTGGTTTGGGCATTTTATGTTATCTAATAATGGGCTGGAATGGTGTTTCTTGGAGCTTTACTAAGTGGGATTTTGGATTGATAAAATGTGATGCTCAAGTATTTAAGCCAGATGGGTATGTAGTTATGGGAAGTGGAATTTTAGTAATGAAATCTCGATTTATAGTAAGTTGTTAGTTTTATGGATAAAGGGAAAATAATACTAGTTTATGTCATTCCTTGATATGTTTGGAGTAGACTTTAGTTAAAAGGAAAGGAAAGTAATGCTAATCAACAAGTATAAAGAATTTGTAAAAGATAAGTTTAACAAAGAATCTATCTATTATGTAAATAGTTAATAATAGAATTAGTTAATAAGCTAATGGCCAATAATACCTATATGTTCTACTAACCAAATGATAGAGTAATACATTGGTAATACAAAAGATGAAGTACTTAGATATGTAATTAATTAGAATAAGTCTTTAAGTGTAACTTGCATATGAGTAGCGGTGTTTAGCTAGTTCTATGGAAGTTAGAAATGCTACGTGAGAGTGCGCAAGGGTAGCTCTGTGAATTAAGGTTTAGGGTTCGATAGTTTAGCAAAGTCTAATGTCGTGATTAATTGCAGGTATGTTACATGAGATTGGAGGCTCAAGACTAAAGCTTGTCCTCCAATGTAGTGCAAGGTAATTGGGTCGTGGTAGCATTTCGAAAGAGTAAGCAAGCTGAAGTGCCTTAGTTGTGAACCCCTCTTGGTCTCTTAAGGTGAGTATAATTACTCACTGAGAAAAGATACTATTTTTATGCTTTCAAAGATGATATTGAGTTCGAGCCAATAATATTTTATGTTAATGTTTATATGATGACATTTTGATACTCTGAATTATATTACAAAGTGTTTGATGAAACATGATTTATGAAAGGTTGTTAAATGAAGCATGATCATGAAAGAAAGAAAATGAGATGTTTTATATAGCATGAGCATGAGCATGGATATATGCGAGAATAAATGCATAAGAGATTAAATGAGTGGGACAAGTCCCCAGCATCAGTTCGAGACAATTCTCGGAGGGCAAGCCCTCGGTGCTGAAAAGATGAAAAGATGTAATTGTATGAAGAGATTAAATGAGTGGGACAAGTCCCCAGCATCAGTTCGAGACAATTCTCGGAGGGCAAGCCCTCGGTGCTGAAAAGATGAAAAGATGTAATTGTATGAAAGATCAAATGAGTGGGACAAGTCCCAGCATCAGTTCGAGACAATTCTCGGAGGGCAGCCCTCGGTGCTGTAAAGATGTAAATGTATGAATGGAGGGCAAGCCCTCGAAAGCCTCAGCATCAGTTCGAGACAATTCTCGAAGGCCAAGCCTCGGTGCTGGAAGGATGTAAAGAAAAGGGCTGGGCCCATTATGATTAAAGTAAAGAAAAGGGCTGGGCCCATTATGAATAAAGCATGCATTGCATTGCTCTAATAAATGAGTGGGACAAGTCCCCAGCATCAGTTCGAGACAATTCTCGGAGGGCAAGCCCTCGGTGCTGTAAAGATGTAAATGTATGAATGGAGGCAAGCCCTCGAAAGCCTCAGCATCAGTTCGAGACAATTCTCGAAGGGCAAGCCCCGTGCTGGAAGGATGTAAAGAAAAGGGCTGGGCCCATTATGATTAAAGTAAAGAAAAGGGCTGGCCCATTATGAATAAAGCATGCATTGCATTGCTCTTGATGATTTATATGTATTGGTTTAAGAGGTATTTCATGCTAGATGTATTTGTATGTTATTGAAGAATGAGATGATGAATGTCAAAGTATGTATTGCACGGTTATGTTTTAATGATATGTATATGTATTTTGTTTTATGAGATTTCATGCTAGATGTATTTGTATGTATATGAAGAATGAGGTGATGAATGTCAAAGTATGTATTGCACGGTTATGTTTTAAGATATGTATATGTATTATGTTTTATGAGATTTCATGCTAGATGTATTTGTATGTATATGAAGTTGAAGGAATAGCACATATGTATATGTCTACAGCTAGTTTGCATATGATGATTTTATGAGTATGGCTTGGTTATACAATATGTATGTAGAACGTGACAAAGTTGAACGAAATACATGTGTATTTGTATAGCTAATACATATTTGTAAAAGTTATGTATAGATGCGTTTATATGCATGTGTGACCGATCAACTCGGAATACATGTATACATTCACAGCTATGTATACGTTTTAAATGATTTCATAACTACAGTGTTTACTTCATCAGCTACGCCATGTTTTTTAATGTAAGATGTTTTATAAACTAAAGGTAGCTGTTATTGTAAACTAAGTAGAAAGAAAAAGATTGGCTCAATGTGAAAACTTAGTGATTTCTTATACCGCTGAGACCGTGGACTCATATATCCGCCTGGCGATCGTGGATAACTCTGCGAACGCTTAGACATTACTTTGGTTGCAGGTTGAGAGATTAGCATTGGTTCGCATGCGAGCTTAGAAGTCATACTGGAGTATGTTTGGATATGCTAGCCGATGATGCGTTGACTTAAGCTTAGTCAACCTTTGTAGATTTGTGTTGATGCCCAGTGTGGCAAGCTATTGTGATGATGTAATATTTATTGAGAGTTTGATGTAATGTAATAGTAAGCTCTGGTTTATTTTTATTGATAAGTTTATCAGGTCATTGAAAGATTAAATTATTATTGGTGTTTCCGCTGCGTATATTATTTAATGATGTAGTAGTAACGTCTTGTAGCTTATTGAGGAAAGAAAAATTATATTTCCACCTTCGCTCTATGAATTTAGGGCGGGACGTTACAGCCCACACTAATTAGCTAAGCCGTAACTGGTGACACATTCAATGAATGGTGCGCTGTTACAAACTAAACTATTGGATCTAAGGACATCTTCATAAAACAACATTATTTGACTATAGAATCAACTCGTAATATTAGTAAACTCATAACCATTATTTCGTTGCAAGACGATGCAACCATGTCATACAATACACATTAATCTTTGTATCTTTTATATGCATGCTTTTTCACAACTCATCATTTCATTATTTTTGTTAATCACAACCGTTTTCACAAAATGGAATTCACAGTTGAGAATAAATAGACATTTCATGAGAGTTGTAAACATACAAGTTTTGTACATCAAAATAATCATGTTATGCATAAAAGTACCACAATAACGAGTATCCATGTGAGTTTTTATTCACTTGTGTCGTGTGGATCAACCAAATATTCCTCCATGCAATCTCCGACCTCCGTATCTAAAAAACGATTTTACCATTAGTTTTATGCTTTTAGTTAAACAAATCCTAGGCTTCTAATAGTCCAAAAGGTCATTTTGACTGAGCATCGAACATTTGACCAAGAGGGTCGAACGTTCCACACCCGCACATCGAACGTTTGATGAGGAACATCAAACGTTTGATGAAGTCCAGAAACTCATTTTGGATCACATCTCGGTTCCTTTTGGTTTCTAACTCTTCCTAAGGTCTCATAAACGTTTAACAAAAGAAAATAGAGTCTAAGACTCTAAAAACAGGGTTTGAGGTATCAAACTCCTAAACCACCTTAAAACATCCAAAACCTATATCCAAAATGATCAATCTTAAACTAAGCAACATAGAAACTAAAACATAAACAACAACTAGGCAAGATAACAACAAGGAAATGAATTAAGTAAGGATAAATACTTCTTCAAGCCAAAATACATTTATTTTCTTCAAACACTCTCCCGCACACACACACACACACACAATTCTCTGATGATCCAAAATTGTGAGTGAATAGTGCAGAAGGGGAGTAGGGCTGGTATTTATAGAGCTGGGACATCTAGTTAAGGACTGATGAATTTATGGGTGTATCGAACGTTATGTACGACATTGAACGTTTGACGCACTATTATCCAACGGTCCTAGGGTTTCCATTAAACGTTTGATAAAAGCACTGAACATCTGATAAAAGCATATCGAACACTCTATAAAAGTATAGAACGTTTGATACCGTCTGACATGTACATTGATCGAAAGTCTTCATGTGATCAGTGCATCAGGACATATATCGAACGTTTGATCTTTAACATCGAACGTTCTATGAGCATACCGAATGTTCCATAGAATCTTTCAAACGTTTTATGGCATTCAAAAGCTCAAAAATAATCCTTAAAACTTGATAAGTCTTTGGGGCATTATAATTTATAGGGAACTTCTACGCACGATTTTTTTAGGGATTCAGAGACTAAAATCCTATATGCTAAGAGAGTGTTTGAGAGCTTAAGAGTTTATATTTTTCTCTCTGTTAGAGTTTTGTTTTTAATCTTCAAATTATGCAACACATCTGAAGTCTATTGGAGGTTCCAGTAAAGGAGATCAATAGAAATTTTTTTCAGAGGTTTTGAGGGAACTACTGCGATAACAAGCAAACAAGTCATTTGTCTAGTATAAGAGTGTGTCTTTCACATAGGTTTTGTAAGTATTAATACCTTGTAATTTTTCATTCTTCTATAGTAGATTAATTTCCTGAGTTTGACTGCCCGGAGTGGTTTTACTTTTGAAGAGTTTTTCAAAAGGTTTCCACTTTGTAACCAAAATATCTGTGTTGCTTGGTTTATCGCTTTCATATTATTTTGTGATTGTTTGTATGGTTACTTATTTTTTAATTCCGCATTATTTTTGTATACACCTATTCAACCCCTCATTCTAGGTATTATTTAAAGTATGTTTTAGTATTTTCATCAGCCAACCAAACCAACCCATGTATTATGTGTTTTTAGCTTATGTGTATTAAGACGATTGGTGTTTTAGTCTGTAGTGTATTTTGTGTTTTTAGCTGATATATCAAATTCTTATTGGATGCTGTAAAAATGGTATTTTTCACCACATCCAAATTCAAGGTTTTCTCTTTCAACAAACCCAAGTCTAAGTGATTGTCCATTTGACGTTTGGACAATCACAAACAAAGTCCATAACATCAGGTAAGGCTTACGTGGAGATAGATACACATGGCGTAATGTGATTAGACAAACTAGTTTTTTTGGGATGAGTGACAAATGACTTACTAACGGAAGCAGGCATAGAAAGTAATATACACAACCAAAAAGCCCAAATACAAATTTTATCAGTTTTGAAAACTCAATGATTGATTTGAAGAACATTAAAAGCACATAGACTAATTTTGAATTCAACACTTTTTTAATTACTTAGCAAGAAAAAAACTTTTGAATATATTTTACATATTTAGTTTTCAAACAACATAAATAGTAGCTAAATATGAGGAGACTAACATTGTGCATAAAATGTTTTGTAATGATACTTTCGTCTATTTTTATTAAGATAGGTTTTTTGTTTTTTTTTGGTTTTTGGTGGTTTTGTTAACAAACAACATCGAAAAATACATCTAAGAAAAAAAAAAAAAAACATCGAAAAATACAAGATATTTGTTGTGTTTTTTATTTTTTTGTTTTATATATATGTAGATTTTATATTATTTTGATGTAAAATATTTTGCAACGTAAAAGTTATATTGTTATTAAAGGGTAAATACAGAACGTTTAGCATTTGTGAAGAGCAAAAAAGAATCTTCTCAATTTAAAAAAAAAATGAAAAGTATTGGGTTAATTGTATTTGAGTGGCAAAATTTATTAAATACTCTTCATTTCAAAAAAAATTAAAAAAATTTGGGTCAAAGCACAAATAAATATTAAATAAAGGGATAAAGGGTTAACATTGAGCCACGTGGCGTCGGGTCAAAATTTGTGAAACATCGTGAATCGGATGGCCGCTCGGGCCCTTTAGGCTCGAATGCTCAATCGCAGACCACAAAATGACGAAAGAGGTCGGCAGCCAATACCAAAGATTCTCTCTCTTTTTTATTTTTTCCCAATAAAAAAAATCGCAAGATAAGGGCCGTAGTAACACCGTCATCACGCTCAATGACTCGTGCACTCAGGCCACGACACGAGCACCACACAATGTTCCCCCACCACCGATTGGTCCACCGCCACGTGTCGCGCTTTCAGAACTTACCAAGTACGTGGACCAATCACGTTCTCGAAAGTGATCGGATCTCATCGCCCACCTCTCGTCCACGAATTCTGATTTCTACCTCCCTTCGCATCGATCTCCTCGCCACGTGTCATCCTCATCTTCACCCTTTTTTATTTACCGTAAAAAATTAATAAAATATTCCAAACAATTTTTTTTTTTTTTTCTTTCTGCGAAGTAGTGCTCTGGAAGCTCCTAGAAGTCTCTGATCAGAGAGCCAACTGAGAGATTGAGCTGTCTGGTTTTGTCCGTGATTCGGAATTTTCACTTTGCCGGAAAGTTTTGATTTTCCACTAAAATCTTGGTTTTCAGGTGAGTTTTGCTGGGAGATCGGTGCTGATTTAGTCGGGAACCTGCCACTAGAAGCTTCTAGTAACTTTGTTTTTCCTTGAGTGTGTTTGACTTTTTATTGTTTTATACTCCGTTTGGCTGCTGAGAAAATATTAGAAATGAAAGGATGCGATTCTGTTTTACTTTTTTTTCGTTTTTATATTTACTGTGCAGAAGCTAGTCTGTCAAATAGTGTTAGTATTTGGCTCGATTAATTTGAGCTTTTTCCATCTTTTCCTTAAAATTAAGCAAAATAAGCAAATACTAACTGAAACTGTGACACTTACTTTTTAAAATTGTTTTCTGGTGTGATTTAGGCTTTCTTTGGATGACGGAAATTGTTTGAAATGGTTGAAATATTAAGACTTAGGTTTTTTACTGCAGAAAATGTTGGACTTTCACTTAATTGGGCATAATACAGTTATTGGATTGGTTGTCAAGAACAGAAATATAAGAATCGAAATTCTCTGTGTGTGTATTTTCCTTTCGCAAATTTCATAACATTTATTTAGGTTATACTTTATTGTTTTTTGTAATTTTCGGTTATCTTAGAGCTTTGGCATATGCTTCATTTTGTTGTTATTGAAATGAAAAGAATCTGAAATTGTTCACTATCTGGGTCTGAAAGAAACTGAACTGCTTGTTATCTGAGATTAAGTACAACGGTAATGCTGAGATTAATGCTTTGTTAGTCGGGTTTTCCTTCTCAAACAAATAGGACACAATTTTCATTCTACCTTGGTATCCAAACAGATATTCAGGGTCTGGGTATCATTTTGTGTTTCTGGATGTGTACCTTTTTGTCTTTCATATTTTTTAGTTTAGTCATGTTGGATTGAGGAAACAGAATGCTTCGTTATAGTATATATAACAATCAGATTACTGCTATTTGGTTCAACAGAGATCATTTTCTTTTATATCATATTCCACTGCCTTCTATTTTCTAATCAAGTGACCTTAGTGTTATCGATTTTGCAACGTGACTGTAAGATCACCACTTATTTTTCCTTAATTTATTTTTGACTCAGGAAGCTGCTTTTGGAGTTAGAAATTTCACTAGAAGCATGACCTCACATCAATCAACTACATGTGTCTGGGGTGGGGGATAGAGCATCAGGAGGAATGTCAGACATTTACATGTGTGAGGTAGTATATTTTGTTAGTCAGATTAGTTGCATTTTCTGAAAGTTAAATGTGTGCTATGAAATCAACTTTGTATAGGGAATATGATTTTTATTTTTTTATTGGTGTCTTTTCATTTACCTGGCTGTTTCAACTTAAGATCCATTATACTTACCAACTAAAACTTGTGATCCTTTTTATTTTTCTGTAAATTGCTTCTACTAGATGGGTTACTACATAGCAGAATTTGTTCCTTTATTCCTAGGACTTGTAAGACTCAAAAGAATTTCAGCACAGCATTTACTGTTAGCAGATTTCTTTTCTTGATTCCCTAACTCGTAGGACTTGGATAGAAAGATTTCAATCGTGCCTGTGGATTCATGTTTTGGGTGGTCATAGTTCATGCATTATATTTTTGATTAGGAAGTTCAAAAAGAGAATTGAGATCACTGAATGCAAATATAATCTTTCTTGGAGTTTTTCATGCTTTCTTGAATGAGAATAATGAGATTTTTATAAACCGGTCAATATAAATATGCTTATTCATCTAAATAAATCATACATACTAATGGATCCATCATCATGAGAAGGTACAATTGAAAGGACAAAAGAGGACTTTAATATAATTCCAATGAAATGCATCCCATCATAGTGAGGTTCAAAGTGTTTTTGCTAATTCATTGTTAGTTGTTCTCTTTGTTTGATGTGAGAAATGTCGTGAGACTGAAATGTGCTCAATTTGTTATTTATTTTGTGTGATCTCTCTCTTTATCAGGCAACTAGGTAATTTTTCTTTCCCTTTTTTTTTTCGAAAAATAAAATAAATGACTTTACTGAAGAGGGAAAAACTTGTCTTGGAATGTTAGAGGGTTAAAGAGGGACAAATGTTTGAGGGTCAAGAATTTACTCAGAGAGTGGAAGGTGGACATTGTATGTTTTCAAGAAACAAAACTGGACCAAATGTCTAGAGACATTGTGTGCAGTTTGTGGGGTTTTTAACATGTAGATTGGTGTTACTTGGGTTCGAGAGGGGCTTCTGGAGGGATTTTGTTAATGTGGGATAGAAGGGTGGTGGAAAAAATTGAGGAGAGAGTGGGGGAATTTACCTTTGCTTGCTCTTTTGGAAATGTCGATGATAATTTTTCATGGGCTTTTGCAGGTGTTTATAGTCCTAATGTCAATTATGATAGAAGGTCGTTAGGGGATGAAATGGCAGGGTTGCTTAGTTGGTGGAATTTACCATGGTTTATTAGGGGCAACTTCAATGTCATTCGCTTTTCAAGTGAGAGATCAAGGGAAAATCGATCTTCCCCAGCTTTGGTGAGTGCGTTGAGTTCATTTTTGTATAGGCTCTTATGGATATCCATTAGTAGGTGGAAACTTTACTGGGCTAACAATCGAGACCCTTCTTCGTGGTCTAGAATTGACATGTTTCTTTTCTCTCCAGATTGGGAAGCATAGTTTCTAGATGTTTCTTAGAGGAGGCTCCCTAGAGTTTTATCGGATCATTTTCCAATAATGCTTGATTTTGGAGATGTTCATAAGAGCAAATAGTATTTCAAGTTCGAGAATATGAGGTTAAAAATAGAGGGCTTTATGGAAAAGGTGAAATAGTGGTGGATTTCATACAGTTTTCAAGGCTCTCGTAGTCTTATCTTATCTTGTAAACTTAGAGCTTTGAAAATTGACTTGTAAAAAATGGAATGAGGTGTTAGTTGTTAATGGTTTAATTTCTTCCGATCATATAGAAATAAGAGAACATATTCTGCAGTTCTACAATTGATTATACTTTGAACAGTTTAGTTAGCAGCCTAAATTGGACTATCTTCCTTTTGATTCTATTGGTGATGAGGTGGCTATTTGGATGGAGAGAGCTGTTTAGGAGAGAGAGATTTGGAGGTGGTGAAAGCTTTGAACGGTGATAAGGCCCTAGGCCTTAGGCCCTAGGCCCTGATGGTTTTTCTTTGGCTTTCTTCCAAACTTGTTGGGAGGTTCTCAAAGAAGATATCATGAATGCCTTCCATGATTTCCATGTTTGAGGTAAGTTCAAAAGATTCAGTGCAACTTTTATTGCACTTATTCCAAGAAAGTGGTGGTTGCAAATGCCAAGGATTTTCGATTTATTAGTTTAATGGGTGGCTTATATAAAATTATTTCCAAAGTTTTAGCTAAGAGGCTAAAAATGGTTTTGAAGAAGGTTATTTCCAAGAATCATAGTGCTTTCATCGAGGGGAGAAATATTTTATTCAGTCCTTATTGCCGATGAATGCCTATACAGTGGAATTAGATCAAGAGAACGAGGAGTGCTTTGTAAATTAGATATAGAGAAAGCTTACGATCATTTTAATTGGGGTTTCCTACTGTATATGTTGAGATGTGGTTTTGGAGAGAAATAGTGAGTGGATGGCACATTGTATTTCCATAGTGCACTTTTTTGTTTTGATTAATGGAAATCCCATTGGCTTCTTTAACAACTCCTGTGGCTTGAGACATAAGGACCCATTATCTCCCTTACTTTTTGTTGTTGTTATGAAGACCAACCAACCATCAGGGAGTCTGTGGTTCAGTTCTACGAGTCATTATTTGCAGAATCACATAGTTGGCGGCCTAGGCCGGATGAGTTGGACTTTGTTTCCTTAGAGGCAGCCGAGTCTTCTTCTTTAGAGATTCCTTTTGAGGAAAGAGAGGTTCTAAAGGTGGTGAAGGGTATGAACAGAGATAAAGCTCCAGGCCCTGATGGCTTTTCCATGGCCTTCTTCCAAGACTGTTGGGATGTGATTAAATCTGACATTATGGGGGTTTTCCATGAGTTTCATGCTCATAGCAAGTTTGTTAGAAGCCTCAATGCCACGTTCATTGCTCTAATTCCGAAAAAGCCTGGGGCGGTCGACCTCAAGGATTTCCGGCCTATCAGTCTTGTGAGTGGAGTTTACAAGATCATTGCCAAAGTCCTTGCTAATAGACTTAGAAGGGTTGTGGACAAGATTATTTCAAATCCTCAAAATGCCTTTGTGAAAGGTAGGCAAATCCTCGACTCAGTCCTTCTTGCTAACGAATGTGTGGATAGTCGCATTAATTCTGGCATACCAGGGGTGATTTGCAAGTTGGATATTGAGAAGGCCTATGACCACGTGAACTGGGGGTTTCTTTTGTATATGCTGAGAAGGTGTGGGTTTGGGGAAAGATGGTGCTCTTGGATTTCTCATTGCATCTCTTCGGCACGCTTCTCTGTTTTGGTAAACGGCACTCTGGCTGGCTTTTTCAGTAGCTCTCGAGGTTTGAGGCAGGGTGACCCCCTGTCTCCTCTTCTGTTTGTCATTGTCATGGAGGCGCTCAGTAAAATGATCACTGTCACGGTCAACAGGGGTCTTCTTTCAAGCTTCTCAGTCAGTTCCAGGTTCTCTGAGGTGGTTAATATTTCTCACTTGCTATTCGCAGATGATACTTTGGTATTTTGTGGGGCTACCCCTGATCAATTCCGCTATCTTCGTGTGTTATTCCTTTGCTTTGAGGCTATCTCTGGTTTAAAGGTTAATATGGATAAGTCAGCATTGGTTCCTGTGGGTAATGTTGAAAATGTGGAAGGTTTGGCTGAAATTTTGGGTTGCGGGGTTTCCTCCTTGCCTTTGCAATATCTTGGAATGTCGTTGGGGGCCAGCTTTAAGGCCAAGCCTATCTGGAATGGGGTCGTTGAGAAGATTGAGCGTCGGTTGGCTAGTTGGAAACGAATGTACTTGTCTAAGGGGGGTAGAATTACCCTTATAAAGAGCACTCTCTCAAATTTACCTACATACTTGTTGTCCTTGTTTCTTATTCCTGCCAGTGTGGCCAATCGTATTGAGAAGCTTCATCGAGATTTTTTATGGGGTGGATTAGGTGACGAATTCAAATTTCACCTGGTTAATTGGTCTAAGGTTTGCTCTCCCATTTCTGAGGGAGGGTTGGGGATTCGGAACTTGAGGATCTTCAATAGGGCCCTCTTAGGGAAGTGGTTGTGGCGTTATGCTCATGAGAGAGAGGCTTGGTGGAGAATTACTGTGGATGCTAAATTTGGGAGTGTGAGGGGAGGGTGGTGTTCTCGTGTTCCCACTGGGCCGCATGGAGTGGGTTTATGGAAGAACATTAGGAGGGGGTGGAGTGCGCTCTATAGTCACACCAGATTTGAATTGGGAAATGGGTCCAAGATTAGATTTTGGGATGATGTATGGTGCGGTGATTTGCCCCTTAGAGTGGCTTTCCCGGTCTTATACGATATAGCCCGCGAGAAGGATGCCTTTGTAGCTGATCATTTAGACCTCTCTAGTGGCTCTCCTCATTGGGGNTGTTAACTTTATTCGTGCGGTTCATGATTGGGAGTTGGCCACGGTGGATTCCTTCTTCACTCTTTTATATTCCCTTCGGGGGAGAAGGGAAGGGGAAGACAAGATTTGGTGGATCCACTCCCGCAAAGGAAAGTTTGATGTTAGATCCTTTTATAGGGTCCTTGCGTGTAACGAGGTTCACCCCTTTCCTTGGAAGAGCATTTGGAGGACCAAAGCTCCTGTGAAAGTGGCTTTCTTTGCTTGGACGGCGGCCGTCTTTATGGAGATAGAAAAGCATCAAATTAAAGCTAGATTTTGTGAAGTAAACAACGCATGTGACACATAGATAGTAAGGTTCATCTGTTGTGAGTCTTGATACGAAGTTGGATGTAATGGTAAGTTGAGTGAAGAAAATGCAAGACAAGAACGGGGTTCATTTCTTCCGTTGGTCTTAACCTTCACCATTCGTTAATTGTGAGGCTGCTAAGCAGGCATTTTATTGTGATACTAAAAACTATACTCTCTAGTTGCTCGTCTTTGGTTTATATTCGATGTCTTATATTCAATAGGCCTCTCCCCATAATGCGCTACAGGTTAAATTGACGTTCGGCCAGCTGGTGGAACTGGTGGAGGAAGTACGGGCCGTCAACCCCCGCAGTACAGAGCTTGAATTGTGAAAATGTGGAAGAATGTGCCTTCTTGCCTCATGTGGTGTCTCTGGAGGGAACGTAATGATCGTAATTTTGAGGACCAAGAAAGATCGATAGAGGAGCTCAAATCTTTCTTTTTTCATACTCTCTTTTCTTGGACAGCAGCTTATCTAGCTCCCTTAGTGATAAGCTTTAATGAATTTCTTGTATATTTTTCTTCCCCTTCTTAGGCGGTCCTTTGTATACTTCCTGTGTGCCAGGACTGCGCTTCGGCGTTTTTTTATATATAATCTCTTATTTATCAAAAAAAATGAAGGCTTTAAGTAGAATGTTGTCTGCAACTATGAATGGGGGGCTCTTATCATGCTTTTCTGTGGGGTCTAGGAATAATGACGAGCTCATTTTGTCTCATCTCCTATTTGCATATGACACCTTGATCTTCTATGAGGCAAGTCCAGATCATCTATGTTATTTGCGTTGTCTTTTCTTATGGTTTGAAGCTATCTCTGTTTTGACAATTCATTTGGCTAAATGTTGTCTCTATTGGCTTTGTGGAAGATGTTGAAGGCTTGGCTTGTATCCTTGGTGTTCAAGTGCTGTTAATGCTTTGGGGTTGGTGTGTGGAAAAATATTGGGAGGGGTGTGGCATGGAGAATTCTCTAGATTTATTAGATTTGAGGTAGTTGATGGTTCTAAGATCATATTTTGGCATTATGTGTGGTGTGGGGATCAGACTTTGAAGGCAGCTTCCAGAGTTGTTAAGTATAACTCGCTTCGAGGAGGCTTCGGTGGCAAATCACTTGTAGTTTTCTAATGACACTTTATAAAGGAACATCACTTTTATCAAGATAGTGCATGATTGGAGATGCATTTGATTACCTCCTTTTTTTAACCTTTTGCATTCTCTTAGATTTGGATGAGGTGGTGCGGAAAAGATTTGTTGCATTCCTTCCAAAAGGTGGGTTTTTTAGGTTACAATGTGCTAACTCCTCCCCCCACCCCCCCCCCCAAAAAAAAAAAAAAAAAAAAAAAGGGTCTCCCTTTCCTTGGAAGACCATTTGGGTGAATAAGGCTCCTTCGAGAGTGTTGTTTGCATCGATGGAAGCTTTATAGAAGATTCTCACTATGGATAATTTGAGAAAGCGGCATATTATAGTGGTGAATTGGTGTTGTCAGTGTTAGAAGAACAGGAAAATCATGGATCATCTAGTGCTCCATTGCGAAGTAGCCAAAGATTTGTCTTCCGCCTATTGGGGATAGAGTGGGTCATGCCTCAATGGGTGGTGGAGCTGTTGGCTTGTTGGAGAGGATAGTTTGAAAGACATTGCAATGTAGAAATTTGGAAGATGATTCCACTGTGCTTAATGTGGTGTATTTGGAGAGAACGCAATATTCGAAACTTTAAAGATTGTGAGAAGACGGTAATAGACTTAAAAGCCTTTATGTTCAAGTCTCTTTATGATTGGATGGCTGGTCATAAATTTTTTTGTTTTTCCAATTCCTTAGAATTTCTTGATATGTGTATTTTCTTTCTTAATTCGGTGTTTCTCGTGTTACTTTCCGTGTATTTGGGTTGTGCCCCTCTGCGCTTCTTTATGAGATTTGATTACTGATAAAAAAAAAAAACTATATTAAATCATTAGTTGTCCCAAAAAAATTAATCAAATACAACACAATAAATTTAATTATTTAAATAATATACTAATAGTTGTATTGAATATTCTGCTAAAACTCGTGGGCAAGAGGCTTTAACCAAGGAGCCCAATGTCTTACAGAATTTTAATGGGAATAAGTCCATCTTTAAGCTGCAAAAACATTATGGAAATTTTAAGTCAATTTACTAGGTAGAGAAATTGCATGGATGGCTTTGTTCAGTTTTTTTCTGTGTTTTTGGCCTGTTTTATTACTCTGTATTTGAGATTCACTCGGGGGTAAAATCTTTTTCCATCACCACATTGTCCACTACTTTATGTCATTCCATGCCTTTCATTTGTCAGCAAGCACATAATCAACATGATGGAATTCTCTCTTTTGTAATGATTATTGAGGAGAACTTCATGTGCAATTGCGCACTAGTCTGCTTTCTACCCCTCATAGCATATATGTGTCTTTTTGTATATTATCATCTGATGGATTCAATCTGGTATTAACCTTGCGGAGATAGATCATGTCATTCTAACTCTTTATCTCATGAGCATAAAGTCTTACATTTAAGTTGATTTCATGGTTATATGCTGGGTTTGAGGGTTTTTTTGTAATTATTTTGGGTTTTTCTGTATTTGTCTTGGATTTTTGGGCTTTGGGTTTGAGGGTTTCCAGCTTGTAGGTTTGGGCTTCGGGTTTTGGGCTCGAGGGTTTCCTGCTTGTGGATTTGGGTTTCGGGTTTTGAGCTCGTGGGTTTCCTGCTTGTAGGTTCGGGCCTCGGGTTTTGGGCTTGGGGGTTTCCTGCTTGTGGGTTTGGGCTTTGGGTTTTAGGGCTTGTGGGTTTGAGGGTTTGTCGTTTGTGCTTCTTGTGTATACTACCTGTATACTTAGGGGTGCCTTACACTTTTAATAAATTTACTTATAAAAAAAAAATGGTTATATGCTAGGAGGATCTTTCTGTATTCAGTTTGGGAAAGAGTATTTACACGCCCAACTTTACATAAACAATTTTGGCTTTTGTTGTATGACTTGGGTCTTGAGATTGTTTGGAGAGATCAGATAGAGGACCTTTTCTTCCTGTGGAAGAAATTTCTTCTGGCAACTAATGATTCTCTTTAATTATCAAAGTAAAAAAGAAAAATAGTAATTCCCTTTGATCCTATAAATTTAAATATAAAAATAAAATTCATCTAAATACAGAAAATTGGGTTGTTGTCCATGGAATTATTTCTATGGAGGTTTTTTTTTGGATTTGATGCCTTCATGTTGACCATTGGAGTCTGAAATTTCTATTGACTTTAACCTTATAATTTCATATACACTACCTTGTGCTAACAAGAATTTGATTAGATTGCTCAGTTGTAACTCTTGTATACTTCCTGTGTACCTGAGCTGCGCTTTGCGCTTTTATTGATATTTTTACTTATAAAAAAAAAAAGAATTTGATTAGATTGCTAGTGATTAGGCCTTCCATTGGTGATTAGAACATAGAGCAATTAGTTCTGATTTTGTTTGCCTTGTAACTTGTTGGATGCTCTTGCTGCTTTTGTCTTACCTTGTCATTTCATGGTGCTGTCTCCTTGAGGAAAGAATATCTTTTGGACCCAACATACTCTCAAGTTATGATTGATCGTGAGTTTTAGAAAATGGAGATTTATATATGCCAGCATTTTACAGCCTGTGTAGTTCATAGTTTGCTGTCATTTTTCTTTCTATCAACATGTGGACTTTGCATCACTAAAAAATAATGCTCACATTGTTATACAAGAAATTGTTATCTTGACTTCTTTATAGCATAATTAATTATTGTATCATGAAAAATTTACTTGCAAGTGTTTTTTTTTTTTTAAACCTTATATTCATTCAGTTATGATAACGGTTCTATCATTATGATCTGTTTGTTAGTATTACAATCTGGCTTAGTGTCCTTTCCTAGTTGAAGGTCTGGATGTATATTCTTATACTTATTAAGATTGAATGGAAGAGATGCTAGGTTGAAATAGAACGAAGTTATGGAGAAGGTGAAGGTGGGAATGAAAAGCCTTTATCAATCCACGTAAGGCAAAGAGTCATTGTCCTTATTTTCCAACCATCTTGACTAAGGTTGTTTTTTTTTTTGTCTTTTGTATGTTGTTCTCATGACAAATACATTAACAAACAACTCAAAACACAAAATACTTTTTATAAGTCTATCTTCTTTTCTTGTTAGAATATTTTGACAAAATAAGAGTCAATTTTTTTTTTGCTAAGTAATGCAATCTCAATGTAATAGTGCAGATGGGTCACAATCCTAGAACATAGGAAGTATATAAGAGAAACTCAAATTTAAGGGTGGCCGCGCGTGGTCACCCTTGTGCTTGTTTGGGTGGCTACACGGCCGCGCGGCCATCTTACTGACTTTTTTTGAAGCATGTGTACTCTACAGAAAACATTTTCTCAAATGAGGACCCCACCAGAAAACATTTCTAAAAGCAATTTTCACCTTTATGTCACATGATGACACTTTTTGAAAAAAAAAAAAAACCCTCAATACACATTAACAAACATATCCAAATCTCCCTTTCCAACACTAAGCACCACAACACTTGTCTTTGGCATCACCAGTAAACATCGGAAAAGGGAAAATGTTTGGGATGGCAAATCTCTTGTTATTGGACATGTGGTCAGAGATAGTCTACAGTACTAGTTTTGCACTGTATTTTTATTTATAACCATAATGATAAACAATGGTAGGTTTATGTAGGAAAAGGATGATTGTCAAAAACGAGTCAGTAATTTTGTATTTTTGGAATGAGTCCACCTTAATGGATTTGTTATCAAGACCTTGAAACTCACTGGAAGTTTGCTAAACATGGTCCACAGTACTAGTTTTGCACCTTAATTTTGGCAATATTTAAATAATCCAAAGAAAAATTAGATTTGTGATTAGAAGTTTGGTAGATTTAGTTATATCATCAAAGATCAGTAAGTTATAAATATATAAGGGAAGAGGCAGCTGATGATCATTATCTCTGAGACAATTGATCGTGCGCAACATAGCCCTTTTAAAAAAATATATATTTATAGGGTTTTATAAGACTTGTTTCACAGTCATATTCCTTGAATACTACAATAGCGAGAACCCATCGATGTACAATCAGATGTGCAGCTCAGCAACTGATTATTTTAGTATCATATTGAAGAGCATATATATGGTGACATTGAAGCAATGCAAAATGAGATGAATTCAGGAAAAATAGCAGAATACCTAATGCCCAGCAATGATAATGTTATTGTGAACTCATTAGATGCAACTAAAGAAAATTGAATATAGTACTCTTTTTTTTTTTTTTGGTAATAGTCTTTATGCTCTAGAAGTTTCCTGTTTCCAACTGCTTTCATGTATTATCTATTTTATGTCGTTTCTGAAGTCTTTCCATTCTATCATACAGAAGTAATTTTTGGAATGAAACAGTTCTTTCATTCATTGACTAATTTATGAAAAACATCTTTAACTTCCATTTTCTTCCTTAATTTGTCCAAGTCAAATTTATGCCTGCCAGGTGTGTTGGCCCTAGGATTACTCTGAGATCCTTTGTAATCCAATGATATTATGAGTTCTCCCTTTGTTATTGGTTTATTCATTGTTCATATGAATTTCTAATATGATATCCGATAAGCTTTTGGGATAAGTGATAATTTAACATCGTATCAAAGCTGTAGGTTATGAATTTGAACCTTGTTTCAGTCATTCATCTAATTTCAATTAAATATTTTATGTATTGGGCCTCACCTATTAAATGGGGAGTTAGAGCCTACACTTGAGGGAGAGTGGTAGAATATAAATTAAATGATTAAATTCACATTTTTCCATCAGCTTAAACTTTTGGGACAAGTGGTGATTTAACATGGTTATTGAGCAAAAAAATCCTGAGATCGAATCTTTATTCCGTTATTTACCTCTCATTTCAATTAAAATATTTCACATGTTGGGCCTCACATATTAAAAGTGAGTTTGAGTCCACACATGAAGGGGATTGTTAAAGTATTAATTAAATGAGCTTAAGCTTTTAGGATAAGTGGTAATTTAACACAATCAACGGTATAACTTTTTTTGAGTTCTACCTCTTATTGGGCTATCTAATGTTTATAATGAATGTCTTTTGTGGTTCCTATTCTGATGCATGTGTTTGTAATTTTCTCATAGTTCCTGAATCATGTCTAGTATTGTGGCTAAATTTTTTGTCATGATGTTGCAGCTTGACGATAATTTGTGGGATGACTTTGGTGAGAGTGATGATCATATAGTACCTCATCCTGGTGATGAATGTGGGGGTCGATTTGCAGTACAGAGTGATGGCTGTAAGAATCCACGACGAGAAGTAATTGGTGTTACAAGTACTGCTGCTAATGCAACTAAACATAGTATTCGAGGAAAGGAGGAAAAGGATTTACCAATTTTGGCCAAGAAAGACACAATGTTGAAAAAGGGTTCATGGTCTCAAACACCTGATGGTGTTTTTCCTTCACGTGATAGTGACTCTCTTAAAGAAGTGGCAAGTCTTGAGTCTGATGATATGAGGATGTCCAGCCATTGTTTAAAAAACGTTAAAATAGATTCAGCTAGCAGCGAGTTTTGTGCTGATGATCCTATCTTGGATGACAAGTGTGGTGCAGTTGATAAGAACTTGTCCCGTTATACACTCAGTAACATATCCCATACACAGAATGATCTCAGCTTTTTGGACAATGATCGTGAAGATAAAGAAAGTAATGATCTTTTATCCTATTGGTGGCCGAACATAGAAAATTTTGAGGATGTTGACAGTTTGTTTAGGTGGTCTTCAAAATCCTTCTTTTTATTGTTGATATTTTCTTATTATTCTCCTTACAAGTGAATGCCACTTATGGATCTCTTTGCAATTAATGATTTAGTAGGTAATATGGGTCTTCCTTTTGATCTTACAGAAGTTGTGATTCAAGTTTTGGACTCGGGTCTCTTAATAATGAAGATGAGTTGTGCTGGTTCTCACCTTCAAATGCTACTGAAGTATCTGAAGACACATTGAAGTCCGACCACAAGTTTTCAGGTCATGAGGCAAGTGCATTGAAAAGTATACAACAACATAATGAGGTTTCTGGGCCAAACAGTGCCGGTCTTCCAATCAATGATTCCAACAAGAAAAGTGTCCCCATTGGCGATCAAATGAATTCTCAGACTTCAGATATTGATGACCCTTCTGCTCTTGGTCAGTTATCATTTGTGAATGGGTCAGATACGAAAATTGAGAGTAGGGATGACCTAACGCCCAAAGAACAGGTAGTTCTTATGATTTCAAATGTCTGCTTACCTTTTAAAATCTTATTCCCTCTGTTTAGACAAAATCTGTAAGATTCCAACATTCATCTTGCAGTCACTTGACATCAATGGTGGTATTAAGTTAAAAAATAAAAAATAAACCTTAAAAAACAATGCATTGTAATATCCAGACCATGAGACAACATTTTCACTTCAATTTGGTTTTGATTGTTTAAAAAGTGATAATGTGGTCGGTAACAAAAGCTTTCATTAAAATAAACGCTCCTCTTGTATTTGACATAAAACTACACCTTGTAATTTTTCGGTTTTTTGGTTCCCCTTATGTTGTTGACCTTGCTTCGCTTGTTAATGGCTTGACCTTCAGTTAGGTTGGTCACTCTTGTGTTTTATTTTGTTTTATTTTATTTTATTTTATTTTTCTTTGTTTCTTTTTCTTTTCCCCATCCTTCTCTCAAGCATACATTCATTAATTTGACAAAGTTTGTGCTGGAGAAGTGATTTGATATATTTCTTCCATATAAATATTAAATGCATAATCTATGTGGATATGTGACAGTTACATATCTAGTTATACATCTGTTCTCCCTTATGCTGTGAAAAACATAATTACTTGTAACGTTGACAAATTGTGTAACTACTTGACAGATCAATATACATAGAAAGCAGTCAAAGAACCAGAACCAAACGGAAAGAAAAAGAAAAGACCGATATTTAGAGAATGGTGGTTCTTTTAACTATTGTGGTAAACTTGTAGATCCGAAGCATCACTATGGGGACTCATCGTGTGATGTTTTTTCCTCCATAGGAATTCATCAACATAAACAAAACACAGGACCTGATACCTTGAGTTATATACAGACCCAGATACCCTGTATGCTCCTGGACTATGGTCATCCCTCAGATCAAATTTCAGTTTGTCCTACTCCATCAGGTAACAAATCTGAGAACAACGGCCTTACATCTCCCTCTCCTAAGGAGTCTTCCTACACATCAAATCCAGTCCAGTCCATGGAGAGTTCTCGTGGTCCTTCATTTGAGGTTCCGGCAGAAACAACTAACGAAATGAGTGAAAAGCTGTGCCAGGATTTACAACCTCCAGTTACTAAGAAGTTCAAACATGTAAATATGTCTACTCCAATCGCATTTTGTCATCCAGTTTCAGCTCAGAAGCAAGTACAGCACTCTGAAATTGATGTTGAAGCTCATAGTGAAGTCGAAGGAGTTAGTGTAGGAATTCCAACAGAGTTAGATTCTTCAAATGTACAGGAGAGCACTTGCATGAGCTCTGTGCTGGATGAAATCTCACTAGAAGCAACTAATTTTCGCCAGCTTCAGCAAGTAATGGAACAGGTACAAATGATTACTGAAGTTCGAGTATTTAATACCCAGATTTAAATCTATCATGGTACCATGAGATTCTATGAAAACTTGAGTTTTGGTGTGTGTAATGATGTTATCTTATAATGATCTTGTTATCATTAATCTCAGAATATGCATATTAACTCTTTTTCTTGAATATGTCACTAAGGTCAGGACGGGACCCCCGCAGGGGGGGGGGGGGGGGTTCAATGAAATGTGGATGGGTAGTTTAATTAGGAATTAGGATCTGTCTTATTAGGGATGGGGATCATTATTCTTAATTTAGACCTTCGGCTATAGGGAATTACCCTGTCCTGTCCCAAAACTCAATATGGCCTTTATTTGCCCTTCCGACCCCTGATTTAAAAATAACCCTGTTAAAAGCCCACCCTTGTACTGTTGATTACTTACTGTAATGTCAATTAATCTATTTCACCAATCTATTATGTATTAAACATTGTAGTTATATACAATTATTAATGTAATCTTTGAAATATAAAACAACAGAACTAGAAACCAATAAATATTTAGCACTAAGGTTTATAGTATGTGAACTGTGATCTTCATCAATTTTTTTTTTTTTTCCCTTTCAATTTACAAAAATGCTATAAATGATTGATAGAGGAGCAAGCATTGGGAAAAAGAAGAAAAGGAGAAATACTATGGTATTTTGGAACTGGGATATCACGCAATCTACTACTTGTTAGTGTCGGCGTGTTTGGAGGCTTGATATACCTTTTTAATCTACTTTCTAAAAGTTCATGCTTTTGGGATTAATTTATCTTGGTGTTAGAGTCTAGTTGTCTTTGAGGTCATTGGTTCAAGTTTTGATGACTATCGTTTTGTTAATTTATTCTTTTCTGCGGGTACGAGTCCCGTAGTTCCATGTTATTAGAGAAATTTAGGGGTACTATTAATTACTGTTATTGTGTTTACAAGCTTGATATACTGCCCATTTCTAATAGCTTAAACTAGACTACTGGTTACTAACTTTACTAAAGGGAATCACAAAAAAACATAAATCAGTTTTTTTCCTTTTTGGAAGACAGTTAATCCATTTGTGTTTAGAAGGTATGTGAAGTCATCCACGTAATCCACAAATTTACCTCATCTAGTGGAAGCTATTAGCAACACACCAACCTCCAAACCTCCATTTTGTTGAGTTCTAGGTTACTACCAGTCTTTGAATCACTGTTGGGGTTGTGGGTTTTTGATTTATAGGAGGGGGAAAAGATGTATGACAGAAGTGAGAAGATGAGAGAGAGATCTTATATGAGGGAGTGGGGTTTTTTTTTTTTTTTTTGAGAGAAAATGGGCGCATCTCATTAAAATATCATAACCAATGGATTACAAGCGCTCCAAAGAGATAATATCGGCAATACATCGGGGAACTTCCTCCCCATAGTTTAATTCCTCATTAAGTGTCAGAGCCTCCTTGGCAAGTCGGTGGGCTGCCTCATTCAGGTGTCTGCGTACATGATGGACTCGCCAGGTATGCATTCCATGCAGTTGACTACAGGCTTCCTCAATGATGTGACCATAGCTACTCCAACTGCATATGGGGGAGTTGAGAGCCTTAACTACTTGGAGAGCATCCCCTTCCAACATTACCTTAGATTATCCTCTATCCCGACTAAGAGTGATTGCCCTAAGTGCTGCGACAGCCTCAGCAACATCAGGGGCTATAATATATCTTTTAGGGGTGGACACCAAAGCTAACACCTCCCCAGTATGCCCCCGGATTATCGCCCCAATACCCATCCACCGGTTCTCCACATCCACAGCCGCATCTCAATTAATCTTCACAAAGCCCTCTAGGGGAACTTGCCATCTATCTACCACGGGAAGAGTCGCCACCACCTGAGGAATCTGCCTAGAATTAGCCCGCTGGAAGGCCTCTAGATTAGCAAGTGTTTGAGTGACCACAAGCTGCGGACAAACCAGTTGTTCCCCATGGACTACTGCATTTCTTCGAAACCATACAGCGCGGGCCACAACTGTTACCCGCTCCAGATTCTCCTGGTCCAAAGCTGGGACTAGACTTGCAAGGATAGCCTGGAAATCCTCATGCTCAAGACTTCGTTTCTGAATTCTGCTACCGCACATACTCCACCACACAGCCTTAGCTGTTGGGCAACCCCACAAGATATGCCCCGTGGTTTCCGCTTGAGCTAAGCACATAGGGCATAGAGGATCCTCTGTGATTTTTCGTCTGAACAAGTTACCTTTAGTAGGCAAAGCATTATTGCAAGCCCGCCACACAAACACCTTTGCCGCATGTGGTATCTTCAGCTTCCATAATAGCCACCAAAAATCCCTTTGTTGACCGGAATTTGAACTTTCACCCTCAGCAGAAGCTAGGATAGCTTTTTGAAAATGATACGCACTCCTGACTGTAAACTCACCATGAGCAGTATACCTCCAAGTCGGTCGATCAATTGTGCTGCTCAAGCCAATAGGAATCTGAGTTATAATCTTAGCCGTACTCCGATCAAACAGCTCATGAATCAAACCAACCTTCCAGCTTGGCCCATTCCAATCAATGAGATCCGAAAGTCTTAATAGCATTGAGCCCTCCTAACAAAGAACCAACAGGGAGTCTAACTTGATGAGGGAGCCATTGATCGTGCCAGATTCGGATCTGGAAACCATTCCCTACTCTTGACTGGATGCCAGCTTTGAGAAGGTCTTGAGTAGCCCAAAGACTTTTCCAGACATAAGACGATCGCCGGCCCAACTGTGCCATGAGGATCGACCCCCGAGATATGAAGAAACCAAGATATGAAGACACAGGTCTTGGATTAACAAATATGAGTTGGTGCTTCATTGATTTTTCCCACTCCCTCATATCAGATCTCTCTCTCATCTTCTCACTTCTGTCATACACTCTTCTTTTTCCCCTCCAACAAATCAAAAACCCACAACCCCAACAGTGATTCAAAGACTGGTAGGTACCTAGAACTCGACTAAATGGAGGTTTGGAGACATGAAGACACAGATCTTGGATTAACAAATATGAGTTGGTGCTTCATTGATTTTTCCCCACTTGGAGCTTATAAAATGGATTTCTTAGTCTCTCTAGCTCTAGCTTGCTAATAGACAAATCAATCTCATTTGCTCTCTAAAATCCATCAATGGCATGATCTGTCGGACCTTATTGCTGTACCATGATATGAGAGAGAGAGAGAGAGAGAGAGACGATTTTTTTTTTTGTGTAAAACAAATTCCACGTGGGCAGATACCCTGCCTAAAATGGGTGATGCGACAGGTCATGTGTTAGACAAATTGAAAAAGGGCTAAGAAAAGGTTTACTTTATAAAAAAATTTAGAGTTCTCTATTAAAATTGCTACAATCAAAACTTCAAAACTCACCCAAAGTTTAAGGTGTCATAGTGTAATTTGGCCTATTTGTTCGTTTAAGATATACCTAGTTTAGTTTTGAGGGATTGCTAGCCCCACGGGGGGTGAGGAAATACCTGTCTAAATCACATGCCTGAACCCAAGCGCAAACCTAGTTTAACAGGGTTAGGTGAGCCACATGCTTCAGAGTGTTGGTTGTGGGAGAGACATATAGAGATGGAACCAGCATTCGGTTGATTAATAATAATATATTGTAATATCAAATGAAGTAGAGAATGTAAGCCACATGCTTCAGAGTGTTGGTTGTGGGAGAGACAAATAGAGATGGAACCAGCATTCGGTTGATTTATAATAATATATTGAAATATCAAATGAAGTAGAAAATGTAAGACAGCATCTATGTTAAGTAGCATGAAACCAAAGCTATTGCAATGGCTATTGCAGTGTTTACCTTTCTGGTTTGGAGCTTTTGGGTTATGCATATCCAATAAACAATAGAAAATGTGGAATAGGATAAAATTCTAGATCTACTGACCACAGTTAAAATTTCACTACTTTCTGTTTGTTCTTTAAGAACAAAAGCTGATGCCTTGGCAAGATATCAGCTACGTGTCTTAGTCCATTAGCACACATCGACATAGCCCTCTTGTCAATAGTAAAATTCCTAAGATGAAAGAAAACTTGGTTGAGTTCTTTTCTCGATAAGAAATTGTATTTAGTCCCCATTGTATCACTCTTGAGTGAAGACTAGGCATAGTCAGCAACATGTATCCGTATGACCTAAGACTCTGAATGGTGGTTGTCTTGGTTTCTAAATTAGGCCAACACGTTGCCTTTCCGAAAAATCCTATTAATTAGTGGTATTACGCAATTTGCCTTGTCTACACATCACACGCAAAACCTCCATTATCTTCGATGTAAGTATATAGAAGTATTTATCTACTATGTATTTGTTATTTTTATGCTTTTCTATGAGTAATGCCTAGTTGTAGGTTGGATTTGCAGATTAGTTAGTAATGATAAACTAAATGTGTGAGAAGCTTCAAGTAGTCAATACCAGGAACAGGACGCAGATACACTTCTGTTTAATATCATCCAGTTTCCTCCCATTTCTGTTTTGGATGAAAGACATGTAAGCTTATGACAATCGAGCAGTGCATTTTCACTAGTCTTTTGAAAATGAAAAAAACAGTTAGATTGCTCCGTTAAAGGCTGCTCATTTCTTCCTCTTCCTCTCTGCTCAATTTCCTGGTACACATGAGCGGTGGCGAACCACAAATACTCCAGCAGCACCAGCATCATCTTTGCTCACTTGGTAGAACACCAGGCTATGCCTTTGACATCTTCTCCCTCCCAGCCCTGTATAGATCTTCAATAACCCACAAAATCTTAAAAAAAGCAATGGCCAATCGCAGAATTTCACCAGCCACTTGCCTTCCTGGTCCTCCTCTTCATCCTTCCTCCTCCTTCTCTTGCCCAACCAACCCATCATCCAACCTCAGGTTCAAACAGACCCACCTCCCCTCCAGCTTATCTATGTCAAGGAGTGAAACTGGACCTCAAATATATGCTGTGATGCATTGAATAATCATTTTAAGGGTTCAGAGGAATTGAGTAGAGAATGATTGTAAGTGGTTGAGGTGCTGGTTGTGGCTGTGGTTGTGGTTGTAGTTGTGGTTTTGGTTGTGGTTGTGGTTGGTGTTGACGAAGGTAACATGGACGCTAGTGTGGCATAGGAGTTCTGCTAAACATGTCTGGCTTTGACGTGGCCTTGTGGCGGGAACAGCAAGATCAGTGTATTTGGAGAACTAGGGAAAACTTTTAGCGGAAGATGGCAATGAAGTTTTGATTTGCTAGTAGAGTTATAAATCCACAGTTGAGAGTTAATGTGTCTGAAGAGATGGTAGGGAGCAAAATGTTTGCTTAAGGTAGCAGATGAATTCCACAGTAGTTGATGATTCTACAAATTAGTTTATAAATGTTTTGTGGGTTGAAAATTACTGATATTTAACCAATATATTGCTGATATGTCTGTTGAAACTATCTCTATCTCAAACATTCAATTGAATTTTAAAAACATTTCATTTTAGATGATCTAACATTTCAGCCTACTGGTTAATATCTCAGGTCCAACTTGTCAATGTGTGATATATAGGTCAATATAGTTGGAGAAAAGAAGTGATACATAGATCAGTGGTTAAGGTAGGAGCAAAATGTTTGCTTAAGGTAGCAAATGAACTTCACAGTAGTTGATGATTCTACAAATTAGTTTATAAATGTTTTGTCGGTTGAAAATTACTGATATTTAGCCAATATATGTTGATATGTCTGTTGAAATTATCTCTATCTCAAACATTCAATTGAAATTTCAAAAACATTTCATTGAAATATTGGAGATATTTTTTAGATAATCTAACATTTCAGTTTACTGGTTAGTATCTAAGGTCCAACTTGTCAATATGTGATATATAGGTCAATATAGTTGGAGAAAAGAATAGATACATAGATCGGTGCATTAACATAGTTCATAGTTATATTTATGATCCATCTACAACAAAAACGCATATAAGTAGGGATAGGTGTAGAAATATTGAGTAGCATATAGTTTAGATGTAATAGTGGATTACAAGTACAGACTGCACAAAGATTCTATGTTATTTGTGTAAGATAAAGGTTTGAATAATATGGAAATTAAAATTTCTGCTAGTGTTTGTGTGTAATACGAAAAATTATCAAAGATGTTGACATACACAGACCTCTCAGATGTTTCAAAATGTTGAGACTTTAATCTTGATATTTTAGAACATTGACATTTAAGGAAAACTTCTCTGTATAGAATGAATATACATGACACATCAATAGGTATCTGATTTCTTGTCTTTTCTTTTCTTTTTTTCCTCATATCCAATTGCATTGCACATAAACTAATAGTGTGCTTTTTATAATTTTTTCTTAATCGTGTTCCATATTTTTGAAATTGACTGAGCTGAAACTGCTTGAATGATATCAGGACAAAACTGTGTATAAGGGATAGTAACTAATAGTGTGCAATTTACAATTTTTTCTTAATATCGTTCCATATTTTTCAAATTGACTGAGCTGAAACTGTTTGAATTCAGTTGGATGTCAGGACAAAACTGTGTATAAGGGATAGTCTATACCGCTTGGCTAGGAGTGCTGAACAAAGGCATAATTGTGCAAATCTGATTAGTGGCAATGGAGATGACAGAGATGCAAGTAGAGCAGTAATGGTTCAAGAAACAAACAAGTATGCAATCACTGCTTCCTCTCAGACTTTGCTTTTTCAATGGTTGCTAAGACGTATTATTAATGTTGACTGGTTTTTGCTATTCTTTTCTGGTCATATGACTAGAAATTGTACGTGTTTGGTCGTTTTATTATTTTCAATAAGATTCTGTTTTACTTGTCTGAACAAAAAAAATACAGGTGCTACCGCTAAGCATTGTAATTTGTTTAGCACATAGTTATCACTTCTTGTTAGTACCCTAGATATCTGTGTGCAGATAATAAAACCCAAATTGTGGTAGACTCTCTCTAAGAATCATAAAATTTGGAATCCTGACGAGGTTTTCTTTTATCTTCTGTTGTCCCTTTCAAAATTTTTGTAGCAAGATAATGAATGGAAACCCTAAATCTTATGTACTCAGAGCATGAAAAGACAATTGCCAAGCCTAACAAGAGACCAAAACATGAAAACCAGTTTTACATTTAAAACTGGTTTAGTCCTCAAAGAAAATCTAAATAGGCTATACGAACCTACCTATTGGTACCATGTTATAGGATAAATAGTGTTTCATGTGGATAGCCCAAGAGACCAAGTAATTTCACCTACTATATTTTTACACGCACAAACAAAGGTACAAAGTGCAAGCACACTACTAATGTAATTGTTGACACTCGGGCACTCTTCATCTTTGTTCTCACGTGATGATCACTTATCCTCGTCCACACTTGTTACACCAAATAATCTACCAAAATCTTCCTCACATTCAGACCAAGATTCATGGCTTGCTTGACATATAAATGCCTCCTTTTACGGCTATACTGAGTTGATTGCTGAGCCAACTTTAAGTTTGCATATTGCTCCGAGCCGGTTTATATTCCCATGTAAGGAAACATCAAGTGACAATTGAAGATTCTGTGATAGTGGTGAGGCAGTGGAGAGACTTTTAAAAAGAGGTGTGGAAAAGGGGGAGTTAATGTTTTGTCTTCTTTAACCCTTCCCTTAGCACTGTCACCAAATGCAGTCAGGGCTACAACAGTACTGATTTTACAGAAAGCAATCCCCTGTTTTTTCAGTCACATGGCTGCAGGGCACATACATAACTTGGAGCCTCCATGCATGCATGCTGATGCTGCATAAACTCCCCAATTCACGGTTCATGAGGATGAGACACAAAAAGAAATGACATTTTTGGAGCACAATATTAAGTTTGCAGCCAAACAAAGCCTAAAGTGATTTAGGCACCCTGAAAATATGCTCCTCGCCACTCTCTTCATCAACCTTGACAACCCGTTTGCTTTTGCCAGCTGTCCCAGCTTTCATAGAACCACTTCTAATTCCCACTCTACCCCAGTCTCTGTTAGCAATATTCTCCTCCTTTGAACCAATCATAGTCACTTCCATGCCTTTCCCTATAGGATTCTTCAGAGACCTCACACAACTACCTTCTCCTTCATTCCTGATCTCAAATGCCCTTCCAGTCCTTTTTTCTTGCCCACCAAGTTGTTTGCCACCACCACTGATCTTCTAGGAGTAACATCTAGCAACTTCAGCAACTGTGTATAGTCGTTCTTGCAATCGACGAGAGAGAAATCAATGTTCTTGTAATTCTGCAATAGCTTTGTGGGGTCCCCTGTTCTGAATTCCACCAGGTCCTTAAGACCCTTTCTGCTACAATAGCATTATTAACATATTTTAGATTCCACTACCATTTTCTAGTTGATCTTCCAAGCTTGGACTTTGGTTCTAACTGTAGTCTTCATCAGTTTCTTCTTTTTGGCTTGTACAAGTTTCCTCTCACATTTGCTGATGTCAAATGGGAGACATTTATAGGCTACTTCGAATACTATTAAGTCTTATTTTTACATTTCCATACATGAGTTAGCTAGTGGTTTGTTTTGTTTTAGTTTTCTTTTGACTTAGGAGTTGACACTTTAGTGATTTCAAGATTCTTTGGCCATGGACCATAGTGGCCCTTGGGTCCTGTTGAATCGTCTCTTATTCCAAAAGTTTAAGCTAATAGAAAAGGGTTGATCGAATTATTTAATTAACATTTTAAAATTATCCTTCACATGTGGACCATACAACATGTGGACCATTTTAATTGAAAATTAGGGATAAAGGTCCGAACTCAGAACCTGAACTCTGATTCCATGTTGAATTATCATGTATTTCAAAAGTGTAAGTTAATAAGAAATTGTTAATTTAATTATTTAATTAACATTTTAATCGGTCCTTTATGCAAATTTGTTGTCTTTATAGATATTGATTTGGTTTCAGTCCTTTGTTTGCAATCCAAGTCCTACTAAAGTTAGGAATAATAGAAGTCTATACATATTGACGTTGCTATTACATTTTCAGAAAGTTGTATTTAAAAAATTGGGTAAATTACACTTTGCCCCACGAAACTACCACCCTATTTGCACTCATACCTCTAAACTTTGACTTACTGCAACTCGCCCCTACGAACTACCATTTTGTTTTGAGTTGCACCTCGGGTCAGATTGGGCCATTAAAGTTGATAGAATCCGTCACACGTGAGTCTCACGTGACGCTGAGCCATATATAGTCAATACATATATTATAGGGTAAAATTACATTTTTCCACCCAAACTACTACTTCATTTGCACTCACATCTATAAACTTTGACTCACTGCAACTTTCCCTATGCATGTGACATGTTTTCCATTGACATTTAATGGCCCAATCTTACCTGGGGTGCAACTCGGAACAAATGCATAGGGCGAGTTGCAATGAGTCAAAGTTTAAAGGTACGAGTGCAAGTGAGGTGGTAGTTTTGGGGGTTGGGCGAGGGAGCAAAGTGTAATTTACCCTAAAAAATTGTACTATGTTATTTTTCCTTTTCAGCAATGAAATGCCACGAGAACCTTTATAAATGAAACTCCCAAGGGGCATTTGGTTCACAGAATCTTGGATTCCTGGTAAGCCCCAAATTCCTAGGCATGTGAATGGCAGGAACTATATGCCCAAGAATGCTGAATTTTTTAATACATTGTGAGATTACCAGGAACCCACAGTACTATGTTTGGTTCAGCACGACCATACTGGGAATGTGCACTTTTTCTCTATAGTTTTCCAAATTACCCTTTCTTGTAATATAAAAACTATTAATAAACTACATCTCAGATTCTCAGACTTCCCATGCCTCATTCATTCCCAACCTCAATAAAATGCTTCAATAACAGATTCAGATTGTTTCCACATATCTGTATGAAAATTATTCATAATTAAATATGGGCTTTCTTTTTTTCTTTTTCCTCCAACGATTGAACAAATTTTTATTGAAAAAAAAAAAAAGACACAGAGATGTATGTGTTCAAGACTCAAACAACTAGCCAAGCTGGTTGTTGTACACAAATAAATTGACAAATCAACAAAACATTACTAAGGTTGACTAGCTTTATACACTCTTCCAAAAGCTTCACTAGAAAATTTTGCTCTCTGATCAAATGAGCTCAACACCTTGCTGTACTCATAATCAATTGAAACAAGAAAAGGGACAGACTGCCTTTTTTTTTTTCAACGAAGAGTAGAATATTGAAAGCTCATTATAAGCGAGGATAGAGACCACACAAAGGAAGTTACTAATACATTTTGCATCTGTCATTAGAAACTGAAGGAAAATCTTGCCCAAGTTCCCAACTGGTATGTTTTATGTTTGGCCTATGAGAAACTGAAGGAAAATCTTCCTAAACTGTGTTTAGAAGGTAATATAATAATGAAAGATCTGACAGACGGTGCAGCATTATGGTTATTAAAGAATACTATCTTTCTAGGGTCAAGAAGATCGATAGTTCATGGCAGCCATTTCAGGTTAACTCAAATAGCCAGTCCTTTATCAAGTGCATCAGTTCTTTAGCTGATTCATGGTTAGTTCTTGCTCCCGACTCTGGGGAGTAGAGTTTTTAGCGGAGTGGGGGCAAGATTTTGTAGTAATAGCTTGGTTAAAAAGTACCCTATTTATCCACAAGAATTGGCCCATGGCACTGACAACTATTAAAAGATTTTGTTATCTTGTTATTTTTTTATTTCTCTAATATTAAACTGAAATTAAGCTACCGTAGTCCTGATACTGTAAATGCTATTCTAGTAGTGAACAAATTAGTATATTCATCTTTTTTTCTGTTTGGCTTCTTTGAATTAGGTTTTGCTCAATGGTTTTCATTCAAATTGTTAGGATTTAATCTCTTTTCTATGGTTTTTAGCCCATAGGAGTTTATTATGCAGGTCTGGATTACAATCGCTCAACCCATGGGGTGGTACTTGAGTTGATTTAGCACATTCTCTCTCTCTCTCTCTTTATCTCTCTCTCTCACACACACGCATAATTTCCTCATTTGTTCTAGATTAAAGAAATAAATGGTTAAGTGGCCATGCTTCTTTTGCTTGGAAATTTTAAGTTAATAAGTTCATTTTTCATCTTCATCTTCTTCTCTTTTGGCTTCTTGTACTTGGGGTTTGCTCAATCTTTCTCATTCAACTTGTTAGGATTGAATGTGTTCTACTGGTTTTAGCCCATAGGAGTTTATTACATTGGTTTGGATGTCAGCTGCCCAATTCATGTGGTTGGTACTTGAGTTAATTTAGCATATTCTCTCTCTCTCTCTCTCTCTCTCTCTCTCTCTCTCTCTCTCACACACACTCACACACACAATTTCCTCCTCCACCTCCTCTCTCTCTCTCATAATTTTCTCTTTTTACTCTAGATTAAAAGGTGAAGTGAGCCATGTTTCTTTGGCTTGGAAATTTTAAAGTACAGTTTGATCTTTTTTTTTTTCTTTTTTCCTAATCCTCCTGGTGATTTTATCTACCTCACTCTTTCTTGTAGTTGCTGAAATTTTGCTACGAATGTACTTTAGTTTTTGATTAGGTTTTTCATGCCGTTTGTAATGGCCTTATTCAGGTGCACTGGTTTTGTGGATGTGGAAACTGGTACAAATCCCATAGATCGCTCTATAGCACACCTACTGTTTCACAGGCCCTCAGATGCATCTGTAATGCCTGCTAACAATGCATTCTCCCCCAAGTCTCATGCCTTGGTAAGCTTTCACACTTCTATTGCATTTAAGCTACGTTTGGTACACTGGAATTGTGATTTATTAGGAATAGAAATGAGTATTACTAAGAATACAAAAGGTTGAAAAGTATTACTAAGAATACAAAAAGTTGAAATGGAATGACGATTCCTATTCTTTCGTTTGGTGACAACACATGAATGATCAAATTTTTCAACAGGAATTAAATCATATTTTGCCCAAATTTCTTAAAATACACTAACCTTAGAATTATTTCCAAAAAGACCATTTTTTCTTCTAGAAAAAAAAAAAAAAAAAAAAGAAATAGTTTCAATGGATAGGGATGATCTGCCACCTCAGCAGATGCTCCGGGGGTGGTGTGACCACCCCCGATGCATCATGGGGGTGGCTAACCACCCCCGAGCAATGGGGGTGCCGCGGCCATCCCCGGTGCTTTTGTTATTGTGTTGTGACCATTTCTATTTGTTTTGTCCAAAAAAAAAAAGGTTTTTTGAGAAAATAAAATTTTAGTGCTATTATTCTTGAGAGAATAGCTATTCCTCTCATTTTTGGGAGGAATGAAGTGAGGAATAATATAATAAACGAACCAAACGACGGAATAGTCTTTTCATAGGAATAGCTATTCCATTCATGAGTATCAAGGTCATGTAGTGTATGTTGTGGTAGATACCTGTCTTAAAATGTTAGCTTATTCTGTGGATATTAATTAACAGATTAATGGGTCTGTTACTAGTCCCTCGGCGATCGCTGAGACACAGGTTTTCCAGGAAGATACAATTGCCATTGCAGATAAAAAGAGGCTGATGACAGACAACAAATAAAATGGTTAGCGCCAGCACCACTGTCGTGAAATATGTTTATTTTTGAAATGAATGCAAATCAATATGTATAATCAACATTTGGGGCCCTACATAGATTCCAGATATGTTTCCAAGTTTTGAATTCATTTGCTAGATGGCCTTTCTTGTTATGTTGGTGTATATCCTTGTAGCATTCATCATGATAAGCTATTTATCCCTTCATGATCTGTCACTAGTATTTTCTTGCATCTCAATCTGAGTACCTCCAATTATTCCTGTTAATCGTGCCATTTGTTTTGTGGTCTTGACATGTTCTCGAGTCATGCCTGTTCCTTTTCTTGACTTTGATCCAATATTTGTGGACCTTCATGGTTCATATTGCTCTAATTCAGTTGGATTTTTTGTATTTCACATTATTCACTTGTAGAACACTGGACCGAAATGGTAGGCATAAATATTTTGTAGTTTAGTTTGACACATATGCCACATGCCAAGGACTGGCATCATTAATTTTTCTGTGTTATCTGGTGGCATATGTCAATTAAAATTACAAAAAACCAAAAATATATATATATAAATATCAGCTGCTCGTTTAAGGCCCCGTTTGATTTTCTTTCTTTGGTTTAACATCAGATTAGTGCCAGATTGGGTCCATGAGATTTTCCACACCAAGAAGCATTAGAAAGGTAATGGAGGGTTGATGGCCCTTAAGCCGGACAAAGAGAAAAGGATTGGTCTTTTTTGTAGAAAATATTCTCTTTATTGGGCTTTCATCCTGAATGGATCAATTGGATACACCAATGTAAATTTCTACTGTCTTTCTCCATTTTCCTGCATGGATCACCCTTTGGAAAGTTCTTTCCTAGCCGTGGTCTTCGTTTAAGGGGACCCCTTATCCCCTTTCTGTTTATCTTAGGGTCAGATATTCTATCCTGATTCTGAAAGAAGAATTGAAAGGGGCCATACATGGAATCATCAGTCGGCAAAGCACCCCCCAGATACCCAACTGCTATTTGCTGATGACCTAATGCTTTTTTCTAGAGCAAATGTTTTCAAGGCTTTTGTCATTCTAGCTTGCTTTACCATGTCCCTTTTTCTCCTTACGAGATCCCTTTGCCAAGAAATAGACTGGGCTTTGAGGAAATTCTGGTGGGGCTTTCTAGCCCTCCACAGCTTCAAACAGCTGACCTTATTAATCCAACTAATCAATCTTGTTACATGGTGTTAATTCAAAATCTATTTGATCCCATTTTGACCCAGCAAATCTAAAACATTCATTAGACACAAGACCAGTACCTTCATAGCTTGATTTGGGCTCCTTCTCCCTTGGGCCAGTTCTCCGTCAAATCGGCCCATGAAGTTGATGATCAATAATTTCATTCTACCTCAGACCCTCTTGCTCTTTAAAACTGAAAGTGCCTTTGGAGTCTAAAGCTCAAACACAGACTAAAGCATCGACTTTGGAGAATCACTTGGAATAAGATCCAATCTTTCAAGGTCCATTCCTTCAATTGAGCAAGAATTTGTCCTCTCTGCAATGGGCCTCCAGAAACTATTCAACATCTCTTGTTGGATATGCCCTTTTACTAGACTTATTTGGCACAAAAGTCTAGATGGCTTTTGGACGACTCAATTTTTGGAAACCTGGCTATTGAATCCTTGCTTGTTGGTGCTGTTACTATAGACCAAATATGACTAGCAAGGGACAAACTTTTGATAATGCAATCTCACCCTGCGTCCCTTCCACTTTGAAACAAATTGCATCTTCCTCCAAGGCCCATGCTGAGGCCTGGAAGAACTCTTCCCCGAGCCCATAAGATTGGCAGCCTCCACGTCTAGGTTTACTCGAGGCTAAGTTTGACGTAGCCATCTTTTTTGTTGTTGTTGCGGCTCTTTTGAGTGATGGTCATGGAAATATTATCTCCAGGGAATTATTAGGTTACGAAATGGGCCGCTTTCACATGTGTGTTTGAAACCATTCCTGCAAATTTTCTCACTAGAATTAGAAGTGAGAAAGATCCCCTCTTTAATCTTCCTTGCTCTTTGTATTGCTAAAACAAATAAAAAATAAAAAGCTTGAGATCGTCCCTAATAGAAATTAGAAATATCATCAGCAAGTAAAAAAAAAAAAACAGTTAAAAACTGTTGAACCGAAAGAGATTTTTGATACTCACGAAAAAAAAAAAAAGAGAGATTTTTGACAAAATCTTCTTATAGCTATAATTTTATGTTAGTTCAAAAACTAATTGTAGTTATTCCCATTTTTTTAATATTAGGACAATACATGAAAGCCAAAAGCACATGTTAGATTTGACTAATCTTTATAAAAGTGAGAAAAAAATAATTAATTAATTTTTTTTTTTATGTGTCTTAACATTAAAATGATAATATTAATTATGAGGTGTAGGAGAGGTGGTAAAGTAGAATGTAATAGACGTATAGGGTATGGGTGGGAACTCCAGTAATTTGCTATTCAAATTGATAGTAATTTAGATAGTACATTGTAAGAGAGCTCATATAAGACTTATCTGCTCAAATGAAATTTGGATTGTCCGGCCCTACCTGGGCATGTGGGTTCCATGTGAGCCTCTCATATATACTGTCCAAATTGCTAGCAATTTAGACAGTAAATTACTGGAGATTCTTATCCGACGTATACAGTAAATAAAATATAGAAGTATAATTGACACTCCTTCCTGAACTAAAAGTGTGAAGTTTAATTAAAACTTATTAGAAGCCTATTCGAGTTTAAAAACATGTAGGTGGATGTGTTTTAATGAAAGATATTTGCAACCTAATCAATAAAAGCAATAGGTATTCACAAAATAAATAAATAAAAACAATAGGACAAAGATACAAGGTTTATAGATGCGATGGAAAACAAGACCCCTTAGAAGAGAAGGAACTGTCACGTAATCAATCATCTTAAGAGCTTAATTAGTAACCTTTATTTTTAATACCATAGCCTAGAAAGCAAAGGAGGAGAGAATAGCTCTCATATTGTTGTAGAGAATGTAAAGGAAATTGAACTAACTCTTTGTATTCCATAGCATCATCAAATTAAAAAGCGTTAATGTGGCGAAAACTTGGACCATGTTATTATAGATTACATTTTCAACAACAGGTTTTTTGTCTTAAAAACCCAAAAAACAGTTTTCGGTTGATATATTAGGTTTTTTTCTCTCTTTTATTTGGGGTTTTCACGCTTTATGAGAGAATTTGTGAGGGGCCAAAATCGAGTGTTGACAGCATCTGAATAGGCTAACCGGATAATGAAGAGAGCAGTCTCCACCACTGTTTGGTCAGCTATTTTTTCTTCCAAACAACTCGTGCTGTTTGAACCTCTCTTTTTTATTTAAAATATGAGATTTTCAGAATTGGGGATTTCAGGATTATAAAAATCTTTAATCTCCCGAATGGTCTTGTTCACCTGATTCAAGACTATATGTTGAAAAAACTCTCTTTTCAATATTATATATATATATATATATATATATTATATATATATAATATATATATAATATATATATATATATATATAAGGTTTTGTGAAATCACATCCTCCCCATCTTAGAAGTAAACGAACTGTGCAGCTTCTCAATTTGTCATGCATGATGGACTTCACATGCAATCTCTCACTTAAGATTCGTGAACAGCAAGTGCATGCATAAAAGCAAGTAATTAAGGAAGCAAAAGCAACCCCTTTCCCCTCATTGCCATCAGAAGAGAAAAAAAAAGTAGCAAAAGCAAAAGGTTTCTCAAAAAAATAAAAAAATAAAAAAAAATAAAATAAAGGAAGCAAAAGCATAAGACATCTTGAAACAAAAGCTAAAATACATTGTACATTGCATACATGCACTGATGGACCTGGTCTGCACCTAATCAAACTGTTGGCAGCTCCATAAACTCCATTGATAATACATAACTGTTTCTTCATAATTTAAAAAATGCTACATCATTCCAGGCTCAACTCTGCTAATCAAACTGCTGCCGTAGATGCATCTCCGTTTCACTTTTCCATGTGGCATGAGATGACTGGCCCTTCATCCTCTTATTCTTCTCCTTCTCCTTTATCATAGAACCCTTCTTCTTGAGCTCGTTGCTAGTGTCAGCAGGAGGGCGATCACCACATACCGGGCACACCATTCCTCGCGCATTGGAGAAAGTCTTGGGAATTCCACATTGCAGGCACATCCTACAAAAAGAAACACTTGGGCTAAGACAGAATACGATTGTGCAGAGTGCAAGCACAGATATGTCTAGTCCTCAACAATAAGACCGACATGCGACACATGGTTTGCTTTGGTCCTCAGAGAGGTCAAGTGTTTTATGAACCAACACAAAGTGGGTTAGATAAATGTTAAGAAAGTACCATGGTCAGCACTTGCGGAAAGTAAAATTGGGTTCACTGACTTGGTAAATAAATGGTAAGAAAAAAAAATGCATGTGCTTTTTTTAATTGCAAGGATAAAGTTGGAAGAAATTTATAAAAAATGCATGTGTTTTTTTCAACTTTGTCCTTGCAATTAAAAAAAGCATGTGCTTCTTACATGCAAAAGGACACATATCATTTTTATAAACAAGGTTGAAAAAAATTCTTTCAACCTAGTTTGGAGGAAAACTATGTCCTACCTCAGTAGCTCTGCAGCATCCTCTGCATTAGGATTGGTTGCAGTTGCCACACGCTTGCCTCCTTGTGTTGTGCTTGAAACTGATGATGCAGGAGGTTGTTTACCCACGATATCACTTCTTACTCGCTCATGGATTCCAACTAGTTGAGCTTTGGCCTGTACTACAACACCTACAGACAATATAACGACAAGTCAAAAATATTTTCTTAGAATTAAAGACAACTACCATTAAGTTGAGATAAAAGTTGATAAAGGCCTAACCTAAAACAAGGAGAAAACACAACCACCTTCATAGAATTTTTTTTTTTTTTGATAGGTGCCTTCATAGAATTATTATATGCATAATTCCTAAATACTAATGAACGTAGCAGTTATATTCTAGTTATATCTATAAATTTGATGCTTCCTCTAGCATAAGAGCTTTTAGTGCACAGCAGCTGAAGCATCAGTATCAGGAACATCCACTATATGGAAGATTCCCATCAATTCTATCACTTTCTTAAGAAATTAATGTTCAATCAGGGGTTCAATCATTTGATTTTGGCATTGAATAGGAACATTTAATGAGAAAAATATGTGAAACTGCAGAAGTTTCATCCTTATGTTAAGGGCTAATTACCTTTAATCCCCCTTAACTACCACTCATTTACATGTTGCCCCCGCGAACTACTACCTGTTACACTCAACCTCCTTAAACTACCATTTCTTGGCAAAAATACCCTCCGATAGTCAAGATTGTTAAATCAAACGGAATATCGATCACGTGCATAAGGCATGCGTTTTTTAGACGTAAAATGACGGAAATACTCTCAAATATAAAATAAATAAAATAATATTAAGAAAAGGAGGGGTGGTCATCAACCCCCAAGGGTGACTTTTATACATATTTTTATTTTTTAATTTCAGCTATTTATATTTATTTTTTAACTTTAAGGGTATTCAAGTAAATTTAGTCACTTGACTCGGGGTATTTTCATCATTTCTCGTTTAAAAAATGCAAGAGCATTATATTTTATGCTTCATAACCATTAGAATTCTGCATTGCCAATCGCAATAAAATTACAAGTTGGAATATTGGAATACTTTATTTGATGAGGAATGTTGAAATTATCTAAAAATTACATGGTTAGAATTCTCTCTTTCAAAGTCAATGTATATTCAACTACAGTTTTCCGTCTTCAAATATAGAAAGTAACATCTATATAATTTTTAGGAAACCTCAAGTATTGTTGCTTGGTTTCCCCATTTCTCGTATTTTTTTCTTCCCCTTGTTACTGAATAACTCGCACCAGGGAAGGCGCGGGGGGGGGGGGGGGGGGGGATACATAAGGAATTGGGGGAGGAAGTGGTGGGCATCATGGAGAAGTGGGTGGGGGGAAAGGATAGTTGTGGCACAGGAATGAGGAGGAGAGGGGAAAAGGAAGGTGACAACGACAACGTAGACAAGTAAGATTAGGAACGTAGACAAGTTTAGGAAGGAACACAGACTTGGTCCGAAAAATGGCTAACTTTTCAACAAGCTTAATCCATTTTCCATTACAATTTTCTGTTGATCATGAAAAACTTATCTTTTGATCAATAATTTTCAGTAGATCAAACACAAAAAAATATGAAAAACATTTTCTAAAATAAACACCAAAAGAGAGGGAATCTTTTTTTTATATATATAAGTAATGCAAATTCATTAAAAGTGCAGAGGGGCACAACCCTAATACATAAAAAGTATATAGAGATAACCCCTAAAGTGTAGAGAAAGAAGAACAAAACTCCAAAAACTCGGGAAAAATTAGAAACAGGCAAACAATTCCATGCTACTCCAAGTATAAAGGTATTGGAACATCATCTTCTTCAATTCTAACATCTAAGTCTCACGATCTTCAAAACTCCTTACGTTCCGCTCTTTTCAAATATACCAAAATAAACACAAAAGAACCAATCTCCACATTTTCAAAGCAGTGCAGTGTCCCAATTGTCCCCTCAAACTCACCAACAATTCGCTCACCTTACGAGGCATGACCCATGGAACACCAAACAACTAGAAAAGCGCACTCCACAATTATGTTGTTACCTCACAATGAAGAAGAATGTGATCAATAAACTCCCCATTTTTCTTACACATAAAGCACTAATTCACCACAATAACATTTCTCTTTCATAAACTATCTAAAGTTAAAAATTTTCCTAAAGCCACCGTCCACACAAAGAATGCCTTTCTCGAGGGAGCTTTAACTTTCCAAATACTCTTCCTCAAAAAAGGGAAACTCACCGGAGTAGATGACACCTGATAGTAAGATTTAACTTCAAATGATTTCCTTTTAGAAGGAATCCAGCAAATTTTATTCTCACCTCCTTGCCTTACTCTTTGAGAGTACAGCAACTCAAAGAGAGGGAATCTTAAATAACAATTTGATGATATAAGCAACATGAAGTTGTTCATGTTCTTTTCCCAATTATGGTCTTAGTATTAAACATTGGTACTTTATTCTCTAAAGACATGATATTAAAATTTCTAAGATGAAGGCTTAATATTTTCTAAGAATTATTTTCAAATTAACAAAACTCCAGTATGCCTTCCCTAGCCACTCTATGCTTGCATAGGAAAGTAATAATGAATGTACTTATTTAAACAAGAGAATGTCAATAATATTCTTGAACAATATAGACATGCCAATGATGATTATGATAATGATGAGGAGCGTTTGGAAACTTTTATGCAAATCTTCCAAGAAGTCAATTGCGTTACTTTCTATGTTACCAAAAAGAATAGCCTTCTGTATTGAAAAATTTGCTATTTGATGATACAGGATAATGAAAGCACCTCTTTATTTTTCGTAAAATGGTTTACATTTTCTTAAAGCACAAAACATTTTCCATTCGCAGCTTCTTCTTCAAACTCTCCTCAAGGTGAACACCCACACTATGACACACTACCCGCCTCATCCGCACCAAACCACTGCCAAACCACCCTTACTAGTGAACAGTGTTTTTCTAAATACATTTTCAAGGCTAACTATATGGTGAAAAATGTTTTCAAGGAGACAAACCAAACACTGGAAAATCAGTAGTTTTTCGAAAAAAAATGTTTTCAGCTGAGATGTAAAACGTTTTATGGAGGAACAAACGGAACCTTAAATTAAATTAATTTACAAATTCCTTATTAATCCCTAATTTTCTACTTTTTCTTTTATTTCCAACGAAAGAACAATAATCAATTCAAACCTAAATCATAAAACAACAAAAAAAAAAAAACGAAACAGTTTGAGCAATGCAATATTTACATTACAAACAAAATTACCGGCAGGTAAGTCTTTCTTTTCCTTTCTGTTCCTCCGGCCACCGTGCCTTCCTTGCGTCTGATCCACATCTTTCTTCGAACCGTACTCTTCCACGCTATTGTTCAGAAACGCCGGCGGCTCTGAAATCTTCCGCAACCAAAGGAAAAACAAACAAAATCAGAGAAAAATTAACCGAAAAACCAAGACGTTCAAGCTCAATTCCATGCTTGATTACCAAGAAAGTAAAGGGAAAATAGAAAAACAAAGAAAGGGGAGTCCAAAAAGTACTTCGGAGAAAACGTCGAGGGCCGATGGAAGACCGGATCCAGAGGAGGGTGGCGGAAGTTCGACGAACGACTTGTGGCGGACCGAGACGGCGGAGGCTTCGTCATCGCCGTCGTCGTCGTCGGAAGAGTTGGGGTATTGGAGATGAGTATGTTCGGGTTCTTGTACTTGTTCTTCTTCTTCTTCTTCTTCTGCTGAAGAATAGCCCTGGAGGAGTGACAAACTCATTGGGCCTTTGTTTTGGTACCAAGAAGATGGGTTTCTTTGGATGTAGAAGGTGCTCTCTACTTAACATGCACTGCCAAAGGACCCAAAACAGAAATAAAGAAAAAAAAAAAAAAGTTGAAATTAATACCAAAATATATGAAATTAAACTAAACACTTGTCTTAATGCTTTCAAATATATGTATTTTTAATTTGTTAGATATGATTAAAATTTATTGTTAAGTTCTTAAGTAATTTGAAATATTACAATTGAATGGTTGTGTTTATCTAATTAACTAAAGTTAACAATATACCGTATTAATTGCATACAATAAATGATTTTTTAACAATTTTTTTTTTAATTAAATTAGTCAATGAGATGGCATCTACATTTTGCCCCTTTAAATTCTTCCCACCAAATTGTTTTAATCACCCACCCAAAAAATTTCCCCCAACTTCTTCCCACCAGATTGTTCTCCCCAAATCAAAGCTCATCCCTCTTTCTTTCACCCCATAATCGACCACCAGCCACCAACTACCCATAAGCACCGCCGACGCTCAAGAAAATGATGTTTGACACAAAGCCAAACAGCAGCGGCGCAGGCCTCTCCTCGAAGGATCGTCACCGACGAGGAGGAGCAACATCTTTGTTGCGGTCCTAAGCAAAGTTACTTTTGGTGAAGATGATTTTCCTCAAATGGAAAACCTCATTTAAAAATCCTCCTCTAAGCATTTTAAAATATGTTTTTTGAAGTGTTTGGACGAGTAAAGATGAGTTTGTGTAAGAATAGGACACAATTTATAGGAAAATGAAGTGAGTTACTGGTCTTTATCAAAAATCTATTTTGGGACATGATCGAACATTCTTTGTACGTCATTGAACGATTAATCTGTTTTTATCTAGAGAATCTATGGTTTTTCATCGAACATTTGATAAGAATACTTAATGTTTTATGAAAGTGTCGAACATTCCATAAAAATATCGAACATTTGATGTACTATACTGACACCTGTTTTGTGCATATATAAGCTTGTAAAGAACGTGAATGTACTGTTCATCAAACGTTTGATGATTGTCTTTTCTGAAATAAAATATTATTTTAATGTGTTTTATGAGAGGAGTATGTATTTTAAATAAAATCTTTTGTCAAACAATTTGAAAAATTCTTTTAAAGATTTTGGGGCATTACATCCTCTAGGCTAATCGAGGGTGACCAAGGCCACTCCCAAATGCGCCGGGAGTGGTCGCACCACCCCCGTATTCAACAGTGGGTGGGGTGGTTGGACACCCACGGAAACTCAACGTTGTTATTTTTTTTTTAATTATTTTATTATTTTATTATTTTTTTATGGTAGGAAGAAAATATTGTCAATTCCTCACAGAATAACTATTCCTCTTCGTAAGGGTATAGTTATTCCCACGAAATAACTATTCATTTGAATAAATCCTTACCAAATAAAATAATGAATATTCTATAGAAATAGTCATTCTATTTCAAAGGTCTATTTACTGCAAATCAAACGAGACCTAAGGGACTCAATTCTTTCTTTGCTCTCTCAATTTGCTCAAAACGTTTTGATATCTATTATTTCCCATCATTGATTTAAGCATAAGAAGTGGTGCCGCCGACATCCTCCTTTCAATGTGGCGCTCCATCACTGATCATCTACTTGTCTTGCAGAGTCCCGGATCGCTAGCTACCAAGTGTGACAACTGTATCAACAATGATTAAATAGAAACATCCTCCAAAATTTATCTTGTGTGCTAAAACCTGCATTATCCACCTTCAAATTAACTTAAACAAGATCATCAATCAATAGCAGAAAATTTTCAACATCCCAAAAGAAATTTAAAGCCTAGCTAGATTTTCTAAAATTCAAAATTTATAAATTCACATCTCATGAGGTTTAGTTATTGTACCTGGAATGCAATAGAGATAGAAATATGGAAATGCTCATAAAAAGGTGGAAGAAAACTTAGTTATTGGATATGGTGATCCTTTTCACATATTTTGGATAATAACCCAAAAATCATTTGACTTAGTTGCCTAGAGATCCTTCAAAAACCGTATAGAGGATTCCTTGCCACATCTGAAGTATATGCTCAAAACTGTATAGACCAGATACTATAATCTTGACCTTTAAAACAAGGCAAAATTTGATTGGATGCTAAAACTATTAATTAACCAGAAAAAATATATATATTAAAAAAAAAACGCTTCGCCGCCTGCAGAATTGAAGATAGACATATATATCTGTCTGTGTAATCTTGACCTCCTAGCCGACTCACTATTAGATTGCTTCCTCCTCTCTTTCTTATGTTCGTGCTCTTACTGTCAAAGAAAGAGATAGAGGTGATCAAAAGAAGAAACAATTAGGGTTTGTTTGGGATTGCGATTTTAAAAAGTGCAATTTGAAAATGCGATTTTTGAAAACGTAATTAAGCGTTTGGCAAAATCGCAGTTTGGCATTTAAAATCGCAGTTTAGCATTTAAAATTTTGTGTTTTCTATTTAAAATTCTGCGTTTTCAAAAAAGCACCTCATTGCTGTGATTTGAAAACGCAGAAAATTTGCGTTTTCAAATCGCAATTTTTTAAAAACGCAGTTCCCAAACAATCTAATTTTTGCGATTTGGTTTAAAATCGCACTTATTGTCTGCGAAATCGCAATCCCAAACGCACTCTTAATCTTGATCTCTTAACAGTTGTAATTGTATACCTAAAAAACATGGGTTCAGGATAGGAAAAAAAAAGGGGAAAAATGCAAAATTGGTCACTGTGGTTGGCCTAAACTACAAATCACTCCCTGTGGTATAAGAAAAAACTCAGAGATCCCTGTGGTTGGCTAAAATAACAAATCACTCCCTGAAGCAAATTTCTGTTAGTCATTTTAACAGAAACCCGTTAGTCTGCCACATCAGACCAATAGGAACGTGACATGTGGCATATTTTATCAAATAAAATTATTAAAAATATAAAATTATAAAAAAAAACTCAAGTCTGACGTGACAGACTAATGGTTTCTGTTAAAATGACTAACGGAAATTTGTTTAAGGGAGTGATTTGTTATTTTAGCCAACCACAGGGATCTCTGAGTTTTTTCTTATACCACATGGAGTGATTTGTAGTTTAGGCCAACCACAGAGACCAATTTTACATTTTTCCAAAAAAAAAAAACAATTTTGGTTCACAATTAAAAGTATTAAAGAATATAATTAATAAAATAAATAAAATAATTCAACAAAATTTAATAATCGTTTAAAACATATAAGGGAAAAGTTTACTTACCCCTCAAACTATAACTTAATTGACAATGTTTTTCCTAAACTTATAATTAAAATAATATCTTTTTTAAACTACTAAAAAAATGGTCAATGTTCTCTCAATGCCAACAAAAAGACAAAAATAAAATTTAAACTCTTGAAACAACTACAACAGTTATTTATTTTATTTATTTTTTTAGCATCTAAGCCAAATCCTTCCATCTCTACTTAAAAAAAATAAAAAATAGTAGGGAGGTTTGGAGTTTAGGAAAACATTTGATATTAATAGGGCTCTCATTAGTCATTACTAAACTGTGTTGGAATGTTATATATAATCTTAGCAAAGCAAAAATAGGCTTCATGGCCATATCTCAGAAGCTTAAAAAATATATCCATCTTCCAAAGAAACTCTCTGTTTGTCATTCAAGCCATCCATAATAACTTTCAAGGAGCGAAATGAGAAATTGGTTTAGTGATTGCAGATATACTCCATAAGTTGCGCGCGGTGTTTTAGAAAAATATAGCAGCGGACAATATGTGCAAATGGACTGATGGACGGCCTCCGATGTGCTCCAGCCTCCATGCTTTCGTATCCTCGAGGGAATTTTGTTTTTTTAAGCAAAAAGGCACGAGGGGCGATTAGAGTGGCTATTCTAGTCTGATTGAGCTATAGTTTGACCCAATTTCATTAAGATATTAGTGGGATTCATAGTGATTTACACTAATCAGGTATAGATATTTCTATTGCCAGAATCCAACTCATGCCCTAATTTGTACCTAATTATTTAAAAATCTTCTTAAGATCATTGAACTACTATTCTAGATAGTTCTTCATAGGAATGTTTTGGATATCAAAGCAGATTCCTTCCCTCTCATGTAATTATTTTCTCTTTCTCAATGCATTTCATTTGCCCAAGTAAATTATTTAGCTCTGTTTGTTAATATTTTTGTTTGAAAAAGTGTTTTAATATGATCTAAATGTGTGAAAATAGTCTTTTTTTTTTTTTAATTTTTAATTTTGTGTGTGTTTTTAAGGATGTTTTGTTTTTTAGGTTGTTTGGTAACCTTTTTGTTTTCAAAACATATAACAAAAATTTTATCAAATATAACATAACTTTTTTACTATACTCTTTACCATTTTGTATATTGTTTCCATTTTGAATTGGCGGTGGGAATAGCGGTTAATTGCTAAAGTAAATAATAGCTGCTAACGGTGGATGAACAAAATTTTCATCTAAACTATATTGGATGAATTTCTTCACACTAATGTGTTTTTAATTTTTATTTGCATTTTTAATAGAGCATGTGAGTAAGAATCACGTGCATTTTGAACACATCACGTACATTAGTAAAGTGTAATGCTAGAAATTATATATTTTTATTTTTATTTTTATTAAGTTAAATATATATGTATTTTTAGGTTTAAAAATTAGGTTTGAACTTTACTAAAAATAAATTTGCCCCTCATTCATATTTTGGCATTTCCAAATGAAAAATCTTGATTCTGTCTTTGCTCATAACTATCCCACAATGTTAGCATGTCAATTCCAATTAACCCTTTAATTATTCATAGTTAAAAAAAAGAGAATATAAAGATGAATATGATTGTGAGATAATTATGTGATAAAAATTGTAGTAAATAATATTATTCTCATTCTAAGTTTCCGTATTCCCTTAATAGAGAGAGTAATACTACACACACTTTCACTTTTATATACTCATATGTGGCTTTTTAAACTATTATTAGATTAAAATTTAGGAAAAAATATAAAAATGGTTAGTATGGTTGGCTTAAATTACAAATTACTGTATTTGGTATAAGAAAAAACTTAAAGGGTCATTGTAGTTGGCCAAAATAATAAATTACCAAAATAACAAATAATATTATTCTTATTCTAAATCTCTGTAAACCCTTAATAGAGAAAGTAATGCTACACATACTCTCATTTTACTATACTCATATGGTACTTTTTAAACTACCATTAAATCAAAGTTTAATAAAAATTCATTATAAATTTAATAATAAGTTTTAAAAATTACAAAAAAAAAAAAGAAAAGAAGAGAAAATGAGTGTAAAAAAGTGAAAATATATGTAAAATTACTAAAACAGAAAACTTATTTTCCTCCTCCCCTCAAGTTACGGCAAAGAATAATAATTCATAGTCGTCATTGACAATTGGACGGCAAGGCGGACCCTAATTGACGACTTTAATGAGAACACCGCCATTCATGGGTTGTTTGACCAACTATAACTAAATCTAGACAACTCAGAAGTGCATTCGGAATAACATCTCACACCCAATCTCAGCCAATCAGCACAGCGTTCGTCGGTCACGGTCGTCCGGCCCATCTCCTTTCTCTCTCTTCTCGTTAGCGCCGCTCAGACAAATTCTCGCTGAAGAGAGAGAGAGAGAGAGAGAGAGAGAGGGATCCTTGTAGAAAAGGGGGGTTTGAAAGTTTGGTGCTCGAGGGCGTGTGTTGTATGGTGTGGGTTCGGTGGCCATGGCCGAGATCCTTCACAAGCTCCGGAAACTGGATGCCTACCCTAAAGTCAATGAGGATTTCTACAGCCGTACCTTCTCCGGTGGCGTTATCACACTCGTCTCTTTCTCTTGCATGTTCTTTCTCTTCTTCTCCGAGCTCAGTATGCGCCTCTCTCTTCTCTCTCTCTCACTGATTTTTTTTTTTTTTTTTGGGTTTTGAAACTCTGTGATTTTTTGTCATTCTTTTTCTTTAAGCTTTGTTTGGTTGGTGAGAAAAGTTTGGGAGTTGAAGTTTGTAATTTTCTACAGATGTAAGAATCTGTAGATTTCAAGTTTTGGTTCTTAGGTCCATTTTGTTCTGGGTGTTAGAAAGTCAATCTTGTTCTGGGTCTTGGAAGGTCAATTTTGTTAAGAGACTTTCACTTTGGGGGTTCCAATTAGACTTTTTACATGCATATTGCACACTACTACAATGCAAAACCTTAGTTTTTGGGCCAACCATGTATATGGTATTGTTAAGGAGAGGGGTTTCTCAGTTTTTAATGAAGCCTAAATTTTTATCTTGGAATGTGAAGAGATTGAATGAAGGGGATAAACGCCTAAGGGTGAGAAACTTGTTCAGAAAGTGGAAAGTTGATAACAAGCACATTGTCCAGTTTTATAAAAAGCTTTATATCCAGCAATTCAGCTAGCAGCCTTTGTTGGACAACCTTTCTTTTTATTCTATTAGTGAGGCTGATGCTAATTGGTTGGAGAGAGATTTTTAGGAGAGGGAGGTGTTGGAGGTAGTGAAAGCGATGAATGGCGACAAGGTGCTGGGCCTTGACGGTTACTCTATGGCTTTCCAAGCTTGCTAGGATGTGTTGAAAGAAGACATTATGAAGGTCCTTCGTGATTTCCATGCTGGAGGTAAGTTTGAAAGGAGCCTCAATGTTACATTTATCGCCATCATTCTGAAGATTCTAGGGGTGGTTGATCCCATGGACTTTCGCTCGATTAGTCTTGTGAGTGGCATCTACAAAATTATTGCTAAGATTCTAGCTAAAAGGCTAAAGATGGTGTTGGAGGAGATTGTTTCTAAGTCGCAAAATGCTTTCATCCGAGGTAGGCAAATCCTAGATACTGTTCTTATTGACAATGAGTGCCTTGACAGTAGAATAAAATGTGGGGAGTCGAGTGTACTGTGCAAACTGAACTTAGAAAAAGCCTATGATCATGTGAATTGAGATTTTCTATTGTACATGCTGAGGAAGTTTGGTTTTGGGGGGAAGTGGTGATCGTGGATAGCTTATTGTATCTCCTCGGTGCGTTTCTTTGTTTTGGTGAACAACACTCCTACCGTTTTTTTAGTAGTTTGCGGGGCTTGAGATAAGGAGACCCTCTGTCTCCTATGCTATTTGTCATTGTGATGGAGGCCTTGGGTAAGATGATTTCAACTGCAGTGAGTGTGGGCTTATTATTTGGTTTCTCTATGGGGACAAGGAATGGTGGTGGGATTGCTATTTCTCATCTGTTATCTGCGGATGATACCTCGATTTTCAGTGGAGCTGACCCAGATCATCAATGTCACTTGCAGTGCTTTTTCTTATGTTTGAAGCTGTCTTGGGCTTGAAGGTCAATTTGGCTAAGTCAGAATTAATTCTTGTGAGTAATGTTGATGATGTGGATGGGTTGGCTAGTATTCTGGGCTGTGGGGTTTCCTCTTTGCCTTTGAAGTATCTTGGTCTTTCGTGGGTGTTGCAAACCGTATTGAGAAGTCTCAATGTGAATTTTTATGGGGTGTGCTAGGTGATGAGTTCAAATATCACTTGGTAAGTTGGTTCAAGGTTTGTTTTCCGATCTCTGAAAGAGGGTTGGGGGTGTGGAACTTCTTGTTAAATCGAGCTCTCTTAGAAAATGGCTATGGCATTATGGGCATGAGAGAGAGGCCTTGTGGAGAGTTGTGGTGGACTTGAAGTTTGGTAGTTCGTGGGGTGGGTGGTGTTCCAATGAGCCTCTGAGGGCATATGGGGTGGGGTTATAAAAGTATATTAGGAGGGGTTGAGGGAAGTTTTCAAGTCATACCAAATATGAGGTGGGACTTGGGAGAGGGCTTCAATGTTAGATTCTGGCATGATTTGTGGTGTGGGGATATGACCCTAAAGGATGCCTTTCCAGTTTTATTTGGTAGTGCATGTGTGAAAGATGCTGTTATTGCGGCTCACTTCGAGCTTTCCGGTGGTTCCAATAAGTGGAAGAAAGTATTAAAAAAAAAATGAAAATGAGTATGACAAGTAATTATGTTATTTTCTGATTTTATAAATTCTTGAAACATATCTTTGTAGTAATTTCAAAGATTGCAGTTTAGGCAATATGAAAAAAGCAATATTAGAGTTACGGGATTTATCGACAAGCCTTGACAAGGATCATTGTCAAGAGGACAAGCCTTGACAAGGATCATTGTCAAGAGATTTTGGATACTTGTTCCAAAAGTAGCACTAAAGGTAGAAGGGAACTCAAAAATTTGGAGTGCTCCATTAAATTGGAAAAATCCATTATCCAGCCGTGGCAAAGGGAAGAGTGCCATGTCTGTCTTCTGAGGTGTCAAGTTGTCTTTTGGGGGTGTCTTCTTGTGGTTGTGGTGGGCTCTAGGGTCGGTGGGGGTTTCTTTGTGGGTTTTGTTTTGGGTTTTTGTGGGTCACTGTTTATTTTTTCTCATTTTTTGGTGTTCCTTTTGTATACTCCCTGTGTACTTAGGGGTGCCTCTCGCTTTTTATTTATAATATTTCACTCACTTATAAAAAAAAAAATATTAGAGTTCACCTACAGATATGTAAAAGATTGCATAATAGAAGCGACTACCAGCCAGATTTCAGATCATTTTTCATTTTTCATTTTTCCTTTCCTTGATTTCATGGTGGTTTTTGTTGCGTTCGACCACTTATTTAAGTTTTTTGCCCTTTTCTCTTCTTTCCTCTTTTTTATATTGTTCTCTTTGATGTTGCCTTTTTTTTTTTTGGAATTTTTTTGTTTATTTTTACTTTTTGCATTTAACCTAAATGCCCATAAGGAGTGAGTAGCTCAATTACCCTGACATTGCCCCCCCCCCCCCCCAAAAAAAAAAGAAGATAGTATTTAATCTCCGCTAGAGACTTGATACCTGGAGTTGGGGGAACAAGACCACCTTACTCCTCTGTTCAAGCTTCTTGATGAGAGTTCTGCAAATGTTGATCAATATGGTGGTAACAGAGAATGTGTAAATAGTTGAGGTTCACAACAATTGCAAAGATCTTTTTGCAATTACGATCTGGTGGATGCTAATGTCATTTCATTGTTAGACAGAAATTTGTCACAGTAATTTGATCACTGATTTGGTGAAGATGCTGATGATGGAAGGCCTTTTTGTAGCTTTCATTATTCTTACTTCTCATATTTGCAATTCCTATTGGAATTGACCTAGTCTTACTCCAACTTATTAGGTGATTATGCAAAGCATGGCTATTTTCTACAGACAGATACTCCATCACTTCTGCCTTTTACTTTTCTCCCCCAATATTAGTCATTGCTTCTGCTTGGATTTTTAAGGTTGTTATTAATCAATCAGTTCACCGTGCTTGCAGGATTGTACCTCCACACTGTTTCTGAGACAAAGCTTGTAGTTGATACTTCAAGAGGGGGAACCCTTCATATCAATGTAATCATCAATTTTTCTTTTGGGTCAAAAATGTTAATCAGCTCGTCTCTTCTAATCATAATCTGCAAATTCTAATATGAGACATGGTATTCGAGGGTAGCATTTGAGTCTTTGCAGGTTCTAGTGGTTGTTATTTTTGTGAATCTCATCTTTAAATGTTCTATTGCTCAAAGATTTGCTCGCTGCAAAGCTTTGAACCTTTTCAACTGTGGTAGTTTCTCCAAGTATGAAATATCAGGCGTTATGATTTATTGCAGCAAAGCTGTCTTATGATAGTTTTTCAAGTGTGATATACCAGCCATATTTTGTCTTTTTAAATTTGAACAGTTATTATTCATGCTTTATTTATTTGTGCTCTATCTTCTGTCTGAAATTGCAGTTTGATGTCACCTTTCCGGCTGTTCCATGTTCATTACTCAGTCTTGATGCCATGGATATAAGTGGAGAGCAACACCTTGATATCGTATGTATTGCAAGCAGAGACTTCTCATTGATTAATTTTCAGTGTTGTAATACTAATCATATTAGTAATGGAGCCATGCCAAGTGTTTGAAACTCTGAATGCTTACATCTTTGCATTCTTATTGCATCTGACACATTTTCCTGCATTTCATGTTTGCATACTCTTGCTGGCTTATGATGTATGACACATTGTTTTACTCGCAGAGACATGATATAGTCAAAAAAAGAATTGATGCTCATGATAATGTAATAGAAGCTAGGCAGGATGGGATTGGCGCGCCAAAGGTTAGTGAGAACAATTTTGTGGCATCTTCTTCAGCAAGCATTTTTTTTACATGTCTTGTATCAGATTGATACCTATTTTCATCAACTGTCTTTTTCTTTTTTTCTTGTTTCTTTTGAAATGATTGGTAAATATACAATTCATCACCCACATGAGATGGATCCCATAATTTCACTTTCCTCCCCTTTCTAATGGGGAAGGAGATGTCATGGTCCAAAAACCTTTTGCCTGGTTCTATTAACATATTGGTCTCTAAACAATTTTGGTAGTGATCATATTATGCATATGTTTGGTACACCAAAGGTGCGTCCTTTCCGGTCCTCTTGTACTAAAATCCTCCCTTTTGGAAAGGAAGAAGTTGAAATTCGTTTTCCTTTCCGCAGGGACTAGGAGATTAAATCTAGCCATAAGAAGAATGCTTGGCTAATAAATAACTCACTTGGTCTTCGACCCCTTCAGTCACTACGAATGCCGCCCGAGTAGTGCAATGAGATTTGTTTATTTATCTATCTCTTGAATCAAAATTGGAGCATGTTTGATTTGCACGTGGAGGATTCAGAGATTGTGCAATTTGTGATGGAGATTGGCCCTCTTTTGGAGATTTCTTGTGGAGGGAATGAGAAACAGTTACGGGATCTTTTGATGCCTTGACAAGTAACATTGTCAAGAGGTCTTTGATACTCCTTCCAAACGTGGCACTAAAGGTAGAAGGAACTCAAAAATTTGGAGTGTTCCATTATCTTAGAAGGCTCTAGTCGTGGCAAAGGGAAGAGAGCTATGTCTGTTTTCTGAGATTTCGGGTTGTTTTTAGGGGTGTTTTCTCGTGTTTGTGGTGGGTCTCAAGGGTAAGGGTGGGGCTTTGCTGTGGGTGCTGTTTTGGGTTTTGATGGGTCTTTGTTTCTTTTTCATTCTTTCTTGGTGTTCCTTTTGTATACTCCCTGTGTACTTAGGGGTGCCTCACGCTTTTTTAATAAAATTTGACTTACTTTTCCAAAAAAAAAAAGGATCTTATATTGCTAGATCAATTCGATCAGGCACTCGCCATCTATTTTCATTGTTCAACTCTTTGACAACACGAAAAACCATTGTTCAACTCTTTGACAACATGAAAAAACCAAAGGCCTCTGCCCTTCCATCCCTTGGATAGATAGAGAGGGAGGGTAAGGCAGAGGCCTTTGGTATCCCCTCCAGTCAAGAATTGGGCCTCACAATCACTAGCCAATATGCTTTTCGCTCATGCCTTTCTTCATTTTTGATTTGATGTTGTGGTGTTCGAGGCATAAAGGAGTCACACCAATCCATCTCGAACTTGGTAGTTAAACTCTGTTGCAGTGATGATATTGTAGGGGAGGTCCTAAAGTAACCCATGCCATACTCCCAGGAAAAGCTCGATCTTCAACAAAAGGGTACTTGTACCCAAAATTGACACATGTAGGTAGGTGGAGAATACTTAGGGGCCCGAGACAACTCTCTTTAAAGAACTTGACGAAATAGTCCTGTAACTTTAGGAGAAGGGGTGCCTCACAAAGTAGTCGTAGTGACCATGCCCGAGCGACTGCTTACAAAAAATACAGATCTCTGCAAAGTCGTAAGACCATGTATGGGGGTTGATGCCTGCTTAGTGCCAGGAGGTTAAGGAAGTTGGTGACCTGATGACAAGGGAGCCCGTGACTGAAGCCTCGGTGAATAGCGTGGAGGAGTATCTGGAAAGTTAAAGTTCCTATGCGAGTGAGTTTCTTTGTGTGGACGGTAGCTCTTGGTAAGATCTTGTCAGTGGATAATCTGCGGAAGAGAGGAGTTTTAGTGGTGGGATGGTGCTGCATGTGTAAGAGGAGTGACGAATCTATAGATCATCTTCTTTTGCATTGTGATGTGGCACGAGATTTATGGAGTGCCATTTTCTCTCTTTTCGGCATTACTTGGGTAATGCCTGAGACAGTGCTAGATATGTTAGCTTGCTGGAGAGGTTAGATGGAAAATCGTTCTATTCTTCTTGTGTGGTGAATAGCCCCTTTGTGCGTCATGTGGATCGTTTGGAGAGAGCGGAATGCCAGATGTTTTAAAGATTCCGAGAAGTCGAAGATCGAGCTTTTAAATTTTATGCTTCACTCTCTCTTTGTTTGGACTGGGGCGTTTCATATTTATCTTTTGTCTAATTGTTCGCATTTTGCGGAGTTTTGTATTTCTTTTAGCCTTTAGTGGAGATTTTTCTTGTATACTTCTTGTGTACTAGGGTTGCGCCTCTTGCGCCTTTATATGATATGATACGAATTATTATTTATTTATTTTTAAAATAATTATAACGGTCCTAAGGTAGCAAAATTCCTTCTTGGGTAAGTTTTGAACTGTAGGAAAGGCATAACAATCTGGGCACTGGCTTCGGGTTTGAGGGTTGTTGGTGTTTGGGGGTTTCGGGTTCGAGCTTGTTTTTGGTAGGTTTTCCTTGGTTGGGTTGTTTGGGTTTTTTTTTTGCTTGCTTTTCTTAGGTGTTTCATGTTGTATACTGCCTGTATACTTTGGGGTGCCTTTCGTGTTTAATAAAATTTGACTTATATAAAAAAAAGGATGTTGGGATGCACATCTTACCATACCCAATCTAGGTATTTCAAGACCACTCCCTCGTTGACGTCTCTGGAACAAACTATTGGTGGTTCTCATTTGGTTGTTGAGGTCTTCCAATTGGTTTTGATGCTCTTGAGTTGATCTAGCAAATATTTGTCAAAAGTTCCGAATTGGGTGGAGTCCATGACAGACTGGGATGTAGAATAAAGGGCTTTTTTTATTTTTTATTTTTTTTGACAATTTATGAAGCACAAAGAAATATTGATGACAATTTTAAATACAAAGTTTAATATACCAAGAAAAGGAAGTTAGCACTTGAACTTGAAAAGTTGACCAAGCCCAAACTGACCGAGCCTTTGGAACACTGTTCAGAATGGGTAAACTGACCGAGCCTTTGGAACACTGTTCAGAATGGGGTTGTGGCTGTCAAGGATTTGGGCCCACTGTCCTTGCTATCTCTGTTACTTAGGCTTGCACTGAAAAAAATTTAAACAAAATCCCTGCAAGTAGCACACAACTAACAAGAAGTTCACGTGATGCTGTCCTTGTATTCTCTTCAATAAGTTGACTCTGACCCAAGGAACAAAATAAAATCTTGCCTTTCTTTCTGAGTCACACACGTAGCCCCTTCACCCTTGTATGTTTTCTCTCGCACAGCACAACAGTGGAGATGTAAAGACCAAAGGGTGTGGTTGACAGGAGGAACTGACATCGGTGGGTTGATGGACTGGCGTGGCACAGTGGTTGGCGGCATGTCTGGGTGCTGGTTGGTGGCGTCCGGTTGCGTAGGGCGGCCGGATTCTGTTGGGCTCGTTGGCTGTAGAGGTTGGTGGAGGCGCGGTGGTGGGTGGATTCCGGTGGGGGTTGGCTCCTTGCAATCGGGTTGCCGATGGGTGGGATTTGTGTTTTGATTGGCTGCAGTGTGTTCGGGTGCTGGGCGGTGGCAGCCGGTTGGGGCCCTTGCGGTTGAGGCTGTAGTGTACGCTAATGGGGCTGGGTTTCATCTATTTGGGTTCTTTTTGTTTTTTTTTTTTTTATGACTCAATGTTTGTTTGGCTGGAGTTTCAGTAGTATTGATAGTTGAAATAGGGGATGGCAATCGAACCTTGTTGTGGATCGTCGATTGTTATGGAAAGCAATCAAACTTAGTCTCAGATACCAAACTGATGCGGGACAAAAACACTTGGGAAGAAAGTTTGAAGAAAGAGAATAAGATGAGAAGGAGAAACCAAGAAGAGAGGGGAAAAGAAGCCAAAGGGAAGCTCGGGAAAGAGAAAAGAGGGGATAAAGAAGATGAGAGGGAGATGACAAACAATTGTTCAATTTTCTTAATTCATCGCTACTGAATACAATAGAAAATTCGGTTTAAATAGAATAAGGATTAAACCCTAAACCTAACCCTTACCCTAATCGTACTTGGGCTAAGTTTTTTTTTTATAAGGGAAAAGTTTTATAAAAAAGCGCTCATAGGTACACTGGTAGTATACAAAGGAAAGCACCTATCTAGAACAAGAAAAAGAAAAACCCGCAAAATACCAAAAACTTGCAAAACACCATAAACCCACAAAACACCAAAAGCTCTCCAACCCGAGATCCACACAAAGCGCTCAACGCTTAAAAACGTGAGCCTTGCCTTTCCCCCGCCTTGGGCTAATGGCCTGCTAAAATAACATGAAATCCAAAATAAAATAATGATAAAACAAAAATGCCAACTAATAAAAAGCCCAATAATGATCTAGCTCTCAATCACCCAACAACAAGATCATGAGCTGGTGTGATATGTGGTTTGTATACTTTTAGTGTGCGAGGGCTTTGCCTTTTTCTTCTAATAAATTATTTTTCATAAAAAAATTTTATGTAAAAAGGGTGCTAGCATGTGTAAAGAAGAGATTTGGTACTGGGATGATCAGATTGTAGTATGTGAGATAAGAGCATGACTCAAAGCTTGACAAATGTGTAGAACTAGTAACTACATTTGAATACAGTTTGGTTAAAAAGGAAGCTGAGAAAGTAGTACGGCTAAATTAGAGTGACATTTTTCATAAATTTAGGTACAAAGGGATGGGGTAAAGAGCAAACTTGAACTTGCTAGGGTGAGGGAAAGAATGTAGTGATGAAACGACTAGATTCATTGATGGCGAGAATAAGAGAGATTAGTGGATATTAAAAGATGGTGGACTTTCCCTCATAAAAGCAGATGAAAACCATATAGTGAAATCTAGTAATATACAATTCTAAAAAGGCTAGAAATCTTTGGCATTTTGAAGGTGCAATACTACATGGACAAACTCTTTATGTGTAGTGTTAAAGGATTCTTAAATGGTGCTGTTTTGGCTCATAGCTCAAGGTCTTGCTTATGGAATCCAATGGCCCCCAATTTTTGATGTACTCCTAAGAGATAGTTAGCACAAGTGTGTAGGCTGACGAAATTAATCTTGACTGATGCAAAACTTTCACATGAAGTGCTTTGCAACTTGCGGAAACAGTTACTGCTATAGTGGATTTTTGAAATAAGGAATTGGTGGGGCAACCTATGGGTGGGAGTTTAGTAGAAACTGAGCAAATGTCTTTTAGTTGGCAAATGTCTTTTTTTTTTTCCCTGAAGGATTAGTTTGGAAGCCTATTATGCTGTTAGGCATGTCTGTGGTTGACATGCTGCCTGCTCAGTTTGCTACAAAATAGGGAACCATCACAGATTGGATTGGCAGTTGTTATCATATTAAGTAGGAAGACGGTTCTAATTTGGTTTATCTTTTTCGCATGATGTTTGGTGTATTCTATTTCATATTTTAAGCTGTGAAGGATGATATTCTTCTTTGGTGTGACTATTTTACTCAACAAGTTCATTCGAAAAAAAAAAAAGGAAAAATCCTTGGTGGTCTTTGCATATGTTTGCTTTCATCTGCTGATTCTTACCTTTATTCTTTCCCTAATACAGATTGAGAAGCCCTTACAGAAACATGGTGGCAGGCTTGAACACAATGAAACATATTGTGGTTCTTGTTTTGGTGCAGAAACGGTACATTTGATCATCTGGTATCCCTTATGTTGCTACATTATCTTTTAATAATTTTGAAGCATGCAACAGTGCCATATAGTAGGTACCAATGTGGACCATCGAACTAGTTGACCAGAAAATGCTTGTGGATTAGTGACATTCTTGTGGGTATGAATCATGAATACTTTAGATTTTGGGATGACAACCATCACCTTCATCACGCTGATTCCATCTATTCAGATTGGAACCATATGCAAAAATCATCCATATCTTTCTCCTTTTTTTTGTCCAAATTTCTCTAAACTAGCATATAACCTGCACTATGCGCGGGCTTTTTCATTATAATTTAATTTAAAAAATATTTCATATCATAATTAAATGTTTGTAAATATCATAGTAAACTATTGTTTCGATTCACAAAATTCAAAAGTTCGCCAAATATCATAGGATCACTAATTTAAGATCCTTTTGCAAATGCTAGAAGATCCCAAATTTTCTTCTCTTCTAAGTAACAAAACAATGAGTAAAAATTCACACTCAACAAAAGCAAATGATTAAGAAAAGAAAAGTAAGCACGATGAATTAGAATATCCATAGAAGTATGTAAGCATCAGGTAAAGTAAATTCAAATATATGACAAGAAAATATTAATTAATGCATTTGATAACTTACAACAAATTTCAGAAGAAGACCCGATTTTCCATATTATTCATTTAGAAAAAAAAAAAAAAAAAATCTCTTAAAGGCAGACCTGTTCCTCCAATACACAGCCCTCCCATACATTTTAACTGGTGTGCCTCATCCTGCAGCAATAGCCCAAATGAGTGTAGAACAAACCAATAGATTAAGCTAAGAAACAAAGACAAATTAAATAGAAGAAATAAAAATAAGAAATTCTGATTTGGAACCCCACCACCTCTTTCTAACTTCTATAGGATCCCTTCTGATAGAAGACCTTGAATTTTTTTTTTACCCGGGAAAAAGTGCATGCTCTGTAAGTGATATTACATGTGTAATTACTATTATCCACGCCCATATGAGAAAGACATGTGAGAATATGTTTTGGCTTATTATTCATTGAGAAACATGTTCCTGGTTTTATACATACAGAGTTATACAGTTTAGCTTTGTCTTGGAAACAGAGTTTGATTACAAATCAATTTAACCACAATGGTTGAGATCAATTTCATACAGAGTATCTCATTGATACTGAGAAAAAAAAAAGTCAAGATAAATATATATAAACATTTATAATTTGATGACACAAATATTAAATTAATTCTGAAATCGAATATATTAAACATAAAAGATGCAACAGGGGTGCCTTACGCTTTTATAAGATTGACTTTTACTTATCAAAAAAACAAAAAAAGATGCAACAGGGGTAAAAAGATCAAAGATGGATTTCACCTAAAGAGTGGACTGCCTAAATATCAATTCTAATATCATAATACCTTAGATTTAACAAAAACAATTGAAAGTTAGATGCCTGTCATAAGCTTTATCAAACACAAAGAGTAGAAACCTTTTGTGTTCTGGAGCTCACTCACCCTGCGAGGCATCACCCAAACAACACCAAATAACTGCAAACACACCTTCCACATCTCTGAAGCAACCTCACAATGAATGAACAAAATTAATTAAATTGCTTACAGGTTTTTTTTGGTACTGGGTTCCAGGTCTACCCCGGCCGGTGTGATTTTGGGTTGCGGTTTGGTCGTCGTAGCTGTTGTGATTCCCTAGTAAGCTTGGGTCTCCCTGGCCGGTGACGATGTGAGTGGTTCGCGGAGGCGCGGTTGGTGGGCGCCCTTTCGGGGGCCGTAGTGTGTGATTGGGGATGGAGAGCCGGTTCTTCGTGGAGGCTAAATTCTTCGTCTTCTCGGTGGTGGAAGGGAAGTCGGAGCTTCGGGTGGAGGAAAGAAGGAAAGGATTTTCAGGGGTTGTTTGTTTGGGCTCTCTGTGCATAGCTTGGTTGGTTTCGAAGGTGGAAGAAGTTTTGCGGAATCCAGGGGTTGGGGATTTAGGGAGGGGTCGAAGGCGACTATTGTCCGGAGAGGGGGGAACAAGGCCGGGCGGTTCTTGGAAGTGGCGGTTTATGTTGAGGGAGGTCGGAGAGGGATGGTCCTATTCCCTGAGGGCTGTGAAGGGCGGGGCTGGAGCCGTGTTTCTAGGGAGCTTAGTAAAGTGCAGGCTTTCGGCGAAGCCACGTTTGGGGTCACGTTTGGAAAGGGAGGAGTGAGGCGTGTTGAAGCGAGTGCTGTTCCGTCGTTCATGGCGGTGGTTCGCAAGGCGGTCCCTTCTCCGGCATTGAAGAGTTTTGTAGCGTATGGGTTGTTGGGTTCTGACGTTTCAACGAGAGATCTTGACCTTTTTCCTTTGGGGGCGTCTGAGGAGCAACCAGAGCTGAGAGCGGTGGTGAATTGTTACGATTTGGAGATGGCGTGCTTCGATCCTGGCGTTGCTGACATGCACAATGCTCGAGGTTCGACGTGCTCTACGTCTTGGGATGCTGATAACGGATGGCATGCGTTGTTGGATCAATTTTTTGTTGACTTCGTTCAGGCTGTTGGGCGTATGAAGAAAGGGTGGCAGGCCTTGGGTTTGGGCTTGAAGCCCATTTCGGGTCCTTTGGGTTTTAAAGAGCCCTTGCACTCTAAGACCCGCAAGGTTCCTAAAAGGCCTTCGAAGGCAGGTCTGGATAAGGTCCGACTCTCGGTTTGTGTTGTTCCTTTCTTCTCAGCTCGGAGAAGAAAGACGGCATCGTTATCAGTGGATCCGGTCAGTTCCCGTGGTGGGTGTGCTCTTTCTTCGGCTCCGGCAACCGGTTACGAGATTTCGAAGATCCCTGATATGGGTCTTGGGTCGCCGATGGCTTCTGATGCGGACCTGGGTAAGGGGGGTTGTTTGAACCTCCTCGCTCCTCCGGAAGCGACTGAGTCGACTGCGATGAATGGCTTCTTTAGGTATGAGGGGTCTGTTTCTCTATCTGATGAAGATTTGTCCCTGAGGAGCCACTCGGAGGCTGATATTTCCCAGAAATCGTCTAAGCCTTTATATTTTTACAATCGCAAGCACAAGGTCAAGAGGGCTTCTAAGATGGATTTGGGTATGCTTGAGGGCGAGTTGATCAACGTCGCGCCTGGCGCTGTGCTGCTGGCTGATAATCGGTGTTCGGTTTCCGGTGGGTCTTTTGGGTTGTTCTCAACGTTTGAGCCCATTGGTTTTGCGGGGTCCAAGGAGGAGGGCTCTCTCAGGGCTTCTGCAATTGAGGCTGGTAATATTCTTGGTTCCCCGTCTTGCCAGTTCTCGGCTCATTCTTCTCCGGCAAGGGGTCTTCTGCGGCGGGGTTTTCTCAAGCCTTGTCCTTGTGGCGGGGTATCTCGTTGGTCTCCCCTGCCGGTGAGCGTATCGGAGGCTGGGGAATGGTCTGAGAGGGGTAATTTGCTTCAGGATGTCTTCACCCTGCCATGGAATATCTCGGAGGTTGAATCTGAGGATGTTGGGGCTAAGGGTTACTTTGAGGGTGTGGTTAGTGCGATGGCGATCACCCCAATTCTGGGGATGTCTTTTGGGGGAGATGAGATAAGGGTCATAGATTTGTTAAGTGACATTAAAGAGGGACAACATTGAGAGGGCGTGGTTGAAGAATACGGGAGTTCTGTTTTGAAACCAATGGGATGGAGGGAGCGGAAAAATTTGGAATGTTCTCTCAACTTTGATGTAAGAGACATTGGGTCTAGCCGGAGTAAAAATAGGGCGTATCTGCGAATTTAGGGTTGCTTTGTAGGGGATGGGGTTTTTTTTTGTGAGTGTCTTGGGTTTTTTTTTTCTTGGGTTCCTCTTGTTTTAGGGTTCCCTGTGTATACTTCCTGTGTACTTAGGGACTTCCTTTTCTTTTTCATAAAATTGCTTACTTATAAAAAAAAAAAGAATCCTTTTGTGTTCTATTCATAAACTTTATCGCAAACCAAACAAAGATTTGAGAAATAGGTGAGCGGGACCTTTCTTGTTCATAAACTTCAACTCAAGCCAAACAGAGATATGAGAAATAGGTGAGCGGGACCTTTCGCTTCCATTGGAGAGCGTTGGACTCCAAATAATCTGAGTGTTTAAAGTCACTTCTAATATCGTTTGTTGCTTGTTAGGAGTTGTAAAAAATCTAAACACAAATTCTAACGCCACTTAAATGCATGTTCACTTAAAATGGACAATTATCAGCAGAATGTAATACCACTTGATGCAATAACAGTAAGTTTAAGTTTCCACTAAGAACAGGGTTGGACAATTTCCAAGGAACTCAAATAAAACACTTTTATTATTATTTAGTGAAAACAGGGCATTATCATAGAATGAAAATGTCATTTCCATTTAATTGAAAGTTGGATTCCTGGCAACATCAAACACACCTGTTAGGAAGTATTGAAATGCATAAGCATAGAAATCCCAGAACTTGGCGGCTTCATCACCTATTCCACACATAAAAAATCAAAATTAGCACCATCATCCATTTTAGGTCCGTTCGCTACTCATCCTAATAGTGTGATCATAGCATTTTGATGAACATTAAAAGATGTGACAAAAGGAAAATCAAGCTACTGTAACTTTTGATCAAGGAATACCATATGCAACACATGGAAACACTGAGATGTAGATGTACCCAATTAAACAATTTTCACTTCGTACCCAAAATTTAGCTTGAATTCATCCATATATACACACAATACATAATACATGACATGAACATATATGCATATATAGGTTTCCATACACATACATATAAACATGAATCATAAATTACGGGCTATTTTCATCTTGCAATTTTTGAAGTTGTTCAAGCTGGTCATCGAAATATCCCTTTTCACCACCAATAAAACCCATTGTTTTACCATAGCTCAAATTTGGTCATCCAAATATCGTCTTCTTTTTGCCTCTTTCACTCATATTTTCTATGAAATTTCATCCTATTTCCCAAAAATAGCAGCCTATTTCCCTGACAGAACAATAAGCTTCATCTCGCAAATTTTGAAGTTGTTCATGCTGTCTCTCCAAAATTCCAAATCAAAGTCTCAACTTTTCAAATATGCAAAACACAAAAACCACATATACTTCCTTATAGGATTTTGTCACCTAAAAATCATAACTCAGGTTGCACAGCGTCAATGGGGGTGGCCAGCCAACCCCAAAGATTTTTTTTATTTTTTATTTTTAAGTTTTAAAAGTTTTTATTTTATTTTTATTATTATTTTTTTTACACAGTGGCATGCAAAGCATCGGTACCTCCTGTGATATGCCTACGTGGCGTACACATGTGGCCGAAGGGGACAGGTGTCAGCATATAATGGTGTCTCATATGGCATTCCGTTAAGACCAATGACGGACTCCGACGGAAGTACCAAGTCGTGAATTAGGGTTAACGTCAAGTACCACATCATAACGTTTTTGAAATTGAGGTCTCGATTTGATTTCGGTGACAACTACATGTACCAAAATTGGGGTTAACCCTAAGAAATAAAATTAATCCCAATCAACCACAACCAACGTCAATTGTACATTCAAACATATGTATTCACCTCCGTTTCAAAGTACAAATCATTAATAAAACAATCAATATGTACAAATCATTATCAAACAAAAAAATTCCCCAAATAAAGTCAACCTAGAACCCTAATTTCAAGTTTTCTTCAGTTTATCCTAATGCAATTGAAATTACTTGAGATTAACATTATGACAAGATATATCGGGTGGGTAACATACCTAAAGTAGTTCAAATTGATGAAAACACCATATTTGGATGGGGTAGGGTTTGATCAACTTGTCAGCTTTCCGCGTGATTTTTTTTTTTTTTTTTTGATAAGTATTGGAAAAAACCAACAAAACACCAAAACCAAAACCAACAAAACACCAAAAACCCTCAACCCGAAACCCACACGGTACGCTCCATACTAAACAACGTGAGCCTTGCCTTTACCATGCTTTGAGGACGCGCATGTAGATTCATAATTAATGGAGCATTCTAAGTTCAGGAGCTCCCTTCTACCTTTGGAGCAAACATCCTTATCCTCCCGCGCATGATTCTCTTCAATGACTATTAGGAGAGCCACAGTTTAATCCTCATTCTCCTCACACGAAAGCCCCACCACCGGACCAATATCCTTAACACAAAAAAGAGCCCAATCCAAGGAAGTAACGGGAGGAAAAATACGTAGAGGGGTTGAAAAATCCCCATCCTCCCATCATCCCTCCCAACCAACATCGACGACAAGACCAGACCTGACGGAGAATACTAATCGGATATTGGTCGGATTCTCATGGTGCTTAAGTAGTTAGAGGGCAGCATTGGTCGGATTAGAGCCAAAAACAACAGGCCAAGGTCTGGAAAACGGTCGTTCAGTCTAAAGTGAACCCGTCGGGCTCAGCAATGCGCAACTCAATTGGGCTTGCCTACTTTTTTTCCTTGGTGTGGTCGTGTCATGTCCTGCTGACAACGAGGTATGAGTGACCAGTGACGGGCACATGTGAGGGAGAAAGACACTAAGAATAGAGGAAATAAAATACTTAGGTCTTTTCTGTCATACTAAAAGACACTAATAGCCCGCACAGTTTAATACAAGCCTTTCACATGTAAACCCATAGTTCCTAGACTGAAATAATTTTCTTTTCCCAAAATATCCTTACAAAAATAAGAGGAATTATAATAATATGTCACAATATCACGTGATCAAAAATGAAAATCAATATTACAATAGTATTATTCATGAAATAAAAATTTTAGGAAATTAATTCCATGTTATTTTAAATGCATTGCACAATGGGGTTCTAAAATTTCTTAGGATTGATCTGTTGTTGACTGTTCTTTGTTTTAAAGACTTAATTTAGTGTACTTAAACCTTGTGCAAAGAGGACGGAGACACAGTATGCTGTTAATCACTCATTTAATATCCTGGCCTGCCTTTCTTTTTTCCCTTGTAGCGCTGCTCTCGGCCTTATTTGTATTAGAGAACCAATATGCCCTAATATATTTTTGCAACCTGTTTTCCTCGTCATCAAAAAAAAAAAAATTTTTTTTGCAACCTGTAAAGGACAGTTCTTTCTGTAATTGCTTTATTGTTTCCTAATTTCTCACTCGATCTCTCATGTGCAGTCAGATGAAGATTGTTGTAACTCATGTGAAGAAGTTCGTGAAGCATATAGGAAAAAAGGTTGGGCTCTAACAAATATGGATATGATAGACCAGGTTAGTCAGTTTGCAATACTCTTCTTTTCAGGATATTTTCTTACTGCACAAACACACACATCAAATTTTCTTTGATTACAATGTAAAAACTAAGGTCATCAACATTTAAGATCATGATCATGAACTAGTTGAGCAAATTGAACTATTGTTTCTGTTACTGAAATTGAATTAGTGATTTCTATTGCTGCTGAACTTAGGGTTAATATGCGTGGCAGGGAAGAATGTGCCCCCCCCCCCCCCTTCTCAAAATGAAAAGGGAAAAAGTATAGATTTTTTCTAAAAATTTGAAAGAAAAGACATATATATATATATATATATATATATATATATATAATATATATATATTATTTATTTATTTATAGATTTTTGTTATTTTTATTAATGATGGCCCCCCTCAAAAAGATTCAGTCCAGTCTGCCCCCTTCCCCCTAAAGACTAAATTTCTCCTTTTGTCCCCATCCATGTATTGGAGAACTTTTTCATTCATAGAAATCCAATATGCTATATTTCTAGCTTGAATTCTTTTTCCAGCTTCAATATGCATTTATCCGGAGGGGTTGGGGGGAATTCTATAGTCATATCAGATTTGAGGTGAGAGATGGCTCTAAGATTAGATTTTGGCATGACATGTAGTGCAGGGATTAAGCCCTTAAGGAAGCTTTCCCAGTTTTGTATGGTATTGCTTGATTTAAGGTCCGCAACATATGACTTGGAGTTATCTAGTAATTCCCATTAGTGGAATGTAACCTTTATCAGAGCGGCTCAAGATTAGGAGGTGGATGCCTTTGTTTCATTCTTTAACTTGTTGTACTCTCTTAGATTGAGCCGAGGAAGGGAAGACAAGCTTCGCTGGGCCCCTTCCAAGAGATTGATGTTTGCCATTAGATCTTTCTATAACGTCCTTGTACTTCATGATAAGACCCCCTTTGGAAGTGTAGTTGGTGGAGTAAGGTCTCTTTGCGCACGCGTTCTTTGCTTGGACAACCACTCTAGGGAAGATCCTCATCATGGATAACTTTACAAAACATGTAATTGTGGTTGACTGGTGCGGTACATGTAAGAGGAGTGAGGACTTTGTGGATCATGGAATGCTATTTTCAGCTGTGTTGGATTAGCCCGGATTATGCCTAAAAGAGTAGTAGATCTTCTCACTTGTTGGAAAGGGGTGTGAGGCAATCCTCAAGGTGTAGTAGTGTGGAAGATGGTTTTGTCCGGTTTTTGTGGTGTCTTTAGAGGAAAATAAATGACAGAAGTTTTGAAGACTGCGAAAAGACGGTGGTGGAACTAAAGTCTTTCTTTTTCAAAATTCTTTTAACTGGACAACTGCTCTAGATCTTTATGTGCTTAGTTTTCTTGATTTTTTCTTAACTTTCATTTTCTAGTTAGTTTTTTCTCTTGTATACATCATAGAACAGAAATTTCCTACAAACCTGTCTCTAAAAGTGACATGTGTCCTTTAAGCATGTGAGAAGCACATGTCTTCTTATTAATGCTATTAAAAAAGCATATGAGAAGCACATGCTATTAAAAAAAAAATGTGTTTTCCACATGCTGAGAACACATGTCACTTTTAGAGGCTGGTTTGTAGGAAATTTTTGTCCTACATCATATGTGTTGTACCTTTTGTGCTTTTCAATGATATCTCATTTACTTATAAAAAAAATGCATTTTTATTTTTAATCTTCTCTTAATCCCTTTTTCTATTCTTTTGAAGATATTCATTTTGTGATGCACCAGCATCCAAAAATTCATCCAACGCAAATCTGGCATGCTAGTCTCCTTGGTTATCTAAGTAGCCAGCATGAGTTCAATTTTTATGCTGTGTTTGTGTGTTGTATCTGTGTTGCTTTTTTTTTTTTTTTGTATAGAAGTTTTGAAGACTACGAGATGGTAGTCTTTCCTCTTCAATACTCTTTACCACTAGACATTTGTATCTATAATATATGTTTTCTGATTCTAATCAGATCTATGCGCTTGCTGAGACATTTTGTCAACTGATAATTAAATTATTAAGAATTAAGACTCGACTAAACCTTGTAATGTTACTACTTCCGTTGGCTAAACTAATGGTCTTTGCAGCTCAGCTCCATGTTCATAAATTGATCCAAACTTTAGCTGAAAGATAGACCTCGCACTTGACATTGGCAAATTGTCTAAGGGTTATTGGCAAATTGTCTAAGGGTTGAATGTTGCTTATGCTATGCAATGGGTGCATAACTTCAAATATACCTATGATAGAAGCCTTTTCCAGTTGGCTAGTTAAACTCTAAATAAGTACGTGAAGCAATTTACTGAACTTCAAAAATGTGTGATGACTCATAACATGTGTACTTCACTTAGTCATCTAAAGGCTTTGAGAGTGTTTAATCAAGACTGCGTTGGAATCTGCTTGTCGTGATACAATGGGGGTGCTTAAATTAATGAGGATTATGTTGAGCTACATCGCCAAGTTTGTGGTGTGACAGTGTGACTATTATAGTCAGCTCTTTCCTTAAATTAGAAACCCACTGTTACTTTGATCCATCACTGTGGAGAAACGTAATGCAACCAAGTCCAGAAGAATATTTGGTGACTCTTTCAATGTTTGGTCCATGATGCCTCCCTTATTTCACTCTTCCCAGAAGTGCAAATTCGTCCAACATTGTCTTGTGCAGTTTGTGTTTAAACTTTTATGTTCTCAACTGAGAAATGCTCGATGCATATTTCAATTCCCGAGCTTGGTGAGTTGTTTTCTGTAGCTTTATATTGTTTTTTGACTTTCCTATTTGTCCTTTGGCTATCAGTGCAAACGAGAAGGTTTTATCCAAAAGATAAAGGATGAGGAAGGTGAAGGATGTAATATTCATGGATCGCTTGAAGTTAATAAAGTTGCTGGAAAGTTTGATTTTGCGCTTGGGAGAAGCTTTCTGCAGTCAAATCTTCATGGACACAATTTGCTGGGTTTCCAACAGGATAGTTATAATGTAAGATTACAAACAATGCTTTGGTTTAAACAAAAACTTCTTTTATGGAATTTTAATGTAGCTTTAGCATTTTACCTTGAGTATTATGTTCTAAATTTGATTTCACGATTGTTTTAACTGTCTTTTTCATGATACAGATCAGTCACAGGATCAACAAATTAGCTTTTGGTCACTACTTTCCTGGCTTGGTAAATCCCCTTGATGGGTAAATGTTTCTTTCTTCTCCTGCATTGCTTTTTACATGTTTACAAATGCTGAAAGTATTCTATGTTGTATTAATGTCATACGGGTTCAAATTGAATAAAGCCAGAAACACTGTTTCTATTCGAATGTTTTCTGTAAATAGCATAGGCTGTATCATATAAAACTGCAGCATTGAATCGAATCTGGCTTTTGAAAATTCTGATGAATGCAACCTTTTCCAAATTGGGAATTGCATTTTCTATATGCCATTTTTTTTTCGTAGTCGTGTTTTATTTACTCATTTCTTCTTCTTTTTCTTCCTCTTAATATAACAAGAATTGCCAAAACAAGTGAAATTGTTTTATAGTTCAGAATGGTTAAGCGTCTATTAAATGATCTTTTCTATTGTTTTTTTTAGGTAAGTGAACAACCTTTAATCAAAATTTATTTGATATAATATGTTATTTACATTTTTCACTTCTCAACGCCTTGTCAGGGTGCAATGGGTACATGAAACACCAAATGGTATGCACCAGTATTTCGTCAAGGTTGGTATCTTGTTATGTTTCTGTCTTTGAGGTTTCATAAACAAATGCTGAATGATCTTTTCCTATGTATAGAAATATCTTTTTTCTTTTATTAGTTTTGATGTTTATATTGTGAAAACTAAGCAGTGATATAAATTTAATATTTGAATTAAATGCAAGAACATACAATCAATATCTGAAAAGTTTATGATGATTGTAGATCTTTGGCTGCTGTAATACATTGTATCTAAATTGTGGATGGAATTTTTATAAAATCATCATTCGCTTAACTCATTTAAGGAATGGTGTTGTTTTACCAGACCATTGAATATATTATAACATCTTATGGTGCTTTGGACTCGTCTTATAAAAAGCAACAGATTTCCCACTTACATTGTTGATAGTCGTAATCAGAATCATATATAAGATGAAACCATTGTGGTAGTCTTGAACGTCTGGTTGAAGAATTTTGGTCTTTTATTTTCTGTGGCGGTAGTTTCGAAATCAGCAAGGATATTTATACATTTCTTATAAATTTGTCAGGTGGTCCCTACTATATACACTGACATTAGAGGCCGTACTGTCCTGTCAAATCAGGTAAATTGAAGATGACAAAGTCGTATTCTTTTATTTTATTGATTAGATCATGCCCTGAGATGCACCATCAATGGTTTTGTGCAGTATTCTGTGACAGAGCATTTTAGGAGTGCCGAATCGGGTCACTTTTTTCAGTCTCTTCCTGGAGTTTTCTTCTTTTATGACATTTCTCCAGTTAAGGTTGGTATCTTTGTTCACAACTAACAGGCTATTTGAAAATGTGATTTGGAGTCTCATGATTATTGGGGTGCTTTAGGTGTCATTGATGAAAAATCTTGTACTTTGTTTTGATCTTTCTTTTTCCATTTTCACATGTTTAGTTTTGTTTCTTTTGAAAAGGAAAATCATAGCTGCATCTACACTCATAAGATAATCAAACATGGATTAGGACCAAAAGGAGAAAAATCTGTGGATGCAGGGAAGCTGAGGTAGATTAAGAGATATATATACCTGTATATATAGTGGTGTATTCCAACAAGCCAAACATGGAAGTAATCATACAAGTATCAGTAGCTCTTTGCACTTTTGGATAGATAAAAGAAGGGGCTATCATTATATTGCAGATCATCTTTTAAACGTTTTATATTTTTGCATGTTGCAGGTGACTTTCAAGGAGGAGCATGTTCCTTTTTTACACTTTTTGACCCATATTTGTGCAATAGTTGGAGGTAGTGCTCTCTCTCTCTCTCTCTCCTTTTTACCAAGACACAAGATTGCATACATTGTGTGTTCACTGTTGGTTTATTGAGTTCGACAGTTTTCAGCTCACATTAAACTAAAACTTCTGATATCACTCTTTGATTAGATGATTGCTTTTTAGGCGTAAGCGTGGCATTATCTTTCCTTAAGATTTTTTTTTTTCTTCCAAGATCTTTTAGATTTACATTTTCATTGTTGGAACCTTTAATATACACCCCCCTCCCCCAATGTACTTAATTTGTGCCATTTTTCTTTCTATAAAGTCTTGTTTTTTTTCATGATAAGTAAATGATTAATATTACAAGAGAGACCTGAAATTAAATACTAAAATTACAAACCTCCACAAAATCCAAAAGATGCCGAAATTAAGTTTGCGGCCCTCCTGCATCCACTCCGAAGTGATCTCAAAAACAGGAACTTCAACTTAAGTACCTCCATCTTGATGCCTTCAGAAGTTCAAAAATAAAATTTTCTTACATCAGCCATAAAGTGACCTCATTCCATATATCACAGCTCCAATATTTTGTGAAATCGCTTTCCAACAAGCCAACAAATCTACTTGCCAAATACGAAAAGGAAAAAAAAAAAAAAATCCAACAAATCCAAAAGCAAGGGAGAACCCACCAAACACCAAATAATGAAAAACCAAAGCGACCAAAGCAACTAACTTTGAACTTACAACACCAGTCCGTCTTTATCTTTCCTTGCTTTTGCTGATTACCCAATGAGAATCTTCTTGAGAGCTGCTGTCCACACAAAAAAAGACATTTTTAGGTACACAGAATTTTCCTGTGCTTGCACTGTATACACATGTGCTGATGCATGTACTGAAGAAAGTGGGAGAGGGAAAAAACATACACGAAGAAGAGAGAGAGAGAGTTGTTGATATAGGTCAACCTAATAAAAAAAATGGTGCTTATGTAAACTTGTTTCATCGTGTTATCAGAGTACATAATTTACAGTTTCATCAAAGTATTTCATTTTGTTATATAATATTGAATGAATTTTAAAAATCTTTATGCATGCAAGAAACGTAAATTGAAAACATATGAAGGGTTTTCTCTTCTAGTAGTGGAGATTTATGTTTCTCTTGATCTTTGCCTGGATGTTTGTTGTGGGACTATTCTTCTTGTCTCCCTTCTTGTTTTGGTTTATTACTTACATACAATTACTTAAGATCTCTTACCTCTTTGTTTAGGTATTTTCACAGTTGCGGGAATAATAGATTCATTCATCTATCACGGTCAAAAAGTGATAAAGAAAAAAATGTAAATTGGCAAATATAGCCGATATTGTTGCCATTCTGCGCTTGTTGCTTCAATGTTCTGGTTGGTTTTCTGTAGGAGAAACTTGTGGGGTAGGGAAATTATTGAATCATTTTGTTATGAGGGTTATTGATGTTGTAATTATTAAAATCAAGTGACTTATTTATTTGTGGAATGAATTGTGTTAAAATTCTTATCTCATTCTGTCAAATCACACTGTTATTTACCCTTTAGTTCATTCATTAAAATATGCATTGTGAATTTGATGCGTATTTCCAGTCAAATGAGCAAAGAATATGCTTTAACATTGTCAAGAAAACCCAACTTACAATATCTAAATGTTGCTTGTTATACCTGTTGGCTTGAGTCATGACTATTATGAAACCAGCTGATGGAATTGTTCCTGAAATGCCAATAACATTTGCTTCTGGCAACTATTTGTAGGCAGGAGCAGATAGTACTCAAAACGGGCTCACTCCAATTTCCAAATAGATTGAACTTCATGTTATAAATGGGAAACAATATGGGGGGATCAAATCTAAGATCAAATTTTACCAGGCTGTTTCCACAAAAATCTCTTTTTTTGGTTGGTTTTATTTTGTGCACTAAACTAAAGACTTATTCAAAATCATTCCTCATGAAATAGATAAAAGAAATATGTCGTGTAGGTTTGAGATGTGATCATTTAATTTTTTTTATTCCCTAAGCAATATACAGAGAGCTAGTGGAGGGGGGACATTTAATTTAGCTTACAGTTTTTTGAAAACGAAGAGTAGTTTAAAGGCATGTGGATGGTAGCTTTTGCAATAATCTTCTTTCAATGTAACATCGATTATATGAATCCAGCCAACGAGCCATCGAACTAGTCAGCTTATGACTTTCGAGCTAAGTTGACACTACCGTCGGTTATGTTTGGGCCGAAACGGGTGAAATGGGTTGTGTTGGGGGTTCCCCAATACGACCTGTTTATTAAATGGGTTATGAGGGTCGTATTGGGTCATCTGTTGGGTTGTATCAGGGTTGCAGGGTTTAACCCGTTTAACTAAATTGGTTGTGTAGGATTGACCCCTAACAGATTGGTAGCTTGTCATTAGACACAAACCAAGTGGCCACTTGGTGGTCGCTAGTTCCATTTTGAAATAATACAATGAAGTTCGGTTGGGTTTGTTAGAATTCGGACGATCCACTTTAGACATTCGATCTAACTTTTGTCAAAAATAGGGAGGTTTTGATTGCCGATTTGACCTCGGTTAGGATCTAACCACTTAGGTTGCGTCGAATGAGTGGCGTGGGTACTTGAATAGAACTAGTACTCAATGATGGTAAACTTCAATATTATATGCTAACTTTGGTGAGTCTTGCAGTAGATAACTAAACTCGCAAGAAAATAAGGTGTAGAGATAAAGCAAGAGAATAAAGGAGGATGTACAAAAAAAAAAATTAAAAAAAAAAAAGGAGGAAGAAGAAAGAAAAAGAAGATGTAGAGATGAAGAAAAGGACAAAGCAAGAGAATAAAGGAGGATGTACAAAAAATAAAAATAAAAAATAAAAAAGGAGGAAGAAGAAAGGAAAAGAAAGATGTAGAGACGAAGAAAAGGACAAAGCAAAAGAATAAATGAGCATGTATAAAACGAAATGACAACTCTACTTGTTAATATGTTTTAAAGAGTGTTTTTTATTTGAAAAGGTGTTTTGATGTGAAATAAAAGTGAAAATTGTTTTTGTATTTCTATGAGTTTTGTGTTTAGGTTGTTTGTTAATGCTTTTGTTTTGAGAAGAGAAAATAAAAGACAAAAAATAAAAAATAACAAACAAAGCCAAAGGTTTGGAGACAATGAAACAAAATAATTAGGTTCAATATAATCCGTTTCTTTCATAGTTTTGGGAGCATAGCATTTTTGTTTTGTCTACCCAATACTCATGCATGATAAACTTCAATATTGGATGCTAACTTTGGTGAGCCGTGTACTAAATATCTAAACTTGCGTGGAGAAAAAGAAAAAGAAAAAGTAAGAGAATAAAGGACTAAGTACTAAAAAAAAAAAAAAAAAAAAGAAAAAAGAAAAAAAGAAGAAAAATTGGAGATGAAGAAAATGACAAAGCAAGAGAATAGAAGAACATGTACACAAAGAAAAGAAGGTTTCGGAGAGTATTTTTTGTTTGAAAAAGTGTTTTGATGTGAAATAACAGTGAAAATTGTTTTTGTGTTTTTAAGAGTTTTGTGTTTAAGTTGTTTGTTAATGATTTTGTTTTGAGATGAACAAATAAAAAAAATAATAATAATAAAAAAAAAATTAACAAACAAAGCCAAAGGTTTGGAGGCGATGAAACAAAATAATTAGGTTCAATATAACCCGTTTCGTTCATAGTTTTGGGAGCATAGCATTTTTGTTTTGTCTACCCAATACTCATGGATGATAAACTTCAATATTGGATTCTAACTTTGGTGAGTCTTGTAATAAATATCTAAGCTTGCAAGAAACGAAGTTGTGGAGAAAAAGAAAAGGATAAAGTAAGAGAATAAAAGACTATGTACTGAAAAAAAAATGGCAGAAGAAAATAAAAGAAGATTTAGAGATTAAGAAAAGGACAAAGCAAGAGAATAGAGTAACATGCACACAAAGAAAAGAATGTTTAGAGAAAAAGGAAAAAAGAAAGGAATATTTTTTTATGTGAGTAAGAAAGGAATAATTATGTTCATTATAAAGCATATCAATCATAGTTTTGGAAGGCATCACAATGTTTTATTTCTTCCACCAAATCATCCTTTGCAAACCATCTTTGTGATAGTTAAAAGGCAAGATAAATTTTTACTTTATTTTACCAAGAGGGCACAACAAGCTTGAAGTTATCCAACAGGTGCTACACACTGTCTCTCTCCCTCTCTCATTTCTTTTCTATTGCCATTATGTTTGTTGTGATATTTAAGCAAGTATTTCATAGATTTTGTAGAAGCTCAAAAGTTGATAATTTTTTATAGTACCTGTTATTATTCATTTTAATAAAATATTTCATGTGTTGGGTCTCACTTAATAAAAGAGTATGTCAATTAAATACCCACTTCTCTCATTTTCTTCTCTCTAACTTTCCAGCCATAGAAACAATGTTTATAAAGTTTGAAGTTGTTTCTTCCATGGACACCTACGACCACTGACCAGCCATAAATAACATATGAAATTAGGACACATGTTATTTATGTATTTTATGATATAAATATGAGATGTGTACAAAAGTTGTGCACAAGATATATGCAAAAAAAAAAAAAAAAAATCAAATAGCAATACAGAGCTTGTATTTAGTTATTTTACCGATAAATCGATAAATCGTGGACATGAGCCAACTAACGTGCATCAGAAATTAAAGGGTAGTCATGAAATTAAAGGGTAGTCTGTACGTAGCGTTGAATTACATGTGTGGCCGCGAATACGAGTCTCGGAGAAAAAACACAATTTTGATAAATTTCATGATAAAAATAAAATTTCATGATAGAGGAAACCAATCAAGAACTATAAGATAGTCTAGATAGATAAATTTTGACGTTGTTTCTTCCGAAAGGTCAATAGAGGAAACCAATCAAGAACTATAAGATAGATAAATATCGATAAATTGTGGACATGAGCCAACTTACGTGCATAAGAAATACCAGGATAAGTTAACCCAACTTACGTGTAGTCATGTAATTAAACACCATTATTTAAAATTAAAGGGTTCAACTTTGAATATATATAGGAGGACATTAATGACCCATCTTAATTAATTAATTAATTTTTTGGTCTTCAAGAGGATAAAGATTTGGAAATTAAGTGCAAATTCTGATCTTTGAAAAAATAAAATTAGTGCCCACTAATTATGGGCCTGGCCCATCTAATTTATTTGACTTCATTCACGAAGGCCCAACAAATTATTAGCATATTTTATAATCTTTACAAACCCTGCTCGATTTGCATATCCACAAATCTGAATACTAACCACCTTTGGGTTTTGTGCCTCTCTGTGTCTTAGAGAGAGTCAGATGGCGGGCTGGCTTTGGCATCAATTGCAGCTCATAGATTATAAGCTAGAAAGTGATGGAAAGAAGGAAGTTGAGTGCTGGCTGTGCGAAAAGCCAGCATTGGGAAGTCGCGGCTACAAATGCGTGACGGTGAAATATTATGATTGCAATTTTTCCTTCATGAATCGTGCCCTGAGCCAACAGACAAGAAAGAGATAAAGGCTCGACAACATGATTTGAGCTATAGACATCACTTGATCTCCATGAAAGAGATCGACAACAATGGAGAGAATAAAGTTGTTTGCTCAGTGTGTGAGGAACCGGTATCGTGTTTGTTAGGTAACAATGGGCCTACCATTTACAAATGCTCCATCCCCAATTGCAGCTTCCTCCTTCATCAACCATGCTCAGAACTACCCTGGGAGACAACACACCCTCTGCACTTGTCTGACCACAGCCTTAATCTCTTGAGTCCAACGGAGTCTCAATTGTGTTGTTACGCTTGTGGTAAACGTTTCAGTAGACACTTCTTTTACGGTTGTCGCGACTGTTATTATCCACTCCACATCACATGTGCTTCTCGTTGGCGAAATATTAGTGCTGACAATTGTAACCCACACGCATTCATCCCCACTCGGGATTCGATCGAGTTCACATGCAAAGTGTGTGGTGTGAAACGTAGTGACACTCCCTGTCTCTGTAGCAATTGTCTAATTCTGATTCACCCTGATTGTAATAAATTTCTAGGCACCATCAAAATTAGAGGACACGGTCACTCCCTCACTTGCACCTTCTCTCTTAGTCAAGGCAAAAAGCACAAGTGCGAAGTCTGTTACGAAGAGGTGGATACAAAGCATGCAGCTTACTGTTGTGATGATCACGAGTGTGAATACATTGCCCACTTGCAGTGTGCTTATTGGATTAGGAAGGAGAGTGGAATCAGTGATTCCCTTGACTATGCTACTCATTTGGTGGAGGGAAACGATCTAACAGAGGATGAAAAAACTGCCCCTCAGGAGATCCAACATTGGAGTCATCCTGAACATAAATTAGTCCTTAAAAATGAAGAGCTCCAGGATGTCAAGAGTTGTGAGGGGTGTATGCAATTTATAGTGTTGCCCTCGTTTTACTACTGTGCGCAGTGCAACTTCTCTCTTCATATAAGATGTACTAAACTACCCCAAGAGGTTATGCGACCTTTACAACACGAACACCCGCTCACCCTACAAAATGACACCAGAGACGAAAAGAGATTGTTCTTGTGTTGGGCTTGCGACCAAAGACGAAGTGGCTTCAACTACAAATGTGTCAAGGATTCGTGTTCTAGAGCAATATTTGATGCTCAATGTATTTTAATTCCAGAAGCCTTTAAACATAAAGGTCACCCGCACTGCCTCTTCCTTGGTGAATTTTATCAACCGGAGTGCAATGCTTGTGGTCAACGTCCTGACGAGGCTAAGGCATTTGATTGCACTACTTGTGGGTTCCGCTTGTGTATTAAATGTGCTACTCTTCCACTCGTAACTAGGCATAGATTCGACACACATCTCCTATATCTCACTTCCACCGCTGAAGACAATTCCGGAGAATATTATTGTCAAATTTGTGAAAAAGAAAGGGATGAAAAGCTTTGGTTCTATTACTGTGAAAATTGTGACTTCGCTGCTCATCCACAATGTATTCTTGAAAAAATTTGGCGGTATTAGTTACATTTGTTTATGTGAGAGAGACATGGAGGGAGAACCTAATATATTGTATACAGTTTAATTCAATATTATGACTAAAACCTTATTGTCTACTTATCAATGGTTTTCAAAAACTCTTACTTTAGTTCTCTCCAACGTATTTCTATTACAGCGAGTTGTTTTGGTTTGGCATATAAAGACGACTTATTTTATTTTGTGTACGAGCTTCATTTTACAACTCTCACCATCATTGATATCATGCCTATTGACTTCTCTGTAAGTCCTTAAAATAAGATCATCTGATGATGAATTGAAAACTGAGGGGATCTGTGATTTGCAATTCCTAGCTTAGTGAACATGTGTTGGAATTGAAATAGATTTTCAAAAAATAAAAACTTTTGTGGAATTCACCCATAAATCTTTTACTCCTTTTCTTCAAGAATCAAAGCACAATATTGTAAAAGATAACGAAAACTTACCCTTTTCCTTGTGAAGAATGAAGCAAAGATCAAAAATTTCGTGATGAATTAACGCTCCATAAATATTTTGATCTTCTTCCCTATTCTCTATGTCATGCACGGCTACAAGAGAGAGTGAGCTCTCTTTCTTTTCTCTTCAACTCGTAAAGAATGAGAAAAGACAAAAAAAAAAAAAGTTTCTTACAAAAGCATGGCCGACCACCCCTTCATTATATAGAGATAGGTTTTGAGTTTCTAGTTATCTAGCCCTTGCAAGTCTTATTAATTATAATTTACTCAACTATAAATTTATAAATGTACTATAGGTTTTATTTAATTACAAAAGAGCTCTTTATCCTACGAAGTTCATGCTCAGGTCTTCCCATATGTTGTCGGGCAGTGGCAATGGGATGTATAGCCCAGCATACGGGACACTTCACAAACTTGCCAACGTCATGTTTCACTTGGGGCCAATAATATTGCTCGGTTACTAAGGAGATAGTCTTATCACACCCCACATGACCACCCAATAATTTCTGACTTTGTGACTCCTCCAAGACAAAATTTACTGGATAGGAGCACGTCTTCTAAATTTTTTAGAAGGCGTGTTAACTCTGACTTCATATCCACCGTTAAATACAACAAATTTAAATCCTGATCATGAAATGAATATAATGCATTGGCGCTATAAAAACCTGTACTCTGGCTCCGCCGAGGCAGACCCATTTCCATGAAGCCTTGGGAAAGTCAAATTAGTTAACATTATTTTTAAGGTTGAATCTCATTAATTAAAAACAAAAACACTAAAATCCAATGTTATAGCGACAACAAAGACCCTTCAATGTCTAACATCTCCTTTTCTACGCATATCTATCTAAAAGAAAAACAATTAGTTAAATCTGACAGCAAAAATGCCGAAAATGAGAAGGTGAAAATGAATTTGATAAACAAGATGAATATCAACTCACAACTAATTACTCTCAATAGGAACCTGAAGTCCTCCCTGATTAATAGAGATATTGGAAAGCTTCAACATGATGGCTTCAAACTCTACATTTTGCCTCTCTTCATTAGTCAACCACAAAGACAAGCAACCGCAACTCAAGGGGGAGCCCCCTTTAAAAATTGGGGTCCTCCCAAATCTTGTAATCTTTGCTAGATTCGAATTAGAAGGCTCGTCGGCATAACTCTCTAAAATGTCCCGGATGGCACAACACCAGATCGGTCGAGCTAGCTTTAGGAAGTCATGCGTAGCCAATACTGGAAGGTTCACACTTCCCAGTTCAGACTCACCATGATAATCTGATCCTCCCAGCTTCAAAAGACCATAACCATCTGCTAGATCACTGTATGCTATTGACCAACACAAGTAAACTACCATGTAAGTACCAAATGTAGAATATAAGCAAAAGATGAGGTTCCATTGCAAATGTTCAACTGCTGCATATAATCATATTAATATGGTCAACAAGGCTCTACAGTGCAGAAAGCATACAAGGAGATTGTCATGCATATCAGAAAGCAATAATGGCTGGGAATCAATTTTCTTTTAACCTTTTACATCCACCGTAATGTAGAAACAAAACCATTATCTCATCTATGCACTAAAATATGAAAAATTTATAATAAATATGAGTCGAAACATTACAAAGGATGAATTTTAAGTACAACTCAACTTCATCCGCTGATTTATTCCTGAAATTGTTTTGTGAGGATTTTGATATGTTCCTAAGATATGCAGCATCTTTGACATCCATTACATGTCTCAAGATGGAGAAGTAAATCTTTTACATTCTATGGAAATTGATTGGGCAGTAACCAAAAACCAAATTCCACAAACCAAAGTAAATAATATACCTGCTAGTTTTCCATCACTTCTGTGAACCTCCATCCCATGAAGGCCAGACTCTTTTAGCCTCCTGATAATGGCAACAGGATTTTTCAGTGCCCATGGATGAGCTAGCACAGCCATATTGAAAGCCACGAACATGTTGCAGACTCCAAAGCAAAGTCTGCTAACCTCACTGATCTCAAGACTCACAAAAGCCTGATTTTGAGGAAAAGCATTCTATCAAATGTTTCTGACTTGAAGACACACGGCTGTACAAACATCCTGATTTAAGGGAAACGCTCCTATCAATTCAGCATCNAAGTAAATAATATACCTGCTAGTTTTCCATCACTTCTGTGAACCTCCATCCCATGAAGGCCAGACTCTTTTAGCCTCCTGATAATGGCAACAGGATTTTTCAGTGCCCATGGATGAGCTAGCACAGCCATATTGAAAGCCACGAACATGTTGCAGACTCCAAAGCAAAGTCTGCTAACCTCACTGATCTCAAGACTCACAAAAGCCTGATTTTGAGGAAAAGCATTCTATCAAATGTTTCTGACTTGAAGACACACGGCTGTACAAACAATCCTGATTTTAAGGGAAAGACTCCTATCAATTCAGCATCAATTTTCAAGACTGTTAGCTGCTGTACAAGTCCACCTTATTTCAAGGGAAAACCACGGCTATCTCATCAGAAATATAGCTCGTGATTCTCCTCTGCTCTACACCTCAAAACCTGCTGAGGTTGTTTGTTGTATTTAGGAACCTTAGCCGGAAGTAGTTTGTTTAGTTTCTGTTTTTAGTCTTTCTCTGTTTTTGTAAGATCCTTATAAATCAAACACTGAGCAATGGTGCTCGATAAGACATTACAACAAAACTTATCTCTTAAATTGTCTGCATTATAAGCCACACCCCCTGTATTAGATATCAATTGTATAGCTTCCTCTGCAAGAGGCTCACTTCCCCTGAAACCATATTCATCATCAATTCGAAGCCAACAATATGCATCAAGAGCAACAAGGAAAGGTTTAACAATAAGCCCACCATCAAAAAGATACCGTGCAAAAGCCTGTTTCAGATTTTCCACAAAACCTGCTTCTACTATTGCAACTCTTGCAATTTTGGATCACAAACATGGTCTTAATTATGCAGTTTAATATATATATATATATGTATGTGTATGTGTGTATGCATACGCCTCCTAACGCTGGAACTTTAGAAAAATTACCTTGGGGAGAATATTGTACTGTTTTCAACACCTGGAATTATCTAGGTGTCATGATCTGTCAGAGCAAGAACTTTCACCTGTTATGAGAACATTTATTAATTAAATTGCAATACATCCTATGCTGTATTCAAGAATCAATCAAAATATGAGGATGGCACAGCAAATGAACTTTTAAGATCAAGAATAACATTCAAATGCACTACAAGCTTGGCTTGTATTAATCTCATTTCTGCATATGGTTTATTTTCTCACAGCCTGCAGCAAAAAGAACTCATCAAAGGTGTGAAGGTCCATAAGTATCCAGATCTCAGAATATTCTAAAATTTTCTATAACTTGACAATTTGCTATTTGCATCTGCGTTGAGTTTGAATGTATTGGCTCTCCAACTACACATAAAAGAAGCACAAATATATGATGACCTCTAACCAAATGATTATGTACCATCATTTTTTGGTTTATAGGTTTCATCTTTAAACCAACATAAACCATGTAAACCTGAACTAGCTATACAACTCAACTTAGCTGTAATCCCAATTGAATCAGGTCAGCTTTATGGATCCTTTTTCAACTAATCAGAACCAGCCACATCTCTCCTTTTTCATCCTTATATCTTATCTAAAATAGTACTCTTTGTTACCTCTCTATTTATTATATCCTTTTTTGTGACATCTACCCCTACAGCTTTTTCATCCTCCCACTACTTATTTTCACTTCTTAGTGGCAATACAGGAGCCCATAAATTAGCAGCATAAAGATCCAATTGAAGGACAATTGACTTCCATTAAAGTATTGATTTACTTCCTTTTGCCTCATACTCAGTTAATGATAAATTAAGTAAAGTTAGAGCTATCACATCCTTTTTAATAAAACAGAGTTCAGTAGTCAGCTAGGATTGCCTTTATAGTCCTCCTAAAGCTAATTTCTTCCTGATCAATTATTGTTTGGTGGAATATCAGCTATAGGCACCTAAAAATTAACTTCACCAACCGGCCGGTGGGGGTTGGGGGAGACTTCTTTTTCTTATCCTTTTTTTTTGAATTTCAAATGATTGTGACATAATACCAACATGCATATATAGACCCTCTTCAATTAACATTCATGATACACGAATTGAAAGATCAATGTTTTGCCTCAGCCAGCTTTTCCCTGTCTCTAAGCCTTTGAATTTAATATACCCACCACCTTTTTTGTTGGAATATCAGCAAGCTTGCATTTGGATCAGGAAATGGTGATCTGGTGCCAAAATGAAGTTTCCAAAGTCAAACAAAGTGCATAGAGCAGCAGTGATTGAAATCAATTATAGTTTCCATACCAGCAAGAAAGCTTCTCATGTTAAAATTATATGAGTTTTCCTCCAATTAGATCCAATGCCTTGACATTCTCCAACACCATACTTCTCTTATGAAAGAAACAAAATAAATAACAACATACAACACTACCAGAGACATGCAAGACATGACTTCCAACACTATGGTTGGGTCCACAGGGGGAGGTATGGGAATCGAAAGGGAGGCAAAGAAACTTTCCTGTTTTTTTTTGTTTAATTTTAATTTTAATTATTTTCATTCTCATTTTTTGAAAGAGGTGATATGCCGATTAAGCCCAGTTAACTAAAATGGAGATAAAAAAGAGGCAAAATAGATTTTTTTTTATAAGTAAATCAATTTCATTAGAAAGCAAAGAAGAGCGCAACCTGTGTACACAGAGTATATAGATCCCCTAAAAGGGAGAAAAAGAAGAACCAAGATAGAATTTTATTTAGAAATTAAAAGAAGCTATTGTCAATTATTGTCAAGAGTTTTAAATGAACCACACTGCCATAGGACTAGAACCAAATCAAGCTAAAGCAAACAGAGCCTCTACCAGCTTTGCCATGTAATCAAATAAGACACTTTAGATAGATCTTAAAGTTCTTAAAATTCCAGTAAGATTCAAGCATGTCCTAGTGTTTACTCTCTCCTAAATTATAACAATTTTTTTTTTTTTTCCTAGTAAGTAAGAGACAAACTTTTGACATCGGAGTGCATATTGAAAGACCAAACTACCTTGGCAGGATTAGACATTTTGAATGCCAAATACTTTCTAAAATGAAAACTATGCCAGAGTCTCCTATTTGTTTCATTCTAGAGCATGGCTTTTGTATAGTGTTGCCCTTCCTTGACTCTTTCCTCTGCTTTGGCTTTGATGGGCAATTATCTCATCCTCTGTTTTCTTGTTTTCCTCATACTGTCTTTAATAAAGTTTGGTCAAACGATTACCCAGTGTCAGTCGCTATGCGAAATTGCATCAAGAAACCATTATAAAAAACCTAAATAATAAAAAGAGAAAATGAAACAAACATCAAATTATAATAATGGAATTTATCTTCAGAAATGTCATTTGATATGTAACTTACATTATAAATAATAATTTCCCTACATTCTATTAATATCGTTGAAAATCCTATTACTTTCAGCAGGTGCAGAAGCCTGTTAGACATTTGTATCTATGTGTTAATATATGTTCTCTGTAGATGGCACCTTGTTTTTTTTTTTTTTTTTGTTCTAATCAGATCTATGCGCTTGCTGAGACATTTTGTCAACTGATAATTAAATTATTAAGAATTAAGACTGGAATTTTGGTTTAAACAAAATCTTCTTTTATGGAATTTTGACATAGCTTTATCATTTTTCCTTGAGTATTATGTTCTAAATTTGATATCACGATTGTTTTAACTGTCTTGTGCATGATACAGATCAGTCACAGGATCAACAAATTAGCTTTTGGTGACTACTTTCCTGGCTTGGTAAATCCCCTTGATGGGTAATTCTTTCTTTCTTCTCCTGCATTGCTTTTTACATGTTTTAGAAATGCTGAAAGTATTCTATATTGCATTAATGTCATACTAGTTCAAATCAATAAAACTGCTGCATTGTATCTAAATAGTCGATGGAATTTTTTATAAAATCATCATGGCATTAGAGGCTGTACTGTCCTGTCAAATCAGGTAAATTATAAATGCGCATTATCATAGCTGCATCTCAACCCCCTACAATTTTCCTTACCCCCATAGAAATTTTTAGGATACCTTGGTTGCCCACCCACAACTCGTCGTTAGGGGCATCGCCATGACCGGCGGGGGCAAGCAGAGAGGATGTTTCATAGTTTCAGATTTTTAGTTGCAGATGAAGTTTAGAAAGTTAGGTTAAGAAAGAGACTCGCGAAGAAGACAATTGAAACGGGGCGTTTAAATCACAAAGAAGATGATTGAAAGTTTAAACGTAACATTTTATTAACTCACCTTTTAAACGCACCGTTTCATTAGAGCTTGGCAAATATCTACTCTATTACATGTTTTTGTTTGTCTCATACTCTGGTCTTGTCATGTCTTCTTTAATGTGTCCATCATCACCATCATACATGTTAAATTGTCTGATTAATTCAATAATTATAATTAGTAAAATAAACACAATAACTTCAATTTGAAGCATTCAAGATACCCACCAAATTCCTAGCTTACATTATCAAAGCGCATTCGCATTAGATATGACTTTGAGTTAATTACTTGAATTTCTGATAAATATCATTACTAATCAAATTCCATTTGGAAACCCTGAAACAAAAAAATAAAAAATAAAAAGATAGGAATTTTTGGATTGCACTTATTTTATCCGGCGAGCTAGTTATAAAAGAACACCTCCAACAAATTTTTTAAAGAAACGTTGTCGCAATTAAAAATTTAAAAAGATATTGTAAATTAAATAATACGTAGTTTAAAAATATCGACTTTTTCTAAGTTTTTTACTATTTTCTCTCTCTTTCGCCCTCATCCAAATTGCAATTACTACAATTATTGAGAGTACATTGGGACTTTAGGCTTATTAATTCAGCAACATTTGTCAGTGTCAGCAACCCTACTAGCTTGCACTTGCAGTGGTACCCCTGCAATTATAGAGTATATATTTACTTAGATTGAGCTAGAGTTTATAATCTTTTCATTTTAACAACAATATAAGATAGAAGTATGGGACTTTATATATATTTTTTTTTGTTTCCTTCATATATTACTAGTAGTTCTTTTTCATAAATTTTTCTTAAATGTATAGAAGCAAATTATTTTTTGCTTTTCTATGTAAATAAACTCTACAATAATTTCTTTTATTTTTTTCTTTTACCATTTAAATAATCTTAAAATTAAATATTAAAGGAAAGAGATACGAAAGAAAAAACATTTAAATATTGTTTCAAATAAATTATAGGAACCAAAAGTACGACCCTAAATCTAAGATATCACTTTTGCTTCCCTTGGTGTTCCTTAAACTAAGGGAACACCAAGGGAGTCTATTACAAGTGATTTTTCTAGGAGTTTTTACTATATTTAAGAAAGTAAATAAAATTTAAGGGAAGCTGCTGCTAGTACTCTCAGTAGATTTCACGACTTTTATTTGGTAAGGCTTTTAGGACTTTTATGTGATAAGGCTTTTAGGACTTTTGTGTGTAATATTATTACATTACTATACACAAATTGCATACTATACATAGATTTATATTGTTAACACTGTGTTCCCTCCAATCATACTCTACAATCTTCTCTCTTTCTAAAGAGCTGCTCTGTTTGATTAAATAGTGTGATTGAATTCACACAGTTTGTGATTTGGCCAAGAAAAATTAGGGAGAGCGCTTATGAGATTTGCAAACCAAAAATATAACTTGAAGGATCTAGATACTTATAGGTTTGCGATTTCAAAATAAAATTTTAAAAAATGCAGTTAAACATTTGTTAAACTTGTAGTTTGGCATTTCAAATCGTGTGTTTTTAATAACTTACCCCTTGCCAGTAATTTGAAAACGTAAATTTTTTTTACGTTTTCAAATCACTATTTTCTTAAAACGCAATTCTAAATGAGACACGTTAGAGATTTGTTTAAAAATACATTTTTAGCCAGTAAAATTGCGGAGCCAAATACTCTTAAAAGAAGTCTCCACATGAAATTTAAAAACTTAAGCATACAAAGCAGGTTTCTACACAAGCTAGTTCGTTCATCAATATTGACTACTATTAGGGTCCAAGCCAGTAGGGGCTAGAGGGGGCAAACGCCCTTAGTCGGAGAGCCAAAAATGTTATTTAACTCTAGTTATAATGGCTTGTGAGTTGTTTTCCTCTTGCCTACCCTTAACAATTCCCAACCTATCTCAACATACATAGTAGCAATACAAGTTGGAGAAATGTTATTTATCATTTTTTATTGTCCATCTTTTAGTATTTTCTTTGTTGTCTTGTTTTTAGTTTTTTAGTTAAAAAAAAAAAAAACACAAGCAAGTGGGTATAAATATGCCACATAAAATGAGAATACTGGAAATGGACAAGACAAAATGCTGAATAACATTTCTTATACAAGTTGTACATTCCACCAACATCATTGTCAAATCTATATATATATAATAGCTGAATCACACATTAAAGTGCCTAAAATTGCGACACGTGGTGTGAACCCATAATTTTTAAGCAAAAAACCGGTTTTTTAACCCATATTTTTAAACACTGAACCGGTCAGTTAAGTAGAACTGGTTCAACTGAACCGGTTCTCTCCCCCCCCCCCTTTTCCTACTTATCTCTTTGTCCACGTCTAACTCTCTCTCTCTCTTTCTTTTTCTCTCAACTTCTATCTCTCTAGCTCCCACGTCTACCTTCCTCTTTTTTTCTTTTTCTTTTTTTTTTTCACTCCTCTTTCTCCACGTCTAACTCTCTCTCTCCCTCTTTCTTTTTCTCTCCACTTCTATCTCTCCCCACGTCTATCTCTCTCTTTTTTTTTCTTTTCTTTTTTTTTTCTCTCCACTTCTCTCTCTCCCCACGTCTATCTCTCTCTCTTTTTTTTTTTTTTTTCTTTTCAATTTGTATTATATATGTGGGTATATTTTTTCTTTGATAAAAATTGTAACTTAGAATCAAGATATCTACTTCGTATTATATATGTGAGTATATTTTTTCTTTGATAAAAATTGTAATTTAGAATCAAGATAATAAATTTTTGGATTTTTAATGCGCTACATGGATGATTATAGTGTATTTTAGTTTGATTTTTGTGTTTTGTAGATATCCACTTCGTATTATATATGTGAGTATATTTTTTCTTTGATAAAAATTGTAACTTTAGAATCAAGATAATAAATTTTTTAGATTTTCAGTGGGCTAATGGATGATTATAGTGTATTTTAGTTTAATTTTTGTGTTTTGTGTTTTGTAGATATCCACTTCGTATTATATATGTGAGTATATTTTTTCTTTGATAAAAATTCTAACTTTAAAATCAAGATAATAATTTTTTTAGATTTTCAGTGGGCTAATGGATGATTATAGTGTATTTTAGTTTAATTTTTGTGTTTTGTATTGTTAATCTGGATTATCAATACTCATATGAGCTCATCCCGTTTGTTGCGATTGTTTGACTTTTGTGTTTTGTATTGTTAATCTGGATTAGCAATATTTATACTTACCCATTTGTTGCAGTTTAAGGAAAAAGATAAATTTTTTGTGTTTTTAGCTATCCATATATAGATCTGAAACTAATGTTTTGTACCTTTGATAAAAATAGCACAATTCTCTCCAAAAAATTGTGATTGGGTGTTAAATTTATTTTATTTGTAAGTTGTTTATTTTTTATTTTTGAATTTTTTGTGGGCTAATAGAATATTAGTGTATTTTTGTTTGACTTTTGTATTTTGTTTTGTTAATATGGATTAGCAATACTTATACTCTATACCGTTTGTTACAATTTAACAAAAAAATAATTTTTTTATTTTTTATTTTATTTTATATTTTTTGGCTATCAATATATAGATATGAAACTATTGTCCTACTCTATTTATATGTTTGTTCGTTGATAAAAATTAGAACTTCAGAATTAAGATAATAAATTGTGTGAATTTTTAGTAGACTAATGAAAGACTATAGTGCGTTTATTTGATTGTTATACAACAAAAAGAACATAAACTCTTTCGAAACACTAAAGAGATGATTAAGCGTTGAACTTTGAGTGAAAGATTTTATTTTATTGCGTATTCATAAAATACTTCTTTTCATTTTAAAGTACTCCTATAAAAACAAAGATTTTAATATGTTTTAATTTAAATGGATTAAACTAAAATATAAGGTTTTATGTTTTAATTCATTTGAATGTTTTATGTGTTTTTTTTATTATTATTTTTTCTTCATTTGTATGGCTTGCTCAGATTTTCATGCATTTTTTGGAAGTGCTTTTTGTGATTTTGAAAGCAAAAGAAGGAAAAATTTTAGTTATTAAAGATTCATGCTAATTTTCTATTGATAGTTTGATAATCAGAATGTAGGTTTTAATGCTTGCTTCTTCTTTTTTTTTTTCTTTATACTTCTTTTTATTTTAAACTACTCCCGTGGGAAACAAAAATTTTAAAATGATTTCAATTTATATGGATTAAACAAAAATCAAGTGTCTTATGTTTTAATTCATTTGAATGTTTCATGAGATTTATTTTTTCGTTTGTGAGACTTATCTGGATTTTCAGTCATTTTTTGAAAGTGTTTTTCTGCTTTTGAAAGCAAAAGGAGACAAAAATTTATTTAATTGTTATGCAGAAAAAGAACAGAAACGCTTTCGAAAGATAATTAAGCATTAAACTTGATATGGATTATAATGTATTTTTGTTTGACTTTCATGTTTTGTATTGTTAATCTGTATTAGCAATACTCATATTATATGCCGTTTATTGCAGTTTAATGAAATATATATATATATATATTAGCTATCAATATATAGATATGAAACTATTGTTTTGTGCATTTGATAAGAATAACATAACCCATTCCAAAAAATTGTGATTGTGTATTAACTGTATTTGCAGGTCGTTTATTTTTTTAATTTGTACTCTATTTATATGTTTCTTCTTTGATAAAAATTAGAACTTTAAAATTAAGATAATAAATTATGTGGATTTTTAGTAGACTCATGGAAAACTATAGTTTTTTTATTTGATTGTTGAGCAGCAAAATGAACATAAACTCTTTCGAAACACCAAAAAGATAATTAAACGTTGAACTTTAAGTGAAAGATTTTGTTTTAAAGTACTCATATGAGAACAAAGATTTTAACATGTTTTAATTTAAATGGATTAAATTAAAATAAAAGGCATTATGTTTTAATTCATTTGAATGTTTTATGTGTGTGTTTTTTTTTTTTTCATTTGTACGACTTACTCAAATTTTCATGCATTTTTTGGAAGTGCTTTTTGTAATTTTGAAAGCAAAAGAAGGCAAAAATTTATATATCTAAGATTCTTACTAATTTTCTATTGATGGTTTGATAATCAGAATCTAAGTTTTAATTCTTACTTCTTTTTTTTTTCCCTTTTTATTTCATTTCATTTTAAACTACTCCCGTGAAAACAAAATTTTTAACATGATTTAATTTAGATGGATTAAACGAAAATCAAGTGTCTTATGTTTTAATTCATTTGAATGTTTTGTGAGATTTCTTTTTTCGTTTGTGAAATTTATCTGGATTTTCAGTCATTTTTTGAAAGTATTTTTTCCGTTTTTGAAAACAAAAGGAGACAAAAATTAATTTGATTGTTATGTAAAAAAATAACAAAAATGCTTTCATACGATAATTAAGCATTACACTTGATATAAAAAGATTTATTTGATTATTATGAAGAATCCCGCGCATAACGCGGGTTATGAGCTAGTAGTGGTAAAAGATTAAAATAGCAAATAGTAGTGGGTTTGGTTGTAACCCCAGCTAGGTCACGACGTGACCTAATGTGGTCACGCCGTGACCTAGCGTAGGTTATGACCAGACCCCACCACTGTGGGGTTTGATGGTGACCCCTCTGTGGGTCTGCTAACCCACGGCAGTGGGTCACTTTGTGACCCCAAAGAGGTTACTGGTTTTTTTTTTTTTTTTTTTTTTTTTTTTAATATTCGTAAGTAAGGGTAAATTTGAAATTTTTTTAAAAAAATTAGGGGTATGAAGGTCATTTCACCCCTTTTACCGTCTGATGTAACAGAATACTCTAACAGAGGGGGGACCTAGCAACTAATTAGAACTTCGATATATTAAATTGAGAGACTTTGAATTTTGGGGGACATTGCAAAATGGCTGACATTTCAGAGGGAAAAGTAAAGTTATCCTAAAAAAACAAGAACTTTTCTATATTTTCTTAATATAAAAAAGAAAAATGCTAGGGGTATCAAATATTTTACCAAAAGATGGTTACCAAGATGATGTAAAGCTTATTCATTGGAGATGATCAAAACAATTAATAAAAGAGATGTTATGGGTATCAATAGATAAGCTTCACATTATTTTGGTGACCATCTTTTGATAAAAAATTTGGTACCACTAGGATTTCTTTATAAAAAATATCCAAAAAGTATAAACAGAACCAAAAAATTTTAGTATATATATTTCAGTAGGAGTAATGATACATATCACTCTTATATCTCCCTTATGTCTACCCAAAAATATTATGGCTTTTAAAATCATCATTGGATCAAAATTCAATAGTGGTATATCATAGATCTAATGATGATTTTAAAAGCGACATCAGTTTTGGATGGATACAATTAAACATAAGGGTGACATGTATCATTACTCTTTTCAGTATTTCACCTGAAATCTAATTCTGTAGTATGTCATCTTCTTTTGTTAGAGCATCTCTAATAGAATGAGTAATGCTACTAAAGAAAAATGATACACATCATTCTGCTGTACATCTTTTATCTATCTTCTTTCATTGACTTTTCAAATTCACCATTAGATTGGTGTGAGTCATATGTGGGTCTCATCAATCTAATGGTAGATTTGAAAAGTCAATGTAAAGAGATGGGTAAAGAAATGATGTGAGCACATTGCTTTATAAGAGGGACATAAGAATGACATTTAGTATTGCTTCTAACGAAATAGTCAAATAGTTCATAATAATTAAATTTGGCTATTATGAGTCATTTTTCGTCTCTAATAATAGGCAAAATAACTTCTTTTTTTCCCAAGTGAACAGTACATAGGCTCTTCTAGAAGAGTCTATTCACTGTTCATACTATAATAAATTTTTTGAAAAAAGTCCACATACTCCTTCAAACTATTACTCAATGAACAATGTCACTCTCACACTTTCAATTGGGATAATGTCCTCCCAAACTATCAAAAAATTGTCAATATTTTTCTAAGGCCAACAAAAAGGCAAAATGACCAACAAATTTTGCACCAACACAAAAATACCCCTATAAATTCGAAAATTAATAATATTTTTTTTTAATAAAAATTTAATTTTTTTTAAAAAAACAAAATTTTTAAATTTGGCCCCCCTAGTTTTTTTTTTTATAGCATTTAGGATATGTTCGTCATTAGGGGAGACATTGACAATTTTTAGTAATTTGCAAGGACATTGTCGTAATAAAAAGTTTAAAAAAATTGTCAATTGGATAATAATTTGAGGGGTAAATAAAACTTTCCCAAATTTTTTATTATTTTCTCTCACACTCCCTCTGTCGCTCGTCTTCCTCACCCAAATTGCAGCTACGTCAATGGAAATCAATCAATGGGAATCTTAATCACTAGTGTGGGATCCGCAGCACAACCTTGTGTAATGAACCAAGCGAAATATATTATTTTATTAAAAATCAGTCGATACTGAATCCAATTATCTCAATAACGAAATAAGGTTAAAACAAACCTTTATCTAAGCTTAGAGCTTTAAATCCTAACCTAGACAGAAGTTCTAAAGTTACAAAAACCTTTATTACTAGGAATATAAGAAGCTAGGAATGAATGATCATGCCAATTCATTCATTCATGGATAACAACACCGAAATGCAATAAAATTTCAACCAAATTTTCTTTTTTTTTTTTTGCTTATAAAATTAATATCACAAAAAAAAAAAATCGTATTAGTGATCATCTTCCCATGCGTGTGTCAAGTGACGACTATTAGAAACTAAAGTTTGGGAGAAAAATGATTGTTATTGATTGATTACAGAATATTTATAAGCGGTGAGCTTAACAAGAATTGAAACTAATTCTATTCTAATCTATTACAACTATTCAAACTAAAAATGTTAGCTATTCAAAACTAACTAACTAACTTCAATCTTAATTCATATTTTCTTTCGTCCTAATGCACAGTAGCAGAGCCACTAAGGGCGAGAGAAGGGGCCGTGGCCCCTGCAAAAATTCAAAAAAACAAAAAAAAAATTGAATGCTTAGAGAATTCATTGGTTTCATAGCCCTACATGTATTTTGTTGACTTTTCAAAATGGCCCACGTAAAAGTGAAATAAATGTGAAAAAGCAGGTTTTTATCGTATGCCCACTGTTTTTTTTTTTAATCGATAGTGTAAACCAAGAGTGAATTTAGAGTTGACTTGGGTAGAAAACATAGAGCGACTTTTCTTTTCCAACTATATTTATGTAAAACAAAATGACTTTTTTCTTTTGATTTAAGAAAGCATAACCTTACCAATTTTTACTTCTCAATTAATTTTAGAAACCTCCTCTGGTGTGTAGCTCAACTTATAGATTGTTAATTGTTTTTGTCATAATGTGAACACCGAGCTTATTCCCATTTTTGCAACAAAATAGATGGTGAATTTTTTTATAAATAATTTAGTTATCTATATAGAAAGGAAAATTATTGAAAAGTTCAATTCAAATTTAATAATTAATGATTTTAGTTATCTAAAAGAGCATAAGCTGCAATTTTAGAAATTTTGTTTTTTACATTTTTGTTTCTTTTTGTGTTAGTGCCTACATATATGTTATCTTATTGATATATCAATCTTTGTACATATTTCTATTTCAAATTGTGTTTATTATATTTTTTATATATAGTAGAAACATAATATGTAAAGAAAACAAAAAAAAAAAATGGCCCCTCCAACATTTAATTCCTGGCTCCGCCACTGGGTGTATTCCAACAAGCTTGCATACGTTGTGTGTTCCAAGTTGGTTTATTGAATTTGACAGTAGCTAGTTTTCAGTTCACATTAAACTAAAACTTACGTTTCTGATATCACTCTTTGATTAGAAGATTGTTTTTTAAGCGTAAGTGCTTTTTCTTTTCCTTAAGATTTTTTCTGTTCTTCCAAGATCTTTTAGATTCACATTTTCATTGTTGGAACCTTTAATATACCCCCCCCCAACGTACTTAATTTGTGCCATTTTTCTTTCAATAAAGTTTTTTTTTTTTTTCGTGATAAATAAATGATTAGTAGTACAAGAAAGACCTGAAATTAAATACTAAAATTAAAAATCTCCACAAAATGAGAGAAGGAAAAAACATACACGTAGAAGAGAGAGAGAGAAAGGGAGAGAGAGTTGTTGATGTAGGTGGACCTAATAAAAAAAATGGTGCTAATGTAAACTTGTTTCATCGTGTGGTCAGATCGAGTACATAATTTACATTTTCATTGAAGTATTTCATTTTGTTATATAATATTGAATGAATTTTAAAAATCTTTATGCATGCAAGAAATGCAAATTGAAAACATATGAAGGGTTCTCTCTTCTAGTAGTGGAGATTTATGTTTCTCCTTATCTTTGCCTGGGTGTTTGTTGTGGGACTATTCTTCTTGTCTCCCTTCTTGTTTTGGTTTATTACTTTGATACAATTACTTAGGATCTCTTATCTCTTTGTTTAGGTATTTCACAGTTGCAGGAATAATAGATTCATTCATCTATCACGGTCAAAGAATGATAAAGAAAAAATTGAAAACTGGCAAATGTAGCTGATAGTGTTGCCATTCTGCTCGTGTTGCTCCAATATTCTGGTTGGTTTTCTGCAGGAGAAACTTGTGGGGTAGGGAAATCATTGAATCATTTTTTTATGAGGGTTATTGTTGTTGTAATTATTAAAATCATGTGACTTATTTCTTCGCGGAATGAATTGTGTTAAAAGTCTTATTTCATTCTGTCAAATTGCCCACTTTTATTTTCCATTCAGTTCATTCATTCGTAGATTTACTTGCCTATTGGTTTTTCTTGAAACTTATAGCGGGTTTCAAGGGTCAAAAAACATTGTGAATCTGATGCATACTTCCAGTCAAATGAGGTTAGAATATGTTTTAACATTGTCAAGAAAACCCAACTTACTGAATGTTGCTTGTTAGACCTGCTGGCTTGAGTCATGACTATTATGAAACCAGCAAATGCTTTCAAGAGTTTGTGCAGCGATGGAATTGTTCCTGAAATGTCAATAACATTTACTTCAGGCAACTGTTTGTAGGCAAGTGCAGATAGTACTCAAAACGGGCTCACTCCAATTTCCAAATAGATTAAACTTCATTTTATAAATGGGAAACAATAAGGGGGAATCAAATCTGACATCAAATTTTTACTAGGGTGTTTCCACAAAAATCTATTTTTTTTCTTTGTTGATTTTATTTTGTGCACTGAACTAAAGGCTTATTCACAATTATTCCTCATGAAATGCATAAAAGAAATGTCATTTAGGTTTGAGATGTGATCATTTAATTTTTTATATATTTTTTTTAACCTAAGCAATATAGAGAGAGCTAGAGGAGGGGGGATATTTAATTTAGCTTATAGTTTATTGAAAACGATGAGTAGTTTGGAGGCATGTCAATGGCAGCTTTTGCAATAATCTTCTTTCAATGTTACATCGATTATATGAATCCACAAATCGAAATAGTCAGCTTATGACTTTCGAGCTGAGTTGACGTACACCAGCAATGTCGACTCAATGATTAGTTTGGAAGTTGGAAGTCATAAGACGGTTGCCACTTGACATAAATCAATTGGTCAGGTTTGTTAGAATTCTGACATCCACTTTTGGCTTTCAATTAAAAAAAAAAAAAAAAGTTTTGATTGCCGATCGACCTCTAATAAGAGCAGAGCAGACCTGTTAGGTTGCGTTGGGTTAATGGTGTGGGTCTAACAGGTCAAACATGTCATGTTTGGACCGAAACTAATTAAGCATGTCATAATGGGCCAAAATGGATCAAATAGATTGTGTTGGATTGACCCAATACAATCTATTTATTAAATCAATTATGCAAGTAGTATCAAGTCAACCCAACATGACTCATTTCTTAAATAAGTAGAGTAATTCATGTCGGGTAATCCATTTGATTGTATTAGGGTTGAAAAGTCTGACCTGTTTAATTAAACGAGTTGTATAAGATTGACCTTTAATGGTTGGTTAGTCAAGCAAATCGACCTGAACCTGATACGTCAATCCGAATTGCCAGCTCTAGCTAGTCACTAGAACCAAATCAAGTAGTCACTTGGTGGTCGCTAGTTTTGTAGCACCCAAAAAATAATTAATGAATTTATTACTAATAACCCCAAAGCAATTGGGATTAATAGAACTAAGATTAATTAATAATAATATTAGGTAGTAATAAGTATAATAACAATATTATTTAATGGTGATATATTTATGTAATAGGAGTTTTAATTAATAAAGAGATAAATAAATTAGTGTGATTGATTAATAAATAAAAATAGATTAATAGATGATTAATCTATTCACAAAGAGAGAATCTTATTCATTGTCAGATCACTCTTGAGATATTTTATCTTCGATTAAAGACTAAAGAAATAAAAATAAGATACGGTCTTTAGCCCTTTTAACTCACGCACGTTTCTTTTCCCTTTTTTGTTTCTTTCTTTCTTACCTATTCTTTTCGGTACACTCACGCACGCACACCCCTCTTCCCTTTCTCTTTTCTTTTCCTGTTCTTTTCCTTTTCTTTCTTCCCCTCTTCTTCTCTTCTATCACGGATGAACCAGACCGAGAGTGATAGAGTGAGAGAGAGAGAGAGAGAGCAGATCGTGAGAGAGAGAGAGATGCAGTCCGAGACTGAACGAGATGCAGCCCGAAGAAGAAGAAGAAGAAGAAGTGGGTTCCGGACATGGGTTTTCTTGGAAGGTAAAATACCTAACCTTTTCTCATGTTTTTCATTATACCCACTCATTTTAGAGCTAGAGAATCATATAAATTGCTATGATTTTGCTAGGGTCCGAATTTAGGGTTTTGTAGAGATTTTGGGGCTTTTACTTTGTTGTTGGGTGATGGCCGAATTGGGACTTTAGTGTGATATAATTGAGGTATTTTAGTGATTTTGCATTTGTATAGATGATTGGTTAAATGGGTGTTTGGTGAAAATCTCTGGGGCAATTCTTTGATGATGACCGAATGGGTCATAAGGGGTTTTGGTTTGTTGGGGTGATTTGATTCATCTTGGACCCATGATTTGTGTGAGTGTTGCTTGCTGTTTTGTGGTTTTACCGAATGGGTGTTTGCATGTAGAGCTTAGGTTTGATTTTATTGAAGTTGAAGATTGATTCCTTTTGTTAGGTTTATATGGAATTTTAATTGTTAATGAAATTGAAGGAGTTGAAGAAGTTTCTTGATTTGTTGTTAGAATGGAGGTTTTGGGATTTTGGCACTTGGAATGTACGCTATGGTGATTTTATGTTAGTAAGATTTGTTATATGATTCCATTGTTGGATGTTGACTTGCCCATCTTGTGCTCACTAGTGGTTGGCTGGAATTGCTTTGCTAAGTAGGATTTCGGATAGTGATATGTGATTTTGAGCATTGAGACCGGATGTGTTTTATGGAAGTGGAATTTTAGTAATGGAATTTTGATTGGGATTTATTGGAATGAGCTAATATGTAATTCCTTGATATGTTTTGGAGTAAGCTTTAATTAAGTTAGAAGGAATGCAAGATTGGTTGGGTTGAAAGTCTATTTGTATTAATAAAATAGGTTGGTTCAATCGATGACAAAGATTATGGTTTATAATGATTGGGTTTTGTAGTATTGAGTTACGTTGTTTGGTTGAAGATGTTTAGGTTTGAATGTTGCCTAGAGGTTTAAGTGAATTAGCTAAGCATGAATTGGAGTGTTGGGCAATATAGTCAAGAGGATGTAAACTCATAGAATATGATAAGTACTTAAATAAAAAGTAAATGGATAATAGGAGAATAAAAGGTAATAAGTGATAAATAACAAATGAGAATGAATATAAGATGCGTATGTGAGCGTTAAAAATAAGTGTTAGATAAATAAATAGATATATTCCAATATGAGATTATAGTTAGATCTAACTAAGTTATCAACTTACCAAATCATTAGAGCCTATGGTCAAGGTTACTTAAATGTTTAGTTAATCAAAGAATATAGATATTAAATAAAATGGTTAAAAATGAGAATGTCATAGCATAGTAATATGTTTTAAAATAACCTTAAATCGACAAATATAATTAGTAATATTAAGAAATACATAAATAGGCTTTGAATCCACTCGGAGTAGTAATTAATGATTAATGCATTTATTCATGTATAATAAAAGTAGTTAAGTGTGTTATTGAGTTAGGCTCAATTTGACAAGTATTTAATTTATATATCTATGTATAAATATGACCAAATATACTTTGTCAACTTAAATAGATAAAGTGATAAATTGAGAATACAAATGATGAATATCTTATATATGTAATTAAGTAGAATAGTCCTTTAATGCATTAGCTTCCAGGAGGGTTGCGATATCCAGCTAGTTTTAGTGAGCGTTGCTATGTGGGAGCTCGGGTAGCTTTATGGGTAATAAGGTTTAGGGCTCATTAGCTTAACCATGTATAACGATACGATTGATGGCAGGCATGTAACACGAGATTGAAGACTTAGGACTGAAATTATTCCTGCAACGTAAAGTGCAAGATGACTAGATCAATGGAAGATTCCAAAAAGAGCTAATGAACATGAGCACCATAGTCGTGTGTCCCATGCAGTCTACTGTGTAAGTATATTACTTACTGAGCTATAAATATATGTATTTTTATGATATGGTCATTGATTACGAGCCTGACTACTTTATTTGAGGATTATGATTATATGCTTATGAAGTTATGTATTGTGTTAAAGAGATATTGTTGATTGAAAGGTTGTGAAAGCAAAGGCTGGTTGGTTTTATGTGCATAGCATGATGAGATTACTATGTATCACAAGACTTGTTATATATATATTGTTTGTGACCCAATGTGCATAAAGATATCATTAAATTGGGAATAATCCCCCAGCATGGTGGAATAGTCCTAATGCTGATAACAAGTAATAATTTTCAGGGAACAATCCCGAGAGGAATAGTCCTCAAAACACACTAATAAGGGAACAGTCCCTCCTAAGAGGAATAGTTCACATATGTCAGATATGAGGGAACAGTCGCTTAAGCCGTAAACGAGAGGTAGAGACCTCTAATAAGCCGTCGGGAACAGTCCCAGAGTGAAATGAGATGCATTAAGACTGAAATGGATAATTGATCATGAAAACGAACATTGCATTGCATTGCATGAGATTTATGAGAATCCTATGTGTTAACAATCGTGTCTCTCAAGTTTACTTTACGAGCTATGGATTTTACATCATAAACTCTTTTTGGAAACCTTGATATAGCCGGTATTGTAAACGCTTAGGGATACTTTTAAATTGTAAAAAGATGTCTCATTTAGAAATACTCAGTGGCTTTTATACTTTTTGAGAAATGTAGACTCATATATCCGCCTGACGATCGTGATTAACTCTACGAACGCTTAATCGTTACTTTGGTTGCAGGTTAAGGGATTAGCTTTGGTTTGCGTGCGAGCTTAGAAGTCATACATAAGTATGTTTGGGTATACTAGCTAGTGATGCGTTGACTTAAGATTAGTTAGCCGTTGTAGATTTGTATTGATGCCTAGTGTGGCAGGCCATTAGGATGTTGTATTATTAATTGAGATTCAATTGTAATGATTTTATGTAATGTATAATAGCTCTGGTTTAATTATTGATAAGTTTATTAGGTCATTGAAAGAATGAAAAATTGTTACAGATATTTTTGCTGCGTATATTGTTTAAAGATGTTGTAGTAATGTCTTGTGGCTTATTGAGGAAAGATAAAAATTATATTTTCACTTTTGCCCTATGAATTTAGGGCGGGACGTTACAAGTTTCATTTTGAAGTAATATAATGAGGTTGGGTAGGGTTTGTTAGAATTCGAACGATTCACTTTAGACTTCCAATCTGGCTTTTGTAAAAAATAAGGAGGTTTTGATTGTCAATTTGATCTCGGTTAGCAAGTGGTTATGGCGTGATGAATTCAAATTTCACTTGGTTAAGTGGTCCAAGATTTGTTCTCCTATTTCTGAGGGAGGATTGGGGATCCGGAGCTTGAGGACTTTCAACAGGGCCCTGTTAGGGAAGTGGTTATGGTGTTATGAGCATGAGAGAGGGGCTTGGTGGAGAACTGTTGTGGTTGCTAAATTTGGGAGTGTGGGGGGTGGGTGGTGCTCTCTTGCCCCCTCTGGCCCGCACGGTGTGGGTTTATGGAAGAATATAAGGAAGGGTTGGAGCTTGTTCTGTAGATACACCAGATTTGAGCTGGGAGATGGGTCTAAGATCAGATTTTGGGATGATACGTGGTGTGGAGAGTTACCCCTTAAGGTAGCTTTTCCGACTTTATTTGTCATAGCTCGTGAGAAGAATGCTTTCGTGGCTGATCATCTGGACTATTCTAGTGGCTCCCTTCAATGGGATGTCAGTTTTATTCGAGCAGCTCATGATTGGGAGTTGGATACTATGGCCTCCTTTTTCACCCTGTTATATTCCATTCGAGGGAGAAGGGTTGGGGAAGATAAGCTTTGGTGGATACCTTCTCGCAAGGGAAAGTTCGATGTTAGATCCTTTTACAGGACCCTTGTGTGTAATAATGTTTCTCCTTTTCCTTGGAAGAGCATTTGGAAAACCAAGGCCCCTTTGAAAGTGTGGCCTTTATTGCTTGGGCGGCAGCTCTAGGAAAGATCCTTACTTTGGACAATCTTAGAAGAAGACATGTCATCGTGATTAACAGATGTTGTATGTGCAAAAGACATGAAGAATCTGTGGATCATCTTCTTCTTCATTGTGAGGCTGCCTGTGTCCTATGGAACACCATCTTCAGCCGCTTTGGATTATCTTGGGTTATGCCTCTTCGAGTGATTGATTTGTTTGCCTGTTGGTGGACTGGAGGTCGCTCCTGGAGTGCAGTTGTGTGGAAGATAGTGCCCTCTTGTCTCATGTGGTGCTTGTGGAGAGAGCGAAATGATCGCACCTTCGAAGACAAAGAGAGATCGATTGAGGAACTTAAGTCCCTCTTTTTTCATTCTCTGTATTCTTGAACTTTTGCTTATTTAACTCCTGTTGTTTTAAGCTTTAATGATTTTCTTGTACACTTCTCTTCCCCTTCTTAGGGGGTCCTTTGTATACTTCCTGTGTACCAGGGCTGCGCCTTTTTTGCGCTTTTAATATATTTTCTTACTCATAAAAAAAAAAATTTGATCTCGGTTAGCATTTGACCAGTCAAGTTGCGTTGGGTTAGTGGCGTGGGTAGTTGAGGCTAGTGGTGTCGGTAGTTGAATAGGCCTATTATTCGAGGATATTAGCTGCTAAATTTGGTGAGGCTTGCAATAGATAACTAAACTCGTAAGAAAACAAGGTGTAGAGATAAAGAAAAAGATAAAGTAAGGAAATAAAGGGACATGTACTAAAAAAACAAAAAAGGAGAAGATGTACAAACCAAGAAAAGGACAAGGCAAGAGAATAAAGAAGCATGTATAAAAAGAAATGACAACTCTACTTGCTATTGTGTTTTAGAGAGTTTTTTTTTTTTTGAAAAAGTGTTCTGAACATATAGGTGAAAACTGTTTTTGTGTTTTTAAGAGTGTTTTATGTTTAGATTGTTTGTTAATGTTTTTGTTTTTAGAAGTGAAAATAAAAGACAAAAATAAATAAATAAAATTAACAAACGAAGCCAAAGGTTTGGAGACAAAGGAAAAAAGAAAAAAATAATTACGTTCATTATATCCTGTTTCTTTCATAGTTGTGGGAGCATAGCAATTTTTGTTTTGTCTACAAAAGTAGAAATTTCATCATTTGTAAACCATCATACCGATAGTTAGACTTAATACTCACGGACGATAAACTTCAATATTGGATGCTAACTTTGGTGAGTCCTGTAATAAATTCCTGAACTTGCAAGAAACGGAATTGTGGAGAAAAAGAAAAATATAAAGTAAGAGAATAAAGGATTATGCACAGAAGAAAAAAAAAAGAAAAAGAAAAAAAGAAGGTTGAAGAAATGAAAAGAAGATTTGGAGACGAAGAAAATGACAAAGCAAGAGAATAGAGTAACATGTAGAGAAAGTAAAGAAAGTTGTAGAGAAAAAGAAAAAAGAAAAAAGAAAGGTATAATTATATTCATTATAAAGCATATCAATCGCAGTTTTGGAAACATAGCAATGTTTTATATTTTTTTACCAAAATCATCCTTTGTAAACCATCTTTGTGATAGTTAGGAGGCACAACATGGTTTCACATAACAACTCTCTCTAAAGACAGAAAATCGAAATTGCACAGCTTTCTCCAAGCAACTACTAAGAACAACAAGTATAACATTCAAACTGAAGCAACAACACACCACTTGTACCCTCACCAAGCCAAGTTCAAACAGATGCCTTTTCAAATTAATTTGGATATTTGTTGAGCCGAGGCTTGGTCAAGCAAAAGCAAGTCAGGTTCAAATGCATTACAAGCTTGGCTTGTTTTAAGGTCTGTTTGGAATTATGATTTCAAAAAGTGTAATTTTAAAATATACGATTTGAAAACGTAATTTTTAAAAACGCAGTTTGACATTTAATATTACAATTTAGCCTTTAAAATTCTGTGTTATCGAAAAAACACCCCCTTATCTGTGATTTGAAAACGCAAATTTTCTGCTTTTTTAAATCATAATTTTTCAAAAATACAATGCTCAAACGATCTATTTTTGCAATTTGGTTTAAAATCGCACTTTTTATTTATGAATCGCAATCCCAAACACATCCTTAATCTTCTTTCTGCATATAGTTTGAGCAAAAAGAACTCATCAAAGGTGTGGGTGTGAAGGTCCACAAGTATCCAGATCTCAAAATATTCTTAAATTTTCTATGACTTGGCAATTTGCTATTTGCTATTTGCATCTTCATTGAGTTCATAGGTTTCATCTTTAAACCAATATACTAAGATGGTGTGCCTCATAAACCATGTAAACCTGAACTTAGCTATACAACTCAACTTAGCTGTAATCCCAATTAAATCAGTTCAGCTTAATGGATCCTTTGTCAACTAATCATAACCAGCCACATCTCTCCTTTTTCATCCTTATATCTTATCTAAAATACTAGTCTTTGTTTCCTAGAACACTAAATGATATGACCAAAAAAGGTTACTTCCCTCGTTTATAGAGGACTTATTTGTACCTTTTTTAACCATATGCACTCATTCGTGGTGGGTCCTGGTTACAATATGACAGGATAATTTTCCATATGAAAAAAGTATATAATTATTTTATGAGGGGACAACACCACAAGTATGAGCTTCTTATTTTCCCTGTATTTCCACTATATTTCTATTATTCTCTTCTCCCAATTAATTCTCCAACCCTCATCTATTCCAGTACACCTTAACTATTGGAAACAGATGATTGGACTATTTATAAATGGATTGAAAAAGATGAAAATATATGTTAACAATTACTGACGACACCCAATACCCAACAAAACGAATTACCAGGAATGGTAGCCCTGAAGGGAAAATGGATCATATTATCTGTCCACTTTCTCCTTTTCAACCCAATCAGACAAAGCATGGTCTCTTTCAAGCCCCTTTCACTCACACCCTCTCCTTTCCCTACCTCTTCCTTCCAACCAAATAGGGACTAAAACTTTTCTTTCTCTCTCTCTGTTTTTTTTTTTTTTTTTTTTTTCTTTTTCATTCTCATTTTTTAAAAGAGACAATATGCCGGTTAGCCCAGTTACCTAAAATGGAGTTTGGAGACAAAAAAGAGGCAAAATACTTATTTTTTTTTTTTAAGTAAATCAATCATGAAAGTGCAGGGGGACGCAACCTGTGTACACAGTCACAGAATATATAGATCCCCTAAAATGGAAAAAAAAATAACCAAGATAGATTTTTAGATAAAAATTAAAGAAGCATAGGTGATGGTTCAATTGTTAATTATTGCTCGAGTTTTAAATGAACCACATTGCCATAGGACTGGAACCAAATCAAGCTAAAGTAAACAGAGCCTCTACTAGCTTTCTCATGTAACCAAATAAGACACTTTACATAGATCTTAGAGTTCTTATAATTCCAATAAGATTCAAGCATGTCCTAGTGTTTACCCTGTCCTAAATTATAACAATTTTATTTTATTTATTTATTTTTTTCTTTCGGGTAAGTTAAAGACAAACTTTTGATATAAGAGGGCATATTGAAAGACCAAACTGTTAGAGTAAATTTAGATTATCTTGAAGTTAGGGATTTGATGGTGATGATAAAAATTAGATTACTCTGAAGTTAAGGATTCGATAATTCACTCACCTTCAATTAAGGAATTTGATTGTGATTATATTGGATTCAAATCATATGTAAGCTCTATGAATAGAGCCTTTTGTATTGTGAAATCATTCAAGTGAGTAAGAGTAGAATGTAGCTCTTTGGACTTTATCCTGTGGACGTAAGTTATAGACTGAACCATGTAAATCTCTTGTCTTTATTTTCTTTCGCAAACAACCTTGACATACGCAGAATTGAAGTTTTGTCGGCAACCAAGATAAAGATAGATATACACTTCGACATTTCAATTTTCTCTTGGCATGATTAGACATTTTGAATGCCAAATATTTCAGGATTCAGGTCATCCAGGGTGTCCTATTTGTTTCATTCTAGAGCATCTTAAAAAAAACGGCTTGATCACATATTGATATATCCTAAACATGGCTTTTGTATAGTGTTGCCCTTCCTTGACTCTTTCTTCTGCTTTGGCTTTTATGGGCAATTAATCTCATCCTCTGTTTTCTTGTTTTCCTCATACTGTCTTTAATAAAGTTTGGGCCATCCCATTTAACACAGCATGGGCATGATTTCATGTCTCAATATAAGTCCCTATGCAAAATTGCATCAAGAAACCATTACAAAAAACCTAAATAATAAAAAGAGAAAATGAAACATCACATTACAATAATGGAATTTATCTTCAGAAATTTATTTGATATGTAACTTACATTATAAATAACAATTTCCATACATTTAATTCAATGTTGGATCACTAAGCCATTACATTACTCCTTGGTATTAAACACTAAAATGACTAAATGAGAAGGTTTTTTTGACTTTCCTATTTGTCCTCTGGCTTTCAGTGCAAACGAGATGGTTTTATCCAAAAGTTGCTGGACAGTTTGATTTTGCAATTAATTGGGAAGAGCTTTCTGCAGTCAAATGTTCATGGACACGATTTGCTGGGTTCCCAACAGGGTAGGCATAATGTAAGATTGCCTTGGTACCAACAATGCTTTGGTTTAAACAAAATCTTCTTTTATGGAATTTTAACATAGCTTTATCATTTTTCCTTGAGTATTATGTTCTAAATTTGATATCACGATTGTTTTAACTGTCTTTTTCATGTTACAGATCAGTCACTAGATCAACAAATTAGCTTTTGGTGACTACTTCCTGGCTTTGTAAATCGATCCCCTTGATGGGTAATTCTTTCTTTCTTCTCCTGCATTGCTTTTTACATGTTTAGAACTGCTGAAACTATTCTATATTGCATTAATTGCATACTGGTTCAAATTGAATAAAGCCAGAAACACTGTTTCTATTTGAATGTTTTCTGTAAAAAAGTGCATAGGCTGTATCATATAAAACTGCTGTATTGAATTGAATCTGGCTTTTGAAAATTCTGATGAATGCAACCTTTTCCAAATTGGGAATTGCATTTTCTATATGCCATTTTTTTTTTCGTAGTCGTGTTTTATTTACTCATTTCTTCTTCTTTTTCTTCCTCTTAATATAACAAGAATTGCCAAAACAAGTGAAATTGTTTTATAGTTCAGAATGTGAAGTGTCTATTAAATGACCTTTCTATTGTTTTTTTTAGGTAATTAGTAAACAACCCTTTAATCAAAATTTATTCGATATAATATGTTATTTACATTTTTCACTTCTCAACGCCTTGTCAGGGTGCAATGGGTACATGAAACACCAAATGGTATGCACCAGTATTTCGTTGAGGTTGGTATCTTGTTATGTTTCTGTCTTTGAGGTTTCATAAACAAATGCTGAATGATCTTTTCCTATGTATAGAAATATCTTTTTTCTTTTATTAGTTTTGATGTTTATATCGTGAAAACTAAGCAGTGATATAAATTTAATATTTGAATTAAACGCAAGAACATACAATCAATATCTGAAAAGTTTATGATGATTGTATATCTTTGGCTGCTGTAATACATTGTATCTAAATTGTGGATGGAACTTTTATAAAATCATCATTCGCTTAACTCATTTAAGGAATGGTGTTGTTTTACCAGACCATTGAATATATTATAACATCTTATGGTGCTTTGGACTCGTCTTATAAAAAGCAACGGATTTCCCACTTACATTGTTGATAGTCATAATCAGAATCATATATAAGATGAAACCATTGTGGTAGTCTTGAACATCTGGTTGAAGAATTTTGGTCGAATTTTGGTCTTTCATTTTCTGTGGCGGTAGTTTCGAAATCAGCGAGGATATTTATACATTTCTTATAAATTTGTCAGGTAAATTGAAGATGACAAAGTCGTATCTTTTATTTTATTGATTAGATCATGCCCCGAGATGCACCATCAATGGTTTTGTGCAGTATTCTGTGACAGAGCATTTTAGGAGTGCCGAATCGGGTCACTTTTTTCAGTCTCTTCCTGGAATTTTCTTCTTTTATGACATTTCTCCAGTTAGGGTTGGTATCTTTGTTCACAACTAACAGGCTATTTGAAAATGTGATTTGGATTCTCATGATTATTGGGGTGCTTTAGGTGTCATTGATGAAAAATCTTGTACTTTGTTTTGATCTTTCTTTTTCCATTTTCACATGTTTAGTTTTGTTTCTTTCGAAAAGGAAATTATAAATGTGCATTATCATAGCTGCATCTACACTCATAAGATAATCAAACATGGATTAGGACCAAAAAGGAGAAAAATCTGTGGATGCAGGGAAGCTGAGGTAGATTAAGAGATATATATACCTGTATATATAGTGGTGTATTCCAACAAGCCAAACATGGAAGTAATCATACAAGTATCAGTAGCTCTTTGCACTTCTGGATAGATAAAAGAAGGGGCTATTATTATGTCACTGAGATAAACTCAAATATGAGATGCATTATATTGCAGATCATCTTTTACGTTTTATATTTTTGCATGTTGCAGGTGACTTTCAAGGAGGAGCATGTTCCTTTTTTACACTTTTTGACCCATATTTGTGCAATAGTTGGAGGTAGTGCTCTCTCTCTCTCTCTCTCTCTCCTTTTTACCAAGGCACAAGATTGCATACATTGGGTGTTCACTGTTGGTTTATTGAGTTCGACAGTTTTCAGCTCACATTAAACTAAAACTTCTGATATCACTCTTTGATTAGATGATTGCTTTTTAGGCGTAACTCCAGTTATCTTTTCTTAAGATTTTTTTTTTCTTCCAAGATCTTTTAGATTTACATTTTCATTGTTGGAACCTTACTACCCCCCCCCCCTCCCATGTACTTAATTTGTGCCATTTTCTTTCCATAAAGTTCTTTTTTTCATGATAAGTAAATGATTAATATTACAAGAGAGACCTGAAATTAAATACTAAAATTACAAACCTCACAAAATCCAAAAGATGCCGAAATTAAGTTTGTGGCCCTCCCGCATCCACTCTGAAGTGATCTCAAAAACAGGAACTTCAACTTAAGTACCTCCATCTTGATGCCTTCAGAAGTTCAAAACTAAAATTCTCTTACATCAGGCATAAAGTGACCTGATTCCATATATCACAGCTCCAATATTTTGTGAAATCGCTTTCCAACAAGCCAACAAATCTACTTGCCAAATACGAAAAGTAAAAAAAAAAAAATCCAACAAATCCAAAAGCAAGGCATAACCCACCAAACACCAAATAATGAAAAACCAAAGCGACCAAAGCAACTAACTTTGAACTTACAACACCAGTCCGTCTTTATCTTTCCATGCTTTTGCTGATTACCCAATGAGAATCTTCTTGAGAGCTGCTGTCCACACTAAGAAAGCCATTCTTTACGTACACAGAATTTTCCTGTGCCTGCACTGTATACACGTGCTGATGCATGTACTGAAGAAAGTGGGAGAGGCAAAAAAGATACACAAAGAAGAGAGAGAGAGTTGTTGATATAGGTCAACCAAAGAAAAAAAATGGTGCTTATGTAAACTTGTTTCATCATGTGATCAGAGTACATAATTTACAGTTTTATCAAAGTATTTCATTTTGTTATATAATATTGAATGAATTTTAAAAATCTTTATGCATGCAAGAAATGCAAATTGAAAACATATGAAGGGTTCTCTCTTCTAGTAGTGGAGATTTATGTTTCTCCTGATCTTTGCCTGGACGTTTGTTGTGGGACTATTCTTCTTGTCTCCCTTCTTGTTTTGGTTTATTACTTTCATACAATTACTTAAGATCTCTTATCTCTTTGTTTAGGTATTTTCACAGTTGCGGGAATAATAGATTCATTCATCTATCACGGTCAAAGAGTGATAAAGAAAAAAATGTAAACTGGCAAATATAGCCGATATTGTTGCCATTCTACACCTGTTGCTTCAATGTTCTGGTTGGTTTTCTGTAGGAGAAACTTGTGGGGTAGAGAAATCATTGAATCATTTTGTTATGAGGGTTACTGATGTTGTAATTAGTAAAATCAAGTGGCTTATTTCTTTGTGGAATGAATTGTGTTAAAATTCTTATCTCATTCTGTCAAATCACACTCTGTTATTTACCCTTCAGTTCATTCATTAAAATATGCATTGTGAATATGCTTTAACACTATCAAGAAAACCCAACTTACAATATCCAAATGTTGCTTGTTATACCTGCTGGCTTGAGTCATGACTATTATGAAACCAGCTGATGGAATTGTTCCTGAAATGTCAATAACATTTGCTTCTGGCAACTATTTGTAGGCAGGTGCAGATAGTAGTCAAATCAGGCTCACTCCAATTTCCAAATAGATTGAACTTCATGTTATAAATGGGAAACAATTAGGGGGAATCAAATCTGAGATCAAATTTTACCAGGCTGTTTCCACAAAAATCTCTTTTTTTTGTTGGTTTTATTTGTGCACTGAACTAAAGGCTTATTCAAAATCATTCCTCATGAAATGGATAAAAGAAATATGTCATGTAGGTTTGATATGCGATCATTTAATTGTTTTTATTCCCTAAGCAATATACAGAGGGCTAGAGGAGGGGGGACATTTAATTTAGCTTACAGTTTTTTGAAAACGAAGAGTAGTTTGGAGGCATGTGGATGGTAGCTTTTGCAATAATCTTCTTTCAATGTAACATTGATTATATGAATCCAACCAACAAACTAGTCAGTTTATGACTTTCGAGCTAAGTTGACACCACCAACGTTGGTCATGTTTGGGCCGAAACGGGTCAAATGGGTTGTGTTGGGGGTTATCTAATATGATCTGTTTATTAAATGAGTTATGCTGGTCGTGTTGGGTCACCCGCTGGGTTGTATTAAGGTTGCAGGGTTTAACCCGTTTAACTAAATAGGTCGTGTAGGATTGACTCCTAATGGGTTGGTAGCTTGTCATTAGACACAAATCAAGTGGCCACTTAGTGGTCGCTAGTTCCATTTTGAAGTAATACAATGAAGTTGGTTCGGGTTTGTTAGAATTCGGACGATCCACTTTAGACTTTCGATTTAACTTTTGTCAAAAATAAGGAGCTTTTGATTGCCAATTTGACATCAGTTAGGATCTAACCACTTAGGTTGCATTGGGTGAGTGGCGTGGGTACTTGAATAGAGCTAGTACTCAACGATGGTAAACTTCAATATTAGATGCTAGCTTTGGTGAGGCTTGTAATAAATAACTAAACTAGCAAGAAAACAAGGTGTAGAGATAAAGCAAGAGAATAAAGGAGCATTTACAAAAAAAAAAAAAAAGGGAGGAAGAAGAAAGGAAAAGAAGATGTAGAGACGAAGAAAAAGACAAAGCAAGAGAATAAAGGAGGATGTACAAAAAAATAAAAATTAAAAAAAAAAAAGGAGGAAGAAGATGTAGAGACGAAGAAAAGGACAAAGCAAAAGAATAAAGGAGCTTGTATAAAACGAAATGACAACTCTACTTGTTAATATGTTTTGGAGAGTGTTTTTTATTTGAAAAAATGTTTTGATGTGAAATAAAAGTGGAAATTGTTTTTGTATTTTTAAGAGTTTTGTGTTTAGGTTGTTTGTTAATACTTTTATTTTGAGATGAGAAAATAAAAGACAAAATAATAATAATAATAATAACAAACAAAGCCAAAGGTTTGGAGACAATGAAACAAAATTAGAGGACACGGTCATGGGAAGCCTTGCCTGATGCTCCACGTTCTATGGAATTTGACATTATTTCTGCAGCTCTTGAGAATCCAAACAGGATTCTTGTTGCTTCACTTGAGCTTGGCCCTTCAGTTGAACGACAACGATCTTTTTGTGATACTCTTGGAACCTTCTTTATATACGACGTGCAGAATTGTTCTTGGAAATTGCTTGAGCCTTCTCGTCGCAAGATACACCCTCAATGTCCTGTAGGACAGCGAGGAAAGGCTGTTGCCGTAGGAAATATTTTATATTGGATTACAAACGACCTTCAGTTGCTGGCGTACGATTTACACTTGGATTTGTGGATAATAGGGAATCTTAAAGGCCTGGAAATTTCATTCCTTGAATTTAGGGAGCCCGATATTCCTGGTTTCATCCATTTGGAGGATCAAAGATTCTGCATTATACAGCGTACAGCTGATCGCCCATCTGATCAATATATTGAGTGCGTCCTGTTTGATGTCTATCCAATGCCTAAGAGGAAGAATTTGCGTATATCCATTGTTTCCACCATCAAATATAAGACGACCTGGCATCCCACTCTCGTCATGGATTGCCTTTTACTGTAAGTTTCTTGATATTCCTGTCTTTTTTGGTTTTGATTTTGGCTTTCTTTTGCTTTTTTTTTTTTATTCAATTGGTTCATAGATTTCTGATATCTATTTTTGTTATATCCACTTTTACTCTCATGGAAAATGGGATTTAATGCTTGTAGATTGTTGTGAAAATTGATTTTTTATGGCCATAATCAGTTTGCCACATCTAGCTTCAATTAGGTTGTGAGATTGATTTTAGTCTTATGATGTAACATTCATTTTCCAGGATAGATGCAGAAAGGCATCCTATGGCTTTATAAGTAGATCATGAGTTTCATTTTCTATTTCAATGAATGTGTTTGTTTGACAATTCCATTTCCTGGTATCCCCTAAAATGTATACCGTGTAATTTGCTAATCTCTTGAACAACCGTTTTTTTTTTTAAAAAAACATTTATTTTTTTACTGGTTAGTATAGCTTGGAGATATTTCGTTGCTCTTGGATAAACTGATATTTCACCATTATCCATTAGTACTTTGTCACCTTTGAGGGGCTTCTTTTCCCCATACTTTTTTTTTTTTTCCTCTCCTTCTCATTGGTAATCCCAAAACCGCCATGTTGTTGTTGGTTTTTTTTTTTGGTGTGGCTATAAATAGTGCTTTTATGGGTTATTGTCCCTTTCAAGAAATTATGGGTTATGACTTTCAGTTTTACCTTAAATCACCCAAATTCCTTGCTTCTTCCTTTCTTGTTAATTCCAGTAGTGCCTTCTTGTAATTCTCATGCTCTTTTCATCCACGTCTTTATCCTTGCTGGACTTGTTTTTATCCCCTTATGTGCCACTTAATATAGTTCGATGTTTTTTGGTTTCTACTTGGCATACCTTTCTGTATGCTTGGGTAGTTTGGGTTGATTCTCAGGTTAAAGCCTTTATCATTTTCATTTACATATGTGATTTTTTCCTTCTTTTCATTGGGTTTTGATGAAAATTCATTTGACATGGGTTTTCTTATTTTCAATGTTTGGTAAGTTTAACTAGATTATTAGTATTTAAAGGACTTGATATTTTTTCTTTTAAATCACAAGAAGTGATGAATTATGAAATTTTGCCCGAGGTTGTTTTTTCTTGCCATCTTTTCCAAACCATTCACTCCTCCCGCACTTCTGGGAAGCTATAATCGTGTTACTTGAACTCTTATTATCTGCCAGGATCTTTTGAGTCGGTTCCATTCGTAGTGCATGAGTTGTATGTGATTTGTTTGTATATATATTTTGCCTCTATGAAGATTCTGTTTCATTTTGCCTCTATGATTTGTTTATGCAAATTCTAATTGTTCCTATAGTCTTTTCTGTGCGATTTAATTTGATAACATGTGGCTCCTATTCTAAAAAGATCGTGGAATAGAAAAACCATGCTTGTGAGTCTTTTTTGGGTATTATTGGAAGCTTTATAGTATTGAATTTCTCAATTTTAGAACAGGAGATCACCTAGAAAAGAAGGTTTCGTAGGTAGAAATAAAAATGCGGCCCTATGGTAGCTGCAGTATCTCTTGTGATCACTCTCATTTAGATTAGGTCAAATTTATTAATGACGCTATTTTCTTATAAACCGTACCATTTTGTTTTTCTAACAAGTATGCATGCTGGTGGGGCTGATTTGATATATGTGAGGTGTGAAGTGGAAGTACATTTTTAATCTATGTATTATCTCATTTGATTATCTATAAATCATCATGTGATCATGAAGCAATCTTCAAAATACTGAAAATCTAGAATAGTATTGTTGCCTATATTTCTTTTTCTTTTTTTTGTCCCTTTCCCTTTGTGTGGGTCTCTTGGAAAACAGATATATGTGTCAGATTTTGGTGTATTTCCAATACTTTATGTCTTGCACAATAGGAGTAATTAATTGCAGGGATTTGATTATCAAAATAAGCATGTTTGCGAAGAATTTTCTCAAGAACATGGGCTTTTTCAAAAAAACAAAAAATTAATGGGGGAACAGGGATAGTTAATAAAACTGAAGATTTTGATTCATAGTTTTTGATTTGGATGAGTATTATTAATTTTTATTTTTTTAATGAAATTTTATGAACATCCTTTACTATTCCTTCTCTTTTTCTTTTTTTTTTTTTTTTTTTTTTAATTATTTTTAATGTTTATCTGTGACATTTTCTTCAATTGAGGAGGAGAAGATTTCTTAAATTAAAGGAAAGACTCTTGATCTCAATTACATTATAAGTGATAGCTAGAAACCTTTGTCAACAAAGCATGTAGCCAGAAATTACATTGTGGATTTCTTTCAGTTTATACAGTCATGCTGAAGGTGAGTTTGTTCAAGTGTGGTTGCTTTTGCACTGTCCATGTCACTGATAAACTAATTGTGAGAATAGTTCTTTTACTTTGACACTGTTTCCCCTTGGCTGATTTAGTTGGTGGTGACGTTGTGTTTCGTACAATAACAATGGCATTAGAAAATTTTACCTTCACAAAATGTTGCCCCTACTTGAGTTTCCATTTCTTTTGATTCATTACTTATCATTTCCTATGATATGTGGTAGCTTGAAGCCTTCAACTCAGAAGGTTTTATCCCTAGTTGCTGAAGTGAAGACACTAGAGAAAGATAAGAAAGATAAGGAGCATTTAAGGATCAACCTTAATAGAGTTGAAGAGGAGGTGAGAAGAGAAGTAGAGGTCTTATCCCTAGCTGCTGAAGTGAGGACACTTGAGAAAGATAAGGAGCATTTGAGGATCAACCTTAATAGAGCTGAGGAGGTGAGAAGAGTAGTAAATCTCATTGCCAGTTGCCCACCCCCCCAAAAAAAAAAATTGCATTGGACTCCATATTCCCGAAGTAGTAACGAGGATATATATGTTGTATGATAAATGTAGGTCAAATTGCTACTTGAAAAGAATAACATATTGAATGAGGAGAATAAAAGGGTAATGAGGCAAAGCCGGCATGGTTCTAGTGGGAAACAAACCGGCAGTGCTTCTGCCAAGGTGAAAAAATTTGGAGAAAAAAACCTTCACGGTGTTTTTACAATATATATATTATATAATATATATTATATATATATATAATATAAAAGACTTTCATGGTGTTTTTATATTACTTCTTTGGCATGATAATTCAATTTCTATGGTCTAATGTTACATTTTACTTCTTAGCAGTCAAACAAGCATAAGTGGAGCCCCAAGATGAGCAGCCCAATTGTGAAGAAGCTTGATTTTAATGATCTAGATTCAGCAAGACAGCCCCTAAGAAGAAGCCGTCATGGTTCTAGTGGTAAACAAACCGGCTGTGCTTCTGCCAAGGTGAGAAAAATTTGGAGAAGAAAACACTTCATGGTGTTTTTACATTTTCTTTAAAAAGGACTTTCATGGTGTTTTATATTACTTCTTTGGCATGAGAATTCGATTTCTATGGTCTGATGTTACATTTTACTTCTTAGCAGTCAAACAAGCATAAGTCGAGCCCCAAGATGAGCAGCCCAATGGTAAAGAAGCTTGATTTTAATGATCTAGGTTTAGCAAGAAAGCCCTTGTCACCATATAACTACCTTGACTCTGAATTGTAAAAGTTCTAACAAAATTTCATGAATAGGTCTGATGTTTTCTTCTTCCCCCTTGGTAATTCTTTGTATTCATAATGGTGTTTACACTTCATAAGATCTTGAACTAGTTTTTTTGTTTTTGTTATTGAGAATTTTGTCGCTAAGAGACTTCAAGTAAAAGAAGGGCTTTCTTCTTTACTCAACGATTTACCGGACAACAACAATCTAATGAGACTTTAGAGTACTTTAAATGTGTTTATGATTAAAATTAGAGATCTTGCCATCATACTGGTTTGGTGTGTCGACTTGCTTGACCCATCAACTTTGACACAACTCGTTTAATTAAATGAGTTAGATTCAATTATGACGCAATCCATTTAAATAAGCCGGTGGTTCAACACATTTCGCCCATGGAACGTATGAATTTCTTGGAATGTGGATAGACCAAAAGAGGGAATGCAGGGATAGGAACAGGAATTATAGTGCCATTAGAAGAAGGAACACCTGTGGGAACAGTATGACCTGTTTGATAAATGGACTTGATTCGACCCGGCTCGTACAACATATTTAATAAATGCGTCGTGTTTTGACCCAACCACCTGATAGCGCTTCATATTTCTAACATCCATAACCAGTAGCATACATCGAGTCAAATTCAGAATTAAATATATTAACAATAAAAACTAAAACTTAAATCGTAGCTCTCATAAAGTGGATGTTCCTTTTGAAAGACCTATGCGTGATAAACTCTTGTTCTTTTCTTGTTCTTTCCCGTGCCCTTGTCTTCCATGGCTCTTAAGCTATATGTCATGCAATGTCATATAGTCCCCTTTTTTTCTTCCTTCATAGTAGTCTGTTTTCTGTTTGGTTTTCTTCTTTTAATCGTAAAAGAAAATGCTTCATTGGACAAATGGCCAAAATTACCGAAGGAAAAGAAAGTTGGTCCTTTTATTATCTCTCATTTTCGTATGGTTGTTTTCCTAAAGCCAGCCATGTCCTAATATTTACAATCTTTGTTCATTAGGTGTAAAGAAAATCGTACATATGGTTCACTTCATGGCTAAATTTGGTACATGACTCAGTGATGACTGATTTGGCAAACGCAAAGATTGGTCTATTTCCAATGTCCCAACAAAAACGAGATAAATCATGAATCGAACATAGCCAACTGACTGCCACATAGACAATGAAAACAAATTACCGGCTCCACCTTATAAACTTTAGGGTTTTATTTGTTTATTGTTTTAAAAAAAAAAAATCTGATTTTATACACGGGTCACCAATGGGTTAAGTGGATTAATCCGGGATGACCCATTTATTAAACAGGTCAAGCGAGTTGATCTGGTAGTGACCCGATCACGGTGATACAAAACTCTAAATTGTTGATTTCGTGTCGGATTCGCGGATTATGTTAAAAATTATTAGCTCTAATCTGAAGTGATACCATAGGGAAAAGTTTAATCGTTTTTGTTTTGTTTTGTTTTTTATTTATTTTTTTTATTTTCTACGCAATGCAAAGGGATTGAGGAGAAATAGCTTTATCGGAGCTTGGATAGAAGAAAAAGGTTCAAAGGCAGGACCCGCAAAGGTACCTCATCCAGGCAATTACTGAAAAGTTTAATCGTTGAATTACGAATTTTAATGAGAACTTTCCCGGTATCTTATGTAGTTTTTATTAATGATGATCATGAGACTTAGTATCATAGAGACTTGGGGCTAAAAGATGTGGTTACACTAGGATACATTATGGTTAAAAGAGACATAGTATCCTTTGAAGGTATAACATTGCTACAATTAAACAAAAAAGAAGGGTTAAATACCTTATTAGTACCTGAGTTTTAATGCCTTTATTTTTTTCCACCTCAATCATAGTATCCTTTGAAGGTATGACGTTGCAACAAATTAAAAAAAAAAAAAAAAAAAAAGGTTAAATATCTTATCAGTACCTGAGTTTTATTGCCTTTATTTTTGTCCACCTTAGTTTCATTTTGTATCATAGATGATACCTCATTTATGGCTAAATACGAAGATAGTACCTCCGTCCATGAAACTAACGAAAGTCTACATCAGACGAATCAAAACTTGCCATGTGTCATATGGCCTTAACAAAAATTTTTTTTAAAAAAATAAAAAGTTAAAATTTAAAAATGAAGAAAAATAGAAAATATTGAAAGATAATTACAAAAAACTAAAACATAAAAACCGAGGTACCATTTATGATACCCCGCATAATAATAATAATAAAATATAGTTTAACAATAAAAACTGGTTTAATAGTAATATTTTTTTCTTTCAAAATTATTTAAATTTCTGCGAGCAGCGAATGATCGGGGGATACACTAGGATGTTTGTTGGTTGCCCTAGCCAGTTGTACTTTTGTCCTTACCACGAACGATCGATGTATAGTACATGAACATTCGTTGTGTGTCATGTAGCACTGTTCACACAATCCACGCGTCTGACTCACTGCAGGCCAAGTGTCAAATAGTACCACGAATGTTCGGCCCAGTCTACGAACATTCCCCTGAAACCCTAGGACCATTGCTCAATTGTAACGCCCCGCCGAGTACTAACCAAACCATGGTTGACGCGTGGCGCCTCCTTAGACTTATTCACTAATTAAACAAGTCCGAAGGGATCGAACGATAAACTATAGCGGAAGAATTAAAACTTAATGCAAGATAACTTACTATATAATCCATAAATCAAACATTATTCAAAACATTATCAAGAGCAAAACTAAATCTCTCCAAAGAATATCTTAAACAAAAAAAATTACATTCCCAAATAATCATAGTTCTCAAAGATTCATAACTTAATGATGAGTCTTAATCATATAAGCTAGATAAATCGCATCAATCAATTCTCGTCGCGTCTACACGTTCCTATCCCAAATCTCATGTAATGCCATAGGAAATTAATTAACTTGTAATTAATTTTGTGGTTCGTCTCCCAGCCTTAAACCACTCGGAATAAGACTCAAGGATATCTATATTCTTTTGAAAAGAGATGTTGGGGATCATTGCGAAAACTATTGCGTACCGGAACATAAAAAATTTAAAATAGATCTTTTTTTTGATAAATAAAAATTTAAAATAGATCTAACTGATCTAGGATCGCAATAAACTTCAAGATGCACCCTCAATGTCCTGTAGGACAGCGAGGAAAGGCTGTTGCCGTAGGAAACATTTTATATTAGATTACAAACAACCTTTAGTTGCTGGCATACAATTTACACTTGGATTTGTGGATAATAGGGAATCTTAAAGGCCTGGAAATTTCATTCCTTGAATTTAGGGAGCTTGTTGTGCAAATATCCACCTAAATAAATAGGCTTCTATTTGTATGTTTTACTTGCAAGTACACAAGATCAAAACAATAATATAGAGAGCAAGTACGTGATTATTCCCACGATGATTGGTAAATTGTATTTAAAGAGAATTTCCTAAAGTAAATATCTTGAATGAAACTAAATAGGATTATAATAGAACGAAACAAATAATAGAACTTAAATAATAAGTAAATAAGGTAGAGGTCTGATATTCACCACTAATCATACTCTTTTTAGGAAATGATATGCACAATGCTATAAACTGTATTGCGATGCTCACTGTTGGCCAACCTAAGGGCATGTGTGTATACTCCAAAAGCTATTGATCTCCCTAAGCAACGAGATTAGGCATGAGTGTATACTCTAACTTTTTTCTTTCTTGAAGGATTTAACATGAGTGTATACTAAATTGTTCTACAAGAAAGCATAAATCTATGGAGATCGACAAACACACTAAAACCTAGAACATGGTGTATATTCCGGTCTTTCATGATGATCATCCCTAGAACCCGCAATGGATTTTTTTCTCACTCTATTAGGCTTAGGACTCGGTCATCCAAATTGACCTAAATAACAATCCCTACATGGCCCATGCATATGATGATCAGTATAAACACAACCCATATGAAGAACGAACAAAAATCTGAAAATAATCAATTAAGAATCACAAATAGTTGTAGCATAGCAAATCAAACCTTAAAGAGACATGATTAGGGCTTCAATCGAGCCCTAACTAAAATATTAATTACAACTAATTCGGTCTAAACTGTTACGGATGCATATCCATTAATTATTTGTTGTAGTGTTATTTGTTTGTTTTATTAGTTTACTATTGTAATGCGGGTAGACGTCTGTCTTATTGACAGTAAGTCATGTTAGATCATGTTTATCTCTATGTTGTGTGTTTTTATTATTGTTATTTGTTTAGGAGTCTTATTGATAGGAATATCTCTCTATCTTGGTTGAAGGCAGACTTATCTTATATTAGTAGTAGTAGAATTGGAGTCTAGATATAGAAGTCCACTTCACGTGGAATACTCTCTTCTTTATTGTAATATGTCTTTAAATACTGTACTATTTGTTAATAAAAGTCACATAAAAATGCTCTATAGAGGCCGAATGGGTGTAAGATGAGTTCTTGGTGTTTTCTCATGATTCCAAAGCCCAAAGATCAATGGAAACACGATATAAAATAGTTTTAGAACCCTCCTAAGTGATCATACACAGCCCATGCAAACAGGTTGTGAAAAACCACAAAAATTCCCCAACACCCCTCTATTGAGCCGGTTTTGAAGCTAGTTGAGGAGGATGAAGCTTTCATACCTCAAATGGACTCCAAAATGACTTCTAAAGGTTGGGTTAGCTTCTGGACACCTCAAGCAAGGTTGTGTATAAATTCTGGACAATTTGGAGAAGATTTGCTCAAAAACCCCCTAGGTGCCGTGAGAGGGTGTGAGTGAGATGAATGAGGGATTTTTCTGTTTTTGGGTGAAAGGGCTGAGTGATTTCGGTGCTGGGGCTCATCTCACATTTATAGGAGAAGCCAAGGCTTCTAGATAGCCACCTCCCACGTCCAAACCAGCCTAGGTTCAATGGAAACCAACCTTTCCATGCAAGTTACCCAAAATGCCCTCAAAGTCAAGATAACCTTATGACTTTTTTTGTCTTTTTGTTCTATCTTCTAGCAACCTCTCCCACTGCCAAGTGTCAATACCCTAGGCTTCCAAATCATCCATGAGCCGGCCCTACTCAATGAATTTAGCAGTCTTAAGCTAAATTCGACCGTTGGAGGTTTTAAGGCTCGGTTTTTAGGCCAAAAGTTAACTGCCTCGGAATTGAATTCCGATTTCACCAAACCGAAGTAAAAACCATTTATATACTAAATAGAGTCCATTTATGATATAAAATCAAAATGGTGAAACTCCATTTTAGAAATAAGGCCCGGGTCAAAAGTGTCACGTACGTAAGCGATGAATAATCATCTTTATGCCTAAAAAGGTCAACGAATTGACTTTTATCAAAAATCTACTATGTCGTAGAGGGTTTTGATACAAGCACAACGGGCTTCAGTTTGAGTAAAACTGAGTTCGTTTGACCCAGTTTTTGATACTTATAAGATTGGTCGCCAGAAAACGACCCTTTTCTAAAGAGATTCTAAAGAGTTTTGACTAGAAATCTCTTAAACTTCATGAACGTCTCTAAAACCATTATCGTAGCTAAATGATAATATTTCCTCAACATATATCATTTAGTTTAATAATATGTTTAAGAGATTTGAATTCCTCGGGCATTACAAACTGTATCTAAAAGATACAAATGTCATTTAATCCACTTATGACATTTAATCTGAACAGACTTTAAGTATGGTTTTGATGAAGAATTTTCTCATAGTTGATCCTCATCTTTCTGAGAAAAATTCTTTACCACCAATACTTTGAAGATTTTATCCTTCCTGTCTATTCTTACTCCCACTTGTAGACTCAAGTATAACTTATGAGTTCCATGCCTTAGACATTCCTACAAGTTGTCAAACTTAGTTGGATCACCAACTAACACTGCTCTTATCCATATCCAAGCCAATCTTATTGTAGTTACTGGGATATAATTCAAAGGAATGATATATATACTCCCACTACATTATGGCATGCACTAGACATTAATACTATATCTGAAAATATAACTATATCTTCCTAATACCTTTCCTAAGTATTTGAGAGATCCTTTTAGAATATCCTTGCTCTTTCCTTGGATATAATCTTATTCCTTTTTGACGTAGACCAACGTCTTCCTCAATAAGATTAAGTATCTATCCAAAACCTTTAATTCTTAAAATATCCAATATCCAACTCACTAAAAGTGTATTTTTATTTCTAGATATATCCATTAAGAATTTTCAAGAAGAGTATGCTTTTATTACTATTTATTCTTAATATTTCACACCATCTCTGGTATTAACCAAGGTGTAACTAAGATACTATCCATAACTTTGATTAACTTATTCTTCAAGAGATGCATCCGTAGGATCCTTATGTATTAGGAAACTCAAAGAGTCTCATACATAATCATCACTATCACCTAAGAATAAATCAAAAGTTATACCAAACAAGAAACCTGCCTTTGCCATACAATCCTTTCCAAAACAGGAAACTTCTTGTTCATCTAAACTTCCAACAAGGATACTTGGACTAGGATCTCATTAAGATCCAATGGGCCTCTAGGGCCCATCCGAACTAGTCTTTGGATCCTTGATGGATGAACAAGCTAAACGCACAAGGCCTCAGTCTTAGAATAAATATATAAAGTAATAAAAGATTATAACATATCATAAATCATAAATAATCAAACTATGAGCAAAACTTGAATTGAACAACAATTCTTTTATTGCATTAAAAAAATTTAATCCATAAAAAATAATTCTATAACACTGTTTAAATTAATAAATGATTTAATAGCTGTGGTGTTTTTCCACCTTCAAATTTTCAAAGTCCTTGTTTTCTTTTTTCCTTTTTTTTTTGTTCATCTGGCTCTTGGAGCTTTTGCAATAAATTGCATATATGTTTAGATCCCAAATCCATACATCTGAATAGAATCTGTGGGATTTCATTAAACATATGTGTTATTGAAAAAAAAAACCTTTATCTGAATATTTGAACACCAGATACTTTGGACAATTTCTTGTCCAATGTCCATTATCCTTACATTAGAAAACAAACCCCTTGGCTTAGCCCTTGGATTTGACCTCAACTTTATTTACACTTCCATACCATGTAGGCTCACCATGCTCTCCACTGCGCCACTCACTGATTATGATGAAGAGCAAACCTCTTTGCCTTTATACTTCATCCTGAATCTTTCATTTGAGTGTACAATGGTCTGAAGGGTCACATCAATACTAAATTGAGTGCTTAGCTCCTCACTTAGCAAATCAAGTTCCTTCAGTCAAACAACTTCGTTGTCAATTGACATAATTTTGCCCAGACTTGTATTTGTATTTGTTTTGGGAGAACGATTCTTCTTCCCAAAACATGCTTCCATATGTTTTATCATATCTTAAGCATACTGGAAAATTTTCAACTTTTCATAAAGTTTAGGAGTAGATGATGTCAAGATATAATTTCTGATGGTACTAATTACTTAGTTCCATTGAGTATATCTATTGATCACCTACTTACTGGATTTTAGTCCAGGATGTGATGGACGACTTTGCACCATAAGGTGCCATGTGTCATAGACTCTTTATAAATATTCTTTCATATTTAATAGAAATATTATAAAGTTCAACCAACAAGCAATCTTGACAAATCATAAGATGTGAAAAACTTGAAATATTAAAGAACAATTATCCGGGCATATTTAGCAAATAAACAAAATATGTAAACCCAATGAAAAACATAATGTTTAAAAGCAACGACAACCTAATCCCGTAAATTAAAAATTCCCTTCTTAGGGAACGCAAGGCTCAAGACCAAGTCGAAAAACTTTTAATCACCCTAATTAAGCGAGACTTAATCTCATCATTAATGCTCGATAGATATTAATAAAACTCATTATTAATACTACTATGACATTAATAAATTGCTGGTTTTCTTCAGTCTCTAACCATAGGATAACATAGCTCATTAAGAAGATTAATATCCTAGATTAGTCAAGTGTATACCATCAATTAGATTTGTCATGACCATCAAGTGACTTCCACCTTGGGGTGGTCGCCCTTGCTAAAGAGACACTTCTCCTCTATCATTTCTGGAGATCTACCTTGTAATCTGTGAAGTAAAGAACACCCTCCTTAGGGAATATAAGGCTCGAGGCCAAGTTGGGGTGCTCTTACTTTACTATTACTTTGTAGACTTATGATAAGGCTGTAAGATTCAATAAGAATTTCTCTCCCACTTGATATTTTAAACCTATGGGTTTTGTTCTACTTTCCTTTTAATTGGATTATCCTCCTAATCCCATAAGTAATCCTAATAAAATTAGGACACATATCTTATTAGGTATTCTAATCTCTTAGAATATTAAATCCAATATTTTTTTCAAAATAGGAGCTCTATCTACCATGACATGGTTCTAATTAAAATTAGAAAACCATTTTTCCAAAAAGAAAACTTTCATACATTAGGTCCTTGGAGTTTTAATCTCCCACTTCCACTAAGGAAATTACAACCCTTAATTCTTTTCCAAATCTGGAAATTACATTCCATAAATGAAAACCTTCCATCCATAATATTTTAGAATATGAATATTCTATAAATATTAGGATTCATACTTTTAGGGTTCTTGGATTAAGGTTTGGGAAAATCCTAAACTATCCAAAAGGCTTGCCACCCCTAAGGTGTGTTGCACCCTAGGTGTTACACCTATGAGGTGGCGCCCTAGCCTCCACAAACTAGTGGTATCATAGCTATAGATTAAATTCATGGCTATTATCCATTGCATGGTTGTGAGTAAAACTCACGTCCTTGCATGCATGTGATTAAATCATCATGCAACCAAACATCAAAAGATGAATGCAAGCATGATTCAAGGAAAAACATATATATAACAATCATTGACAACATGTAAACCATGCACTTCAAAAATCAAGACAATATTGATTTCCTTTACATGTATTTTAAACTTAAGAACTTAAAATAAAATTCTAAGTTCTACCTTTTAAAAATACATCTAATAAACTTGAAACCTATTTTCTTTTGATCACAAATATGTTATGTATCACTTATAATCATATTCCATAATCAAGGAAATTTCTTTCCATAATTATGCACCAAAAGAAAATCCAATCAAGTTTCACCATGTACCAGGAATTTAAAATTCCAGAATTGGTGTACGTTGAAAAACTTTGAAACTATGTTTAGAAAAAATTCAAAACACTAATCCGACTTTTCCACCACGTTAACCAACCTCTTTACATGTGAAATCAACAGTCACTTTAATTTTTAAGCATAAAGAGATCATGCAGAAAAATTAAAACAAAACAGTCACTGCTGTAAATCTGAAAAAATATATTCTGTCGACAAATGAAAAACGGATCAAAAACTGTTCGAAGAAAATTCGAAACTTGAATCTGATTTTTCCATTACGTCAACCACAATTTTTACTTGTGGAAAACAACCTGCAAATAATTTTAGGAATTGTTTAAAGCAGTAGAAAAAATTCGTAATTACAGCAGCCCCTGCTGTAAAAATACAGCAACACTGTTTCGCATGGTAAATCATAAATAAAATACCAAACGTGCTCCTCTTGATTTGAAACGTTCCAAATCAAACTCTTACATTTTAATAAACATTTTTAAGGTTGAAGAACGAACAATCAATTTTATCGGAGCTGTTGGAATAAAAATCCAACACAAACAACATGCATAGCTGAATTAAACTTGCTGAAAATCAAAAAACATGTATCTTGAAGATCGCTCTGATACCAATTGTTGGGGATCATGCAAAAACTATTGCATAGCGGAAGATAAAAAAAACTAAACAGATCTAACTGATCTAGGAACGCAATAAACTTCAAGATGAACATGCTTTTGATTTTCACAAGATTAAAATAAAACATAAGTTAGATTTACTTACAAATCATGTTGGCCTCTCCTTAGGCATATAGGGCTATTTGATTTAACCTTTGCATGTTTGTTGATAATGATCTTCGAAGTTGATGAAGAACGTGAAGAACACCAAGAGCTTCAAAATCTTCAAAGGCTTGAAGAACTTCAAGAACGCGAAGAACATGATGAACATGAAGAACATTGTTCTTCATAAATCCAGATTTTCTTTTTGATGGCTGCATATGATCGTGAGTGTGGACTCACAACTAAAAGCAAGAGAATATTTCTCTTTTACAAAATTTCACTCTCTAATTCTAAGAAACCATTCTTTGTAGTAATGGAAGTAGTTTTCAATGACTGAATTTTCTGCTTCAATACGACCTCTATTTATAATCTTTGAAAAACTAAGAAATGAGTAAAATATTCAATGTGGGACAAGTATAGGTGACGGCTAGGGTTTTATAAAACCCTAGTCACTTACTTAAGTGAATGACACATGGGCTAGGGTAAAATACCCTGGCCCATGCGTCACATGCTCTACCCAAGTGTCCCTGTAAGTGACGCATGGGTCAGGGAAAAATTCTCTGGCCCATGCATTCATACTGCATGGTTTGGCTTGAGTTTTATCCCAAAGCCCAATCTTTCTATCTTGCAATTACTGTATAGTTTTTCATTGGGCCCATGTTTTTAATTAAAACAACTTGCTTAAATAAATAAGCCTAATGTTTTAATAAATAAAAACAATTTGTCCAATAAATAAATAAGCCCATGTTTTAATAAATTAAAACAAGCTGCTTAATAAATAAATAAATAACCGAAGCTCATATTAACTTAGTCAATTTACAACAGCTTAAGAAGGGATCCAAAAGAAAAATAGATTTAGCTACTTTAGTCCCGTGAAATCTCATCATCCGATGACTCATCACCTTGACCAAAAATCACAAATAATTCTACTAAATAAATGTGATTGAACTCTAAATCATATTTTGCCACAAACAATTAATCTTTCATGACGTACTTATCAAATTACCATATTACCCCTCCATGAAATTTATTCCGTGATTGAACCAAAGATGATTAACTGTCACTTTGTTCACCACATCTCTTTCCTTAAGTACCCAGATCTAAACCTCATGATTTATCCCAATGTACCCTATGATATTCAACTCATCCTTGTACACAGCTTCAGTTAAATACTACTGAAAACGCTCGGGCCCGAAACAAAGGATAATCATTCTTATTGATTCTAAAACAATGGAAATTTCCTTATCTCTTTGTTCTCCTACAAAGGACTTGGACTCCTTCTTGAAGAATGATCTTCCACAATGCTACATGTTGATTACCCAACATACAGAGAATGCTGACCACATAATTGGTCTCACCCTTTAATACATCAAAGTAATCCCCACTTGACATATAGTTCACAAACTTTTCAGGATTTAGAGTAATATTCATAAGTCATCGTGCATGCTCATTATTCTCTATGACAGTCATTATAGTAATGATAATTCACGCGGTCCTGTTCAGTGCATAACCTTGTATAAGCCTACCTTGTTATAACACCAACTATATCAACTTGAAGCCACACTGTTTCACTGGATTAAGATAAATCATCAAGGTTGACATGTTATAGTCTAGGTGGAATTTCTGATTCCACTTATGACTACGAACAATATTTAATAAGTTACAAATGACTTTTGACTATGGTCTTCTGTGTAACAAATACCATTGCTCACACCATAATCAAATTCAATGTAACTTAAGGACTGTCTACATGCATATAATCGATAAACCACATATATGCTATGTAAAACAATAATAAGTATGCTCAATGTTCAATAATTAAAACAAAGAATAAGCAACAATATTCATTACATCTACAAATCTTATAATCAATTAGAATTTTAGACACTAGTTCCAACACCATCATTAACCAATCTTTGAATCATTTTTTATTTAAACACCACTAAGACATACATGCCAAAGATATGCTTCATTACTTGAAGGAATCTTTCTTTAAATGGTAAAGTATTATAAGCAGATTCTAAAATAGAATTGTTAACAGAATATAAATCTTGAGTTATAATATAAAACTAACCATAATAATTCCAGAATAGATAAGTAATTATCTTTCTTTATTATCTGGTTGTACTCAAGCTAGAGGTATAACCATATTTACCCATAAATGTCATGGTAAATGAATACCTGCGTAACTGGGTATATACTCTAACAGTCTGATAATAAAACCTCTTGAATTAATATTCAACAATTTCCTGGAGTAGACTGGAACCCTAGTCATATCTCCTAGTGTTAGGTATAGTTGTCCTTCACTTAGTTGACTGGTTACCTAGAACCCTTTCAACATGATTGTGGACCCTGAATCCACACACCAGGAATTTGCAGGATTCACCACTAAACATGTTCAACTAAGAAGGAGGATTACTTTCCTTCACCTCTGAATACTAGAAACTTGGTGTAGTTTCTTTTCTAGTGCTCTGCTTTGCCAAGTGGGAGCACTTTCTACTTCTGGCTTAGCCTTTGATTTTCTTCCAGTTTTACTCACTTCCTTTGGCAACAAGATTGCCAACATGTTTGATATATTCCTACTTCTACTCTTGCAGCCTAGCCTTTCGGCTCTGAAGTAGAACACTCAGCCACATGCTTACTAGCTCTTGGCTATTAGGATGCTTTTGTTACGATCAACTCATTCATCAATTCTATCAATGTGCAAATCATTTTCATTCATTGACACATTTAATCTAAACTGATTTTAGAGCTAGGCAAGGACTTGTGGAAAAAATTAACCTATGATTTATTACTAATCTCAGCACCCAACAAATTCAATTATCTTTGCAATTAAATTGCAACATGAAGTTCCATCAAACATCTCTTTCAGACGATGAAGTCTGAAACAAGTGAAACCTCCTGTAGCCCAGCAGGAATACAATCGACACAGAAGTCAACATGTAATATCCATCTCTCTTTGACTTTAGCCAATGAATTAAATCGTAGTTAGTCCCTTTGAGATACTTCCAAAACTGGAGAATCTGGACATAGCTTAGATAACATATAAATGTGCCCTCTGCATGGACGCAAGGCTCAAGGCCAAGTCGAGGTATCTTTAATCACCCTGATTAGGAGAGATTTATCTCTTTATTAATGCTACTAAGTAAATAATAAATACCATTATTATTACTATCACGTCATTAATAAATTGTCGTCTTTACTTCATTCTCTAATCATATAATAACATAGCTCCTTGGGGAGATTAATATCCCAAATTAGTCAAGTATAAACCATCAACTAAATTTGATGTAATTGTTAAGTAACTCCACAGTGGGGTGGTCGTCCTTGATATACAATTACATCGCCTTTATCTGCGCTGGAGACCTATCTTGTAACCCATGAAACAAAAAACACCCTCCGCATGGATACAAGGCTCAAGGCCAAGTCGAGGTGCCCTTACTTCAACATTACTATAGACCTATGATGAAAACCATGAGACTCATATCCCGAAATCTCTCTCCCGCTTGATATTTTAAAACTTTGGATTTACTTAAAACAATTGTCATTTCTTTTACAATTGCGACCTTGCCTTGGTGTTTCTAAAAGAAACAATATTCCTAATAATATTAGGAACCTTAACCCCTATCCATCTTTTCTTGTGTTAATGGGAAAATTCAAATCCACGTAGTTTGGACCATTTAGAATTTATCCACTATACTAACAACAAAGAAAAAAACACCATGGAACCTGGTTACTTGGGCAACACTCCATTCATGAATTAAATTCAGGATTAATGTCTCATTAATTATATGCTTAGCAAATAATTAGCCTTGTCGTATTTTGGTCTTTCAACCATAGTACCACCATTGTATGTAATTTAATTATCACACAAAAAATCCCATAAGCAAAATATTTTCGAAAAATAATTTTCAAAACAATTTTGCAAAAACAACTTGCTTGCAGGATTTCTGAAATTCCTAAACCATCGACGTTTGGAAAAACGATCATAACTTTTTCGATAAAACTTGAAACAAAGATCTGATCGGTCCAAAACGTCACCTACAATTTTTTACATTCAAAAACAAGTGCCCAATTATTTTTAGGACTTGTCTAAAAACATATATCTAAAATCGTAATTCTTACAACCATGTAGGATTTTTTTGAATTCCTGAACTGTCGACGAATGGAAAAAGGATCATAACTTTTTCAATAAAAATCGAAACAAAGATCCATTTGGACCATTGTGTCAGCCGCGATTTTTACTTGCATGAAAAACTGCCCAAATACTTTTTTCACTTACTGAAAAACATTTATTAAAATTGTAATTCCTACAGGCCTTGCAGTAAAAACAGCAACACTGTTTCGAATGCAAAATTTAATTAAAATAGCAAACGATCTCCAAACGACTTGAAATTTTCTAGTTAAGATCCTAACATGTTCAAGAACATGATCTTGGCCTTAAACCAAATTTTAAGTTTCTGGAGATGCCCGGAAAAATTCCGAATTTAAGCAATAGAAAAAACAGAAAAACAGTTTTCTAAAACTTATATCTTCAACATGTTTTCTATAAAGTTGGCACTAATAGCAATTGTTTGGAATAAACATGCAAATCAAAGATATTGCGGAGCGGAAAATAATCTATTCCCTAACCAAGATTGGCTCTAAGAAGAACATGTGAAAAACAATGCTATTTAAAATTAAACTAGCAAGAACATAAAATTACTTACTTGCAAACTAGGGCCACGCCTTGACTTTTGAGCAACCAATCCATGCTGCTCCAAGAACATCAAGAACACCAAGAAAACCTCTAAGAACACCAACAGATCTTCTCACCAATGACTAGAAATAACCAAGAGTGTGGGCTCTTTCTAGGTCTTCAAATCCTAAACTTAGTTCCTTTGAGAATTAACTCAATAGAACTTTAATTCTTAGCAAAAGCTAAAGAATAATTATTAGAGTGATTTGCTAGAGCTACATGCACCTTTATTTATATCCAAGACTGCAGAGAGTAGACACTGTAAAATAGCAATGTGGGACTGCATCCCACTACATGTAGTGGACGGCTAGGGTTAGAGAAAACCCTAGATTCCACTTAATGTGATACACGACCATTGGTAGGATTTAGTAACCCTAGCCCATGCGCCTATTTGCTTCCCTTGGGCTTGGGTTTTATCCCAAGCCCAGTCTCCTATGCATCTCGATACAGTTTTCCTTTGACCCATATTTTAATAAATTAAAACAATCTGCTTATATTTTGAAATTCTCTTTCCAAAATGCTCTGGCCAAAAACTGAAAATAATCCCGTATAAAATTTTATTCAAGGGGAGACTTCTTGTCATTTTCCACTTAAAAGGATTTGGATTCTCTATTGAGCAAAACTCTTTTTACGATGCTACATGTGATCACCCAACACACAGATAATATTGACCCACGTTAAGGTCTCAATCTACGATATATTAAAGTGAAGACACTTAACATCTGAGTTTGCTTTATCTCATGATTTAGAATCACGACTATAAGTAATCTAAGAGTTATTGTCTTTTCTTAGGGACAATATTTTTTTGGAAATATAACTCCAGGTCCGTTCAGTGTATACCACCCTATACACCTGCACATCAACCCAAAGTATACACTTCGCCTGATTAAGGTAAATCATACTATTGATGCGTAACAGTCGTACTAATGGAATGTCCAGTTCCATTATGACTGCGAACAAATGAATTTCAGAATACAACACTTATGGTCTTAGACCTTGTGTGATAAAAACCTTACTCACACCTATAAACCATATCCAATGTATTCTCTAGACTTTTTGTATGGGGACAATCATAAAAGATAATACAAAAGATTATATGTCATATGCTTATTTATTTAATCAATAAATAATCATAATCATTCATAATAAAACAAATACCAAACTCTTAAAGTCATCAAGTAAATAACTTGGGATTTAGGGCATAATCCCCAACAAAGATTCCGTCTACAGAAAATTTGGCGAACCAATTCACTAAGACTTTGCGCAGAGAGTTTTTGAAACTCACTTAGAGGGAATGGGAGTTAAGAATATGCCCAATTGGAATTAAGGGCAAGTGGGAGATTGTTAGGGATTATGCCCTAAATCACAAGTTGTAACATGATGACATTGTGGTTTATAATAAATAAATGATTATTATTTATTGAATATATATTTGTATTGTCACGTCAATTTATAAAGAAATTGTATAATTTACCTTAATCAGGTGAAAAGGATGCTTTGGGTTGATGTGTAGGTGTATAGGTTGGTATACACTCAACGGACCGGGAGTTGTCTTTTCCATAAAAATACTGTCTCTAGGAGAAAACAATAACTCTCAGACTATTTATACTTGTGATTCTAAATCCTAAGAGAAAGCGAACTCAGGTATCAAGTGTCTTCACTTTGATGCATTGTGGATTGAGGCCTTAAACATGGGTCAACATTATCCATGTGTTGGGTGATCACATATAGCATCGTAAGAAGAGTTTTGCTCAATAGGGAATCCAAATCCTTTTAATAGGAAAAAAGACAAGAAGTCTCCCCTTGAATAGGATTTTATTCAGTATTATTCTCAAGTTTTTGATCAAAGCATTTTGGTAAGGTTAACTCCAAAATATATATACCTAGTGAGTTGGTACTCACTGGAGAGAGAATGATAAAAGAATAGAAATCCGGTACACAAGGATTAAGAGGTAGAGAATATAGTGTGACAATATTATAGTCCTAATTCGTCTACAGATGACTTCATGAAGGAATCGTACTTATAATAAAAGTCAAAGAAAACTTTGTTAATTTAATCAAGAATATTCTCCGGAGTGCAGTTACAATTATATAGTGGTATTAATTGTAATTAAATAATGACTTGGGATAGTCAGAAACTATTTGAGCCGAAAATATTTTTTTCTTTAGGTCCCTCACCAAGCTATTATAAATTAACTATGGACAGGCCTATTATTTATTTATTGAACAGGTTATTTTATTTATTAAAACATGTGCTTATTTTGATAATAAGCAAGTTGTTTTAATTTAATAAAATATGGGCCCAAAGAAAAAACTGTACAAAGAAAGAAACAAGTGGGAGAGGTGGGCTTGGGATAAAACCCAAGCCCATTGCCAAAGTAAGTGACGCATAGGCCAGAGAAATTTTCGCTGGCCCATGCGTCATCCTTAAGTGGGATGGAGGCTAGGGTTTTGCAACCCTAGCCGTCCACCCCACTAGCAGTAGCCCCACATTGCTTTTTCTTTCTTTTGATACTCTTTTCAAGAATATAAATAGAGGACCCTATAGCTCAGGTAAAAACACTCCAATACAGTTCTTTTAGCCTTTGCTAAGAATTGTAAGTTTTCTTTGAATTAATTTTCGAAAAACTAGATTAAAGTTTTGAAGAGCTAGAAAGAGTTCACACTCTTGGTTATTTCTAGTCATTAGTGAGAAGATCTAGAGGAGTTCTTGAGGCATTTATTAGAGCAAGAATTCATCGCTCATATAGCCAAGGCGTGGCCCTAGTTAGCAGGTAAGTAATTTTCTGTTTTTGCTAGTTTAATTATTAATAGCTATATTCTTCACATATTCTTTATAAAGTAGATCTTGAGTAGGGGATAGATTTATTTTCCGCTGCGCAATTCTTTGATTTGCTTGTTTATTCCCAACAAAGAGTAACTAGAATCTCACAGGGTACATTGGGATAAAACATGAGGTTCAAATCCAGTGATTCAAGGAAAAGATGTAGTGAACAATGTGATACTTAATCATCTTTGGTTCAACTGCGGAATAAATTCCATGCAGGGGTAATATGTATCTAATAAATACATCATGAATGATGAATTGTATTTTATCAAAATATGAATTAGAGTGCAGTCACATTTGTTTAGTGGAATCATCTGTGATTAATAGTTAGGTGTGATAAGTCATTGGATGGCAAGATATCACAAGGAACTATAGAAGCTAATTCTATTTTCCTTCAGGTCCCTCTTTAAGCTGATATAAATTGACTAAGGTAATATGTTCCTCAGTTATTATTTATTTAGGTGCTTTTTTATTTAAATAAAACATTAGGCCTAGAATTAATATTCAGCAAAGCTTGTTTTATTTTATAGAAACATGGGCTAGAGAATTTAATTTTCAAGAGCCATTGTATGAAGAGGTTTTGGGTTAAGGAATTTAATTCTTAGGCATAGTCCAAGGAAAATGAGCATTGAGCCTAAAAGATAAAAACAAGGGGCCCAAGTCATACTAAAGGAGAAGGGGGCTAGGGTTAAAACTCTAGTCATGCACATGGGGAAAATATTCTCCCCATGTCCGGCCACTAGGGAGAAATCCCCTCGTGTCTTGTATTTATTTTGCCTCCTTTATTTTTATGACTATAAATCCTATTTTACATCGTATTTCTAATATTCCATGGATTTCTAGAATAATTTCCTACCTCTTCTACAAGTAAACCTAAATTTATAAATAGAGGTTCATAAGAAGCAAAAAACACAAGTTGTGCAAGAAAAACAACAACTCTTTGTAGTAAGCATCAAAGGTGTCAAAAAATATTCTAGAGAGAATTTTCTCTCAAGCTTCTAAGTTGTGAGTTCACTCTCACTATCATATTCAGCCATCAAGGAGAAGATCTGAATTCTTGAAGAACATTGTTCTTCGTATTCTTCAAAGTTTATTTGGAGTTCTTGGTATTCTTCATGTTCTTGATCATCTTCGAAAATCATCATCAACAAAGATGCAAAAGAGATTCAAGATAAACTTAAATAGCCCTAAATGCCTAAGAGAGGCCGAAAAGATTTGTAAGTAACTATAACTTACAAATCCTTGAACTTTGCCTAGGAATTAAGTTCCTTAGCCCAAAACCTCTTCATATAATGGCTCTTGATAATTAAATTCTCTAGCTCATATTTTTATAAAATAAAACAAGCATTGGTGAATATTAATTTTAGGCCCATGTTTTATTTAAATAAAAACCACCTAAATGAATAAATAAATAATAACTGAGAATCATATTACCTTGGTCAATTTACATCGGCTTAAAGAGGGACTTGAAGGAAAATAGATAAATAAAACAAGCCTTGGTGAATATTAATTATAGGCTCATGTTTTATTTAAATAAAAACCACCTAAATAAATAAATAATAACTGAGGATCATATTACCTTGGTCAATTTACATCAGCTCTAGGAAGAACATGAAGGAAAATAGAAGTGCTTTCTTTACCAACATAAATATAAAACCTAACACTATAGATTCTGACACAACATTTGACATGGGACATATTATCATTTGTGTTTACCTAGTGACATAGGACACAACTGAACAAACCAATGAAACCTTAGAGCAAGTCTTGTATTAACTTGGTGACATAATCGTTGAAAATTCAATTTCAAGTCAAGCACTGGAATCAATTCGAATGTGCAAATTTAATTTAAGCCACCAATCTAACAATCTCTTGTGTTGCATTTTACAATTTAGCGAGGAATAATGCTACTCTTCACACTTATTAATTTATCACAATCATTTCACATCGGCTGATGTGACATATTTTAAGTGGCGTCATGTCAGCCGATGTGAAATAGGTGTGAAGAGTAGAATTACTCTTCAAAAAAACCTTAGAGCAAGCCATGATTTAATTTAGTGACATAATTGTCCAAAATTCAATTTCAAGTCACATTGAAATCAAAGTCGGATAAGTAAATTTAATTCAAGCCATCAATATGACTATCTCTGGAGCTACAATTTACATTTCAACTATTAAGAAAAAGGAAAGAAGAAATCCTTATTAATCCTAACGCTAATTTTAAATAACCTAATCCTAATGAGTTGGAATTCTATCCAACTCAACTACTAAACCTATCTCACCCTAATCTTACCCCTAACAGATGTAAATTAGATTTAAGAATCAACACTCCTACTTTGAAATCCTATGGGCTGTGTTTGACAAGAGAATGGATTTTAGTTTTTTTAAAACCCCAAATAAATCACATCAAAACATTCCAACTTTTTATATTCTATCAATCATTTTTTAACAACTTTTTTTCACTTTTTATATCACATCAAATACTTTTTATTACTATTCCAATAAAAAATTCACTAAAAAACAAAATCTTTTCACTTTTCTATTCAAAAACAATTTACAATATTCTTTATACTTTATATCACATCAAAACTTAAAAATCCTCCAAACACACCCATGGTGTCTTTTGTTGCAATTCAAGAAGCCGGTTTACTTTTGGACGTACTTCGTTTGCTCAAGTCTTCTCTTACGATACATTGGCATGGTGCTAGAACTTTGTTGAGAGATTATTTGTTGGTATCGACCCAGATTTGGATGTTCAAGTAGAGTTCGGAGCATCCCAAAAACTTGAGAATCCAACTACAAGAAGACAAGTAGTTTGATGAAAGACTGATTCTTACTTTTCACCTATACTTTTGCGATTAAATTTAGTTTAGTATAAATAGAGTATTGGATACATTGCTATCTATTTTCTTAATCGATGTTATATAACAAAAGTGATGTCATCTTTTTAAATTTTCTGGATCCATTGCTTAAAAATAATTAGTGAAGTAATGTCACCAAGATTTTCTCTTGATTACAGTTAGAGGATCTTGCCTGGACCTTGACATGAACAAAAATATGATAATCAAAGATTATATGACACTGACATTTCTTAACTTTTGTTTGGCCAATTGTGACCCTGACCCTTGAAACTTCTCGAGTCTTATTAGTCGTACTAACGCCATCTACTAAGGAATTTTACAAAAGCTAAGATTATGATTGGTCGGAGGGCATTTCCGACTGGGACATCCCATGTTTAGTGATCTCATGGAGGACATCATTTTTATTGAAAAAAAAAAACATCATTGAGAGTGAGAGTGCCTTGATGCTTAAGCAAAATCTATCCCACTAATTAAAAGTGCTCTGTATTATTAATTTAACCGACAGCAAGCTATAATCTTTTTAGCAAAGCTTATGATACGATAAGATTCTGCATGTCTTGTACACCAGCTTTTTACACATTAATTGTCGACCAACACTTAATTTTTTATTATTATTGTTATTATTATTTGTCTTAAATGACAAAATGAAAGTACTGTCCCAATGGCTTTATGATATGAGTCAAGATTTTCTTTAGTATTTGTCAGCATGGTATTATATATATCTTGTAGACGGCAACCGGCGACTAATACGTCGTACAAGAGCAAAAGAGGAGTCTTTCATATAGCACATATATGGGACAAGTTGGAATATCTTTAATCATTATTCTTCCTTAATCTTTTTTCCAACAACACACTTTAATATTGTGCTCTTTCTTTGGAGGTTACAAGGCATGGTAGCTATGTTCATAACGGCATGATGAATTTGACTTTGGAGAAATTTCTATTGCTTTGTGGACTCTCTCTCTCTCTTTTTCTATCTCTTAAGTTGTTGAAGGCAAGCAAAGAATATTTGATTGTTTTGGGAAACATTTAGAGTAATAGTAGTAATAGGGAGTTAATTTGTTTGGAAGGTGTAATTATTTAAATGAGTGGGTTTATGAGAAGAAAAAGGGACATCTCAAGTGCTCAAGAGCACGAGAGCTTTTTGTTTTTGTATTAATTACCCTATTAATTAATTAATTAATTAGATGGCCCTTTGTTGAACATGAGGGTCCCCGTACACTTTATTGCCAGCGCTCCTTTGGTACAAACAAACAAAGCATGGCCAACAAACAAAATCATGTTCGTATGTCACAAGGACAAGGAGGAGAAATTACTTAACAGTACATCCCTCAAAAACACTTTTTTTAAAAAAAAAAAAAAAAAATCTAAGCATGCATCCATGCATCGCCTCCCCATCATGCATGGGGTTTCATTTCAGTTCATCATCATCAAGCCTTGCAGCACAAACAATAGAGGACACAATTTGATCATGGCCTTATAAAAGCCCATTAGACTTAAAGCATTCCTTTTGTCTACTTTGCTATGGATATGACATGAGCTAATAACACAGCTTCACTACCCCATTTACAATTAAATTTTGTTGATGAGATATTGGTTGAATGTTATGTTCCAGTGGATCAATCAATCTGAGGATTCGGTTGTTTACTCATATTGTACAGCTGCAAACCACTAATTATCTATGAACTTTGTGCTGTACATTAGATTATTCATCTAATTTAATTTAATTTAAATTAGATGAATAATCTAAATATCCTAGATTCATCTAAATCTAGGATATTAGAGACCATAATGAGAGTATACGGCTGTTTTTGGTCAGAGCAATCCCCACTAATGGTCCAATTCGGTTACATGTGAAGGCGTAATGTGTAAAATCATATTCTTTAGCAATTTTCAGGTACAAGACTCACTTATCCGAGTAGGTTGCCAAACAGTTTAAAATTTATCTAGACAGGTAAATCCTATATAGACTCTCTCACAATGTATACTAGAGATCTCAATCCGTAAAATCCTGGTGATCCTTAGAATCTAGTGTTCTCTAACAAAAAATACATGGGTTTCAAAATTATGGACTTAGAATAGCATAATAGCTAATAATTAGGATTCTGTCGTACTGAAGTTTCTGGTGATGGTGATCTGCCTCCTTTTGATTTCAATTTTGAAAAATGATGATTTCACTAATACGCTCTGTAATATTTCCATAAGCTTACAACTATGAAATCAGAGACTGAAAAAAACTAACAAATTATGCATAAAGATTAATTTGGTTGATCCCGGTGCTATTATTAGTCCCAATATCTATTCAAACCTTGGGTTCATGGGGTTGGATAATTTTTAGCAACCACTTACTTGTGTCCATTTTAGACGTGCATTTTTCTAATGATATAGGAAAATCGGTTATATAACCTCAAAAATATATGGTAGCGCCATTTAAGAAGAAGATTATTCTAATTTCACCTCATAAAATACAATGACTTCACTGAAGTGAGTCATACCAAATTAAGGGAAGCTTAGTTTTTTTTTTCTTCAAAATGCCTCTGCGTGATATTCTGGAGTTATCTCTAACTCCTCTGATTAGGAGGGGCCATACCTTTGTGCCGTCTTCGAACACAAAAACAATTCAATACGATAAGTACCAAATACCAACATTTATATGCCAAAAAAAAAAAAAGATAAGGAAACAAAAACAAAAACAAGAGAAAGCCAAACAAACTATACAACACCCAAGAACCAGCACATAACAAGATATTTCGTAGTGGAGAGAGAGACAGAGAGAGAGGGGTTGTCAAAGCTGGGTTGGGCAGGGGTAAAACTTTTTGACTTATTGAATCATGATCAAATGAAAACGAATCACTAATCAAATGAAAACGAATGAGTCCAGGAATCAGCATTTCCACCATTGGTTTAAATAATATAGATCCCCAAACAAATCCAGCCTTAAGAGATTTGAGTCAACTAGTGATACCATCTTTTCAAGGAAAATCAACTAACAAAACCCAATACAGTGCAAACCGCTGATTTCAGTGTCTAATCCATTATATTATAATTATTATAATATTATATGAAATAATCATTTATTTCAAAGTGTTCCCAAAACCAGAGCAGTTTGGGCAAAGTAGGCTACATGGATCACATTTTCCTATTCCATACTCTTAAGGCCATAATTTCCTTCATCTCACTGTTTATCATATCTTTCTGCACTACTTTTACCCATGTCATATTACATATCCCTCAATTCTCACTCCTTCCGACTTAAATCTTACTTGGTCTGCACGAGAAAGAATATGCTCGTTTTACAGCACAAGGTAGTAGAGGTACATCAATTGGCATAAAAATGAATTATTATTTGAAAAAAGAAAACAAATATATCAAGCTGATTCGTACAACCGTGACATCATCTGACTCTAAAAGTAGAAGAAATAATCTTAAAAGAAGCTAAAATGCCAAGGCATCCTAATGAGAGTTCTTGGTCAGAAAAATTATAGTGTTCCTAAGAAAAATCATATGATGACCAAAAATAAAGTAATAACCAAGCCATTGAACTTCGACTCACCTTTTTGAAGCATCTTTTTGGATTTAGGGCCAATACATGCCTTTAACTCCTCAATACTCATAATTTCCTCAACATTACATTTCGATAAATTGCAACAATCCATAGATACAGCACACCCGTCAGGAACAAGTGATAAATCCTTGACCTTTTCTTTGAGATATTCCATTAAAATGAACACTGCAAGAGCAGTCACCAAGTTATTAGTCAGACAATTTATAAACCACAATAGATATTGAGAATCAAAGTCAGACGTCCACAAATTGACCAGAAGTTTGAGCAACAGAAAATTCTTTTTCAGTTACATGACCTGAAAGTAATAAATCAATTATATACATTTAAGACATCAAACATTCCAAATGAATTGAAGATCAAACTAAACTCACATAGATTCAAAAGGAACAGCATTCCCAGGTCAAACTTATTTTGATACTCTTTAGTGGTTAGCACCCTCCTACGAGTTGAGAAGAATATCCCATACAGACAATATTGGGATTTATTTTCTTTTTGAACCTCTGTCTCTCGGGCTTGACTTATTACTCCCCTCTCTCCCAGTACTTAGATAAACACTGAGACCCCCATCCTTACCCTTATTAGTTGTCATCAGCACCATTCTGCTACCAATCTTTTGATCCTCTCCCTTAACTGCAGCGTCTGTATATTATTTATTTTACAAATCCACCAGTTCCTACACCTACCACGACTGGTCAAAGAGGATCCATAAAGCTGACCCCAATTTAATTAGGATTAAGGCTTAGCGACAGCGCAAAAAATGAAAAAGGAGACCTTGTGGAGATCGGTAGTGGAAACTACGTACGATAGTTTAACGAGAGGTTGGTCTTCTAAAGTAGCATGCCCCCTTTGGCGTGGGATTGTGGAAATATATAAGAGGGGGTGGGATGTTTTCTCTAAATTTGTTAGATAGGAGATAGGAGATTGGTCCAACGTCAAGTTTTAGCATGATTTGTAGTGTGGGGAACAACCTTTGAAGATTTCTTATATGGACTTGTTTAGTATTACACGTTGTAAGGACGCATGAGAGGCGGATCATATGGAATTCCGAAATGGATATCTTCAATGGAAAATATTTTTTATCAAACTAGTGCATGATTGAGAGGTGGATTTGGCTTCTTTTTTTGAGCTGTTGTATTTATTTCAAAGTAAGGCAAGGAGGTGCGTTTAGGATATGTTGAATCCCTTCCAAAGGAGAAAGTTTGAAGTGAGGTCCTATTATCATGTGCTATCCATTCCCCCTAGTTCCCTTTGTCCTTAGAAAAGTATTTAGAGAGTTAAGACTCTTTAGAGAGTGGCATTCTTTATATGAACTGTGACATTAGGAAAAATTTTGACTTTGGATAACTCGAGGAAGATAAACATCATAGTGGTGGATTGGTATTGTATGTGCAAGAAAAGTGAGAAGTCCATTTGATCACCTCTTCTTCATTGTGAAGTAGCTAGAGAATTATGGTTTTTGTTTTTTCATCTATTTGGTGTTGCTTGGGTTATGCCTAGAAGGGTGAAAAAATTGTTGGTAAGTTGGAGCGATCATGTGGGAATCCATAACATTTTGGAAGCTTGGAGATTGGCTCTTTTATGTTTAATGTGGTGTATTTGAAGAAAGCGGAATGTAAGAAGCTTTGAAGATCGAGAGACTTCGGTGGTAAAGCTGAAAAATATTATGTTCAATCTCTTTACACATGGATAGCAGTGCATATTAGTCTGCCTTTTTCTAGTTTTTCAGAGTTTTTTTATTTTTCTTTTCCTTTTTCTCCTTTATAGGGTTTCTCTTATACACATCTAGTGTACTAGAGTTGCACCCCTCTACGCTTTTCTAATGAGATTGCATTACTTAAAAAAAAAAAAAATTAAAAAAAATCGCATAACATAAATGTTACAAAGGCTTTGGCTCTTCACCCATGAATCATGATTGTGAGCAGAATCTTGAGAAAGATGGATCATTAGATTATTCCTTATGCACTGAAATCACAAATTTCAATCTCCACGGTCAAATTTGGAAAGGCATCTTTTTGTAACCCTAGAACTATGTCCAATGTCTCGGGCAATTGAGATGACTGAGGAGAAGTGTCTATGATAGTTATTTAAACCCTTTAGTTGCTTTAGTTAGTGTTATGCGTGATGAACTAGAACTACATAGAATTTTAAGTCGCATTTTAAACTAGGAAGGCTTCTTGTTAGAGCTTAGCTTGCTTTTCTTCAACACTGTTTTCTTGTTACTTGACAATAATAACATAAATCAGAACTCATAATAATAATATACTCCCTCCGTGGATAAAATTTTACAAATCAGCACGAAATCTAATGAAACGCAACTCTTCTGAAGTGCCCTAAGATGGACTAAGAAATGTGAGTACAAATTGGAAAGAAGGTGGATTCAAGGTGTTATGGGAAGTAAAATAGATGAATGCTTACATCTTTTGAAATTTTCATCTATTTTAAGGACAACTCAAAAAGGCATGGAGGGAATAAGATAAGTTCAAGTCAAAGCCTTGAATCAAACAAGAGGGGCATAAATTCACCACTACCAAGAGAAACCTAAGAATCCGTTAGGAAAATTATACATGAATTGTGACTTTTGTTTGTTTGTGTGTGCATATGTATCTATGTAGGTATATTTGTATGTTCCGCTGTGTGGGCATATGTGTAAAGTCTAAAAGATTATACAAGACTAATAGTTTTGCCATTACACTTCCCAAGTTTAAAGGCTACCAGCAGCAATCATTAAATCTTTTTTAACTTCAGTTCTTGCCCCACTTTCTGGTTCTTAGGGCTTTGTCTGGAACCCTTCTTGTCCCACTTTTCCCATCTCTTTCAGTTCCTTCTTCAATTACCCTTGAAGTAAAGGGAACCTTCTCTTTCAGTTCCCATGTGCTTCATAAATAAATTTACAAGAATAACTTCTTCATTTTAAATTAACCCTACCGTATAATGTAAAGATAGAAGAACTTTATTTTTCATCCTTTGTAAAGAAAAAGTACTCCATACCACAATTTAAATAATTAAACTTACCCAAAGATTGTTTTTTTTTATTAGTCATATTTTATTAAAAAACGAAAGACGCCCCAAAGTACACAGGCAGTATACAATAGAAAACACCTAGAGAGAGCAAACAAAGGAAAAACCCCAACATCCCAACATCGAACAGAACCCAACCCAACTACTGTAAACCCCATACACCAAACAGCCTCAAGCCCAAAGCCCACACGAAGCTCTCAACGTTAGCAAGCGTGAGTCTTGCGTTTCCCATGCTTAGTGGATGCACTTTTCAAATCATAATTTATAAAACATTCTAGATTAAGAAGCTCCCTTAAGCCTTTGGAATAATAAGAGGACGCCTCCCTTAACCTCTCGACGATTATCCTTACCAATGGCTGTAAGCAAAGCCACTGTCTAATTCTCATCATCAGAAACCCCCACCACAGGACAAACATTCTCAACACTATAAAGAGCCCAATCTAAGGGAGTGACGCGGGGACAAGCATCCCTCACAACCAGAGCCAACGACGAGACTCCAGCCGACACATTTGGCATAGGCTAAGGATCTACTGGCACTGCGGAGGAACTTGGCTCAAGGAACCCCCGTCGAAGGAAACCCCTCGCCGGAGGAGATTTCCGTACATCAACCTTCTCAGTGGCTGCAAAATTAACATACGGCTCCAGCAACACAATAATAGGCAAAACTAGAGGAGCAGTGAACATCGTCACTGCCTCGGCAATTAGCCTATTATCCATCTTCGTAAACCTGCTATCCTTAGTTTTACAATTATAGCATTTCACTGGCTTAGTCTCCTCCGCGAACAGGGACATGGGTTGAACTTCAGTGCTCACAAACTGCACCACCAAGCAAGGTCTAGATAGCCAGGCTTCAAGGCTTGCCATCACTGGTGATGGTTGAGCCATGGGCTCCAACGAAAATGCCAGAGGGGCAAGCACGGGAGAACCTGAGGAGACCCACCGGCTATATCTGTCCTCACTGGAGAAGCCCCATGTTGCCGACCATCAGAACTAGCAAGTAACAGCTTAGATACGGGCTCCAACGAGGACACCGGAAAAGCAAAGAATGGGAACTGGGCTGCTCCCATCGCTAAAGTCGGAGCCGTAACAAACCAAACAGAAGAACCAACTGTCCTCGAGGGCGGCGACGCATGTACCATCGGCAAGCTAGGCTGCTTCCTCCGCCCGGCACTTGTACTCAAGCCTCCACGACCCAACGAAGAGTCCAAACCCAGGTCTAGGCCTTCCTGCAGAACCCTCTTAGACTTATGGGCCTTAATGTGATTGGGAGGAATAAAAAAAGCCTAAAGACTTACGCTCGGGACCCGACCCAAGACCACCCCAACCCGAAATGGACTTTGGATGTTGACCCTTGGACTTGGGCTTCCGCTTAGGGGCCAGCCCTCTAACTTTTTAGACCTCCCAACAAAAAAAGGCTTGCAGGACGGCCCAGAACTCAGATGGCAGCCTAATACCTACAGACCTTCCAAAACCAACTGCCATGCCTTATCCACGTCCTGTTTAGCCTTCACCAGTTGCCCCTTCCACACCCAAAGAAGGGATTTTCATCTTCCCTTTTCCAAGAAGCCTACCATTAACGTTGACAGCAGCATCAAAAGGTCAACCGCAATTGTCTTGAGCAAAGAGACTATGATAGGCGTCCATCTATCTTGAGCAGAGGGACTCTGATCTTTACCCAACAGTTTACCATCGACATAACGATCTATTCCCACCGAATCCCCATGCCACTTCGTCGTGAGCATCGCTGTCTCAGAAGAACCCGACCACAACACCTCCACAAACGATGGACCGATGCAATTTGACCCCATACCCAGCCATGGCCCCTCCTTCCTATCCTTCTTCTCTGCCGGAGATGAATTCACAAGCACACCCGCCACCATAGCAACATAGAAGTCCTTTACCTTACTCAACTCGACGGCAAATTTGGGCTAGCCCCACCCTCCACGACCCTTAGGGATCAGAAGAAGCCCTCTCCGTCCACCAACTCCATCAACCGCCGCCTCTAGATACCGGCCATTTTGTTCCGATCTCTCCTAACAATTAAAACCTTCGGCCCTCCCTTAAAAATTTGATGAACTCTATATCACCAGGGAACCCCAAGAGAACATCCATCATCGACGCCAACCAAGTGGTGCACTGTTTGCTCAAAAGGACCGCTCCTGAATAACCCTTCCCTCATTTCTTCCACCTGCATCACCGACTCACCCTCCAAGACCGAAGCACAAATGTTTTAGCCTCCACAAGGAACCTTCTTTCCATCGCAATAATCACATGAACAATCCTCCACGCCCCCCTCCCCCTTTTTTCTCCTCAACTAAGGAAAAACAAACGCTACGCAATAGCACGTGCCTCCAGTGGAAACCAACACGAGAGCCAGAGTGAAGAAACACCCAAAAGGAGCTACACACTCCGGCAAAACTAAGAAGACACCAACCCCGCGGGAAGGAAAAAGCTAAACTGTCAACCACAAAACCAACCAAGAGCCACTCGAAACAACGAGAGGGTCTACTTCCCAAGCCATCGTTGCCTGACGTGTTGGATGATGGTGATACGGTGCTGAAATCTAATAGGACACGCTTGCACCGCGCACTGTTAGAGGAGAGAGAGAGGAGGAGCTTACATGTGTTTTAAATATTTTAAATGTAAAATGATTGAAAATGGGAAAAGTCTCAATTATACCCCCTTAAGTTATCTCACCAACTTTCTTGATTGACGAATTGCTCTCGCCCCACTCTCGACCTGTTCACTTTCATATTAATAATATATTTTTTTAAATTTCTCTATTAACTATAGATTTTCTACCCATTTATAGTCTTGGTACCACTATAACATGTCTACTCTTCTTTTTTTAATTTCTATGTTTGTTACAAA
>FXXK01000820.1:119508-164118 GCA_900184695.1 Betula pendula | reverse complement strand
ACATGAACAATCCTCCACGCCCCCCCCCCTTTTTCTCCTCAACTAAGGAAAAACAAACGCTACGCAATAGCACGTGCCTCCAGTGGAAACCAACACGAGAGCCAGAGTGAAGAACACCAAAAGGAGCTACACACTCCGGCAAAACTAAGAAGACACCAACCCCGCGGGAAGGAAAAACGCTAAACTGTCAACCACAAAAACCAACCAAGAGCCACTCGAAACAACGAGGAGGGTCTACTTCCCAAGCCATCGTTGCCTGACGTGTTGGATGATGGTGATACGGTGCTGAAATTCAATAGGACACGCTTGCACGCGCCACTGTTAGAGGAGAGAGAGAGGAGGAGCTTACATGTGTTTTAAATATTTTAAATGTAAAATGATTTACAAAATGGGAAAAGTCCATATACCCCCTTAAAACTACCACTCAATTGACAATGTCCCCCCACACTTTCAAATGTAACAATGTCCCCCCCAAACTACCAAACCATTGTCAATGTCTTCCCTAAGGACGAAAATACCCTTAATAAAATAAAATAATTCTAACTAAAAACTAAAAACAAACATAAAAAAAGTTATATTATTATTTTTTAAAAAAAAAAAAAAACTACAATTCATAAGGGCTAGAAAAAAACTAAAAAAACAAAATTATTATTATTATTTAAAAAAAAAAAAAAAAAAACACTACAACCCATTGGCCAAATTCAAAATTTTTTAAAAAAAAATTATATTATATTTTTGTTCAAAAAAATGATTTTTTAAAATAATAAAATTATATATTATTATTATTTCGAATTCATAAGGGCTAGAAAAACTAAAACTATTTTAAAAAATAATAATAATAAGAATAATAATTTTTTTGAAAAAAAAAAAAAACACTACCACCAATTTGGCCAAAATCAAATTAAAAAATGGTATTTTTGTCTAATTGAAAAATTTATTAGGTCATTTTTGTCTTTTTGCTGGCCTTATGGGGGACATTGACAAGGTTGGTAGTTTGGGGGGGACATTGTCACAATTGAAAGTTTGGGGGGGGACATTGTCAATTGGGTAGTAGTTTGAGGAGAATATGTGGACTTTTCCCTTTACAAATCCTTACCCAAAGATTGTATTAAGTTTAATTTCAATGGTTATGTTTAGCATGGTACTTATCAGCCAAAACCCCTCCCTCCAAGCCCCCAAGAAAAAAGGAAAAGAAAGAAAGAACACAAAGCAAAGAGCCGAGCCGATTATCTGATATTGCATTAGACCCCTCTTGTCCAATTTTTTCCTTTTTCATGCATGTGTGTGTGTGTGTGTGTGTGTGTGGGGAGTAAAGCTTTCCCTCATAAAAAGAAAATGAAATACCATAATTTTTTTTATATTATATAGTAATACTACAAAAATTTTAGTAACTTCATTTCTTTTTTCTTTATTTTTTAAGTAACGAAAGATCATTAAAAGCGCAAAACATAACCCAAGTACATAGAAAGTATACAAGAGAAACGCCTACTAGGGAGTAGAAAAAAGTACAAGAAACTCATTAAAACTAATCACCAAGGGAGCTAAGAACGCAGCTATCCAAGTAAAAAAGAATAAAAGAGAGACTTGAACTCTTCCAACGTCCTATCTCCGTCCTCGAAATTTTTATCATTTATTTTCCTCTATAGGCACTACAAAAAGTAAGAGGGCACCATCTTCCGCCCAACAACACTCCGAAAGCATCCACCCATCCAGCAGCAAGCAAATAAATCAACCAACCTGACTAGGCATAACTTAAAACAATATAAAATAACTGACGATAGCATTCCATAAGGCGTAGGCAACCTCACAATAGAGAAGAAGATGGTTCAGGGATTCCCCATTCCTTTGACACATGCAACATCTATCGAGTGCAATGACATGTCATTTCCTAAAATTGTCTATGGTAAGAATCTTACCTAAGGCTGCCGACCAAGCAAAAAAAACCACTCTCAAAGTAACCTTGATCCACCAAATACTCTTTTAAGGAAAAGGAAAGCCATCTTGACAAGCAAGGACCCTATAAAAGGAGTTAACATCAAATATCCACTTATGTGAAGGGGCCCAACAAAGCTTGTATTCCCCTTCCCATCCCACTCTATGGGAATACAATAAATTGAAGAAGGCTAAGACATCTACCTCTCAATCGTGAGCTGCTCTAATAAACCTAACCTTCCACTGAAGGGAACTACTAGAAACAATCCAAATGAACAGCAACATAAGCATCCTTTACACAAGCAATTCTATATAAATCCAGGAATGCTTCCTTAAGGGTCATCTCTCTTGCAACAGTAACTTCATTTCTTTCCAACGCTCTTTACTCCAAAAGTAACAAAATGAAGATCTAAAATCTAACAAGATCTCTTTCCATTGTGCAACAAATTATCATTCGATATGACAAATTTTTGTGAGGACATCGTGTTCTTTGTTGAGAAGCCCAAACGGTTTTTGCTTAAACACTCTCTCTCTCAGCAACAAGTGTAGCTGCGTCCTGCTGCTCCTCTGTGCGGGTGTGCTGGTTTTTTTCCTTTTTTTGCTTCTTAGGGGCTTGGGTGGTTTCGTGGTTATTTGGAATGATGTCTTCGACAATCTGAGCAGGTTTTTGTAAGGATTATACATTGTTGAGTCTAGTTGGGTTTCACAGTGGCTGGTTGGTGGGGTTCTTGAGTTGGTTTTGTGTTGAGACCAAAGCTTATGAGCTTTCGATTGCAAAAGGGCTTCGGTTCTACGCTTGGTTGAAAGAAGCCAACGAGTATCTCAAGTAGTGTATGTGGCCAAAGTGATTGTTGTATGGTTGTTGAACACGATGGAGAAGTTGGTCAAGGAAGATATGTCGTCCAAGATTTTTAAATCGCCGAGGGATGAGCACAAGGCCTACTTAGCACAACGGTGTTCATAGGTTTGGCATGTATTTGGCGGTGGCGAATTATAGGGATGGTGGTTGGTGAGGATTCATTGTAATCCCAAAGGGGCACGAAGGAAGGGGCTAGAGAAGCTATGCCACCGAATGCCTCTAGGCATTGGAGCATAGCTCCATTTCAATGCCGACCCACTGGTGGTTTGCTGTCATACGTTGTGGGTGGCGCTCCTCTAGCATCAACGGGTAAGACGTAAGTGAAAGGTGTTGACAGTTGGACCTATGCGGACGTGTTAGACAGGGCGGGGTTGACGCAGGGGGGTACTTCAACGCAGGGGTGTCTGCAGTCCTTGGTACTCAGAGGTATAGCAGGCATGCCCTTTGTTCAACAAGGAAGGCCTCATAAGGACAGTTGTAGTCATACCACCTCAGGTATAGAATGACAACATTTGAGGATGCAATGCTTTAGTAACTGGTCCATGTATTCACATTGAACCCAAAGACGTGGCAATAGGAGAGAATGATTCAGGTATCATTAGTGTTTCCCTTAACGTTCAGAATGAAGATGTAAATTCTATAAATTTTCCACAGATTTCAGCCTTTAAATAGGCTGCAATGTCGGCTTTACTGTAGCTTAATCGATTGAGAAACTCTATTTCAGCCACAGGTTGAGTGACATTGCTCGGTCGATCGAGCTTGTTTCTTGGTCATCATGACTAGCATTAAATGCAAATCAAATCGAGTTTCAAGGCGAGTCATATCAGTCAAATTAGTTATTTCTGTTGGAACCGGTGTCCAAAACTCCAATTAATCATAGGATTATATTTGTTGTAATGAATATTAATTGATTATTCCCTGATTGATTATAGAACATTGGACATATCCATTATGATTTTACATAGCATATATGTGTTTTGAATATTCATCCGATATATGTATGTAAAGGCCCTTGGGTTACATTGTATTTGACTATGGTGTGAATAAAGTATTTTAACACACAAGAAAGATTATAGTTAAAGGATCCTTGTAATCTATAAAATGTTTATGATTCGTAGTCATAAGGTAGAACTGGGGATTCTACCCTATACTATATCATGATCAACTATGGTAATCTGTCTTGATCCAGTGAAGCGGGGATAGACTTCAAGTTGACATGATGGTGTAATAGCAAGGTGAGATAAATACAAGGCTATACACTGAACAGGACCACGTGAGTCATTGTTCTTTCTAATAACTGTCAAAAAGAATAAATGTACGTGCATAACAACTTATAATTATTACTCTTAATCATGAGAAGTTAGTGAACTACATGTTTGAGTGAATATCACTTTAATGTATTGTGAAGTGAGGACCAATTAACTTGGTCAACATTTCCATGCATTGGGTTATAGACATGAAGCATTGTGAAAAATCTCTCTTCAAGAAGGAATCCAAATCTTTTATTGGTTAAACAAAGAGATAAGGAACATTCCCCTTGTTTTAGGATTGATAAAAATGTTTTATTTTGTATCTCAGGCCTGAGTGAGTTTCGGTGGAATTTACTTGAAACGGATGTATAAAGGTAAGATAAATCTCACAGGGTACAATGAGATAAAACATGAAGTTCGAATCCAAGATGACTCAAGAAAAAAGATATAGTGTAACAAAATGACAGTTAATCATATTTGTTTTAACTATGGAATAAGTTCCATGGAGGGATATTATGTTTAATAAGTATGTCACGAAGGATTAATTACATATTGTCAAAATATGAATTAGAGTGCAATCACATTTGTTTAGTGGAATTATCTGTGATTTTAGTCAAGTGTGATGAGTCATTGGGTGACAAGATTTCACAAGGGACTAAATAACTAATTATATTTTCCTTCAGATCCCTTCTTGAGCTGATATAAATTGACTAAGATAAATATGTTCCTCAGATATTTTATAAAGGATTTATTTATTTAGGTTGGTTTTATTTAAATAAAATTAGGCTTTGAATTATTATTCAAGATTAATTTATTTTATTAAAAACTTGGATTAAAAGAATTTATTTCTAAGAGCCTTATGTGGAGAGATTTGGGTCAAAGGAATTAATTCCTAAGCATAGTCCAAAGGAAATGAGCATTGGGTCAAAGGGGTAAAACTAAGGGGCCCAAAGTTAAATCCAAAGGGAGACAAGGGCTAGCGTTTTTCCCTAGCCCTTAGGTCGGCCATGGGGAGAATAATCTTCCCCCATGGCCGACGGCCATAAGTCGGCCAAGGGGAGAGTTTTCTCCCCCCTTGCCAACGGCCACTAGAAGAGAAATCCTCTAGTGGCAACTAATTCTATTTTCTAGGATTTTGATTTAATTCTATTTTTCAATTCCATACCGTAATTGGATTCTAGAATTTTCTCCACCTCCTCTCCAAGTAAACCTAAATCTATAAATAGAGGATCATAAGAAGCACAACACACCATTTTACACACCTTGAGAAACACAATTACTACAACAAATAGTTGTGAGCTACATTATAGTTGAGGGTGTGAGAAAAATATTCAATAGAGTTGTTGTGCTTCTAATTGTGAGTCTACACTCACAGTCATATTCAGCCATCAAGAAGAAGATCTGAAATTTAAAGAACTTTGTTCTTCGTGTTCTTCGCGTTCTTCGAAAGTTCTTCAAGTTCTTTAGTGTTTTAGATCTTTAAGATTTAAAAGTTCTTGGCGTTCTTGACATTCTTGGCATTGCTCTTCAACATTTGAAAATCATCAACATCAAGCATAAAGAATGATTCAAAGCCTCATGCAAATATTTCTAAATGCCTAAAGGAAGCCCACACGATTTGTAAGTAACAACAAACTTGTTGTTTTTCCTATTGTCTAGAATAATCAAATGCTACGTTTCCTCTTGAAGTATGCTACGATCACATGTTTTTTGTTTTTTCGCTGCACATGATGATGTTTACAGTTTTTATATATTCTCCCCAACATGATCCCCAACAGTTTCTAGCATAGCTTGGTCGATCAAACACCTTCTTGATCAATCGACTGTTGATTTTTCCCACAAAATTTTTGGGCTTGCCACATGTTCTCTTCCTCGGTCAATCGACCTTCGTGCAGTAAGGCCTAATTTCATTTTTTTTACTCTATTTCATCCCATCGCTCCCGGGTCCTTTCGTACTTTTACACTATCGTGACCCTTGGTAAGGTGTTTTATGAGTTTTGGCCCATTTAGAATGTTTTGGGCCATGGCATTAGATCACTAGTTAGAAAATCCCCAATTGGACTTTTCTGGACATTCCCAAAGAACTGAGAATTTTAGAAGTTAAATAAGAATTTTTAGAATTTTTGTAAAAAAAATAAATAAATAAACACACAAAATAGTCTTTTGTTTAAAAAGATGTTGTCAAAATAAATAAAAGAGGGACAAGATATATTTTGCCAAACAAAATTTTTTAATAAAAACAAAACCTTATTTTCAGACCAAAAAAAAAAACACAGAAACAAATCCCAAGTCTTGTAGAAAAATAGAACAAGACTTCAAGGAAGGGGAATAGTCCGGAAAGGCCACTTGATCAATTCTAACTAGAGTAGAGTTAGAAAGTTAATAATTCATCTGAAATTGTTGTTCAGGTAGCTAGCAGACGGTTCCTAGTAGCACAGCTGAGAGGTAAGTGAAAATCCTAACCCTTTCTAAAATTGTTTTACATTACATGTTTATCTAAGTACCATTAATGCTTCTTATATAATTGTATATGCTATATTCTTCTTATGATTTACATGAAACATTGTATTGCATAAAAGAGTTTTATACTTAAAAAATTATTTCAAGTCACCCAACCCCCTTGGGTACAAACTTACCATTTTTAGAAAGTTTCTAAATAAGCAATTTTCCATTTAATATAAGACGTTTGAAAGAAGAGAAAACCCTTCTTCACATTGCCCTAAGATTTATAAGAGAAAACTTTTAAATGGTAAGGCATGCGTACATAGGAGAGATATATAGTTGGCCAAGAGATCAGAGAAGAGATGGCACGATACCGGAGCTGGGATGGAAGCACAAGCCACAGAAGGTATGATCCATCACCATTGCCAAGCAAAGAGCACCCAGAATTTCATCAATTGGCCCAAAGGGCACATCCATCACCACAGATTGTTGACATGATCCCAAAGGTTGGATCACGCAACCCTAGCATACGGGACATGACACTGTGCATAGGCCATACTACGAGAAAATAAGTTCAATTTTAAATAAGAAAATTAAAGAAACTACTTCCTCAAGGAAATTGTGATTTCAAATACCTTTTTTTTTAAGAAAAGGATTTTTAACCCCCAACTGTTTTTGCATGGTTGGGAATGTAACTTACTAAGCCTTTCCCGCTCACTCGTTTTCGTGACTTCCTTTTCCAGGTTATGAGCAGTACAACCTAGGAGGCCGGGATAAGAATCAAGGAAATAATTAGGAATGCATGTCATGTTCCTTTTATTTTATTAAATGAGTGCCATGGATACAAAAGAATGATTTTAAATTCTGCTATTTATATCAGAAAGTTTTGACCATACGTTTCCGCAAAAGTTTTCAGATCAATAAATGATTTTTCTTATCATCCATTTAATGAGTTTACTTTAGCTTCCTCTGGATTGCCTTTTGTACCTTTGCACCTATGTGAAGCTAAGTTAACAAACCTAGCCTTAATGGGCCAAGGTGTTACAGTTTGGGCCAGCCCATCGGGGCCTTTCATGGCCCCAACTTCTATAAAGATTAGCACTAATCTTGTCGTTGCCAAGGTTCAGGGCAATCAGCAGACATGCAGAAGTTACCAAATAACCACAATTTTGGAAGGTCTCCAAATTAAAAATTTCCCACAACTCAACTATCTCTTCGAACTGTTATTAGGGAAGAAACTCAATTTGGCAAAATTCAATAAAAAAAACATAGATTAAAAGAAGGAAAAAAGGAACATAAAAGCGAGGGAGATAAGAAGGGCAAGTAGGATTATCCACTGTACCATGCAATACCTAACACTTTCAAAACTGGGTATTGCCACCATCACATAATATCTACAATTTATATAACCATATTTCACAAAATATTGCAGAAATCAACTCAAACTATTCACCATAACAAAGTAAAAATAAACTAATCATAACCAATTCGTTCCTGACTATGGTAATAAATGACAATTAAGGATAAATAGAAGCACAAGACCAATAGAGAAAATACCAAGAGCTCGAAGCATCTTCAGATCAAAATTTTCAGCTAGATTGTCATGGCCAATTGTTTTTGCACGTTGGAGGAGAATCATCTTTAAGCTTATCAGCATATCCTGCCAAGTTAAATACTTTAATGGTCATTGTTAAAAACCAGCATATAGAATCATAAAGCAATGACGATGGCTAAAAGGATTTTACTTCTTGTACATCATATGGCATGTAGAAGTAGAGTCCTAAGAAAGTGAAACTGTACCAAGTTATAATTGCAACGGTACAGTTTTTAATGCTGAAAGTTTGTTTGACAAGAGGAAGCATGTATTAGTATTGCAAATCAACTCAATTCATGAAAGCTCTAGCAAATTTGAAGTCCATATATTCTGAGCAAAAGCCCGGCACATAAACAGAGGTCATTGGCTAATGTTTTAGGAGTTCCATGTAAAAGAAATTGTTGATCCGCATTCAAGTTGACTATTAATCTGCAAGCAATCTAGATTTACAAAAATGCTACTGAGTATGCACATCAACATATATACTACAGAATATAAAAGAGAGTAAAATCTTCAGTAATTTTATCTTAAATTACCAAGTATATTTGATCAACTATTTAATATTATCATGATTCTCACTAAAAATAAAATATTTCTCCATCACAAGCTATTCAAAATATGTTGTTAAATACCAAATAGGCAGTGAAATTTTGGTTAAATCCTGCATGAAACAAGAACTCAGAATGCTGAACTTAAGCGTACCCATTTATCATGTTGTCTGTTACCTAATCAAATCTAAGAACCTTTTATGAATGCAAAGATTTGCATTTCAATGAATTTGAATTTGGAGCACACACCTTCAATCACTAGGAACACTTCCAATGAACATGAGAGAAAGTAATACAAAAGAGGAACAATTGGGTTGGCAACTTTGACCAAATACTTACAAGCTCCGACTCCGAAAGGGAACAAAGCCAACTCACATCTTCAAGCCTATTTCTCCCTAGAACTTCTTCGACCTCCACCATTCCAGTAATGAAACTCTTCTGACTATCAAAACCCTGCCAAATTTTACACCAAAAAAGAACTCATATAAAATCCACCACTTGCATGAAAAAATGAGTGTAGCCCTCCACCACAATCCACCAAACTGAACAATATATTTTTTTTTTTGATAAGTAAGTAGAAATTTTATAAAAAGCGCAAAGCGCAGCCCTGGTACACAGGAAGTATACAAGAGTCAAGACTCATTACAAGAAGAGAAAAGAACAAGGAAGTCAGAAAAGCTTATCGCTAAAGGAGCTAGATAAGCAGCTACGAAAGGAAAATAGATCTACCACTCGACTAGGCATGACCTAGGCTAACCCAAAAAGACTGAAAATGGAATCCTATAAGGCACTAGCAACCTCACAATGGAGTAAAATGTGATCAACGAATTTCCCACTCTTCCTACACATACAACACCAATCTACCACTATGATACGTCGCTTCCTCAGATTATCTGTAGTGAGAATCTTCCCTAACGCGGCTAACTAAGCAAAGAACGCCACTCTTAATGGAACCTTATTCTGCCATATACTCTTCTAAGGGAAATGAGTGTTATCATGGGGATAAAAGAACTTTATAAAATCATCTAACATCAAACAACCCTCTCTTGGAATGGGCGCAATAGAGCTTATCTTCACCTCACTGTCTCAACCTAAAGGAGTACAACAAGTTAAAGAATGAAGTAAAGAGGTCCACTGAAAAAAGTCACTAGAAAATTCTAGATAATCTGCCACAAAAGCATCCTTATAACGGGGAATACTGAATAACACAGGGAAAGCTACCTTAAGGGACCCATTCCCAAACCACACATCATGCTAAAATCAATTTTGAAACCATCACCTAGCTCAAATCTAGTATAACAAGAAAACTCTCCCCAACTCCTACTAATATTTTTCCAAAGGCCCAACCCGTATGACCCAAAAACCTCATTAGAGCATCACCCACCCCACGAGCTGCCATATTTAGAATCCACTACCACCCTCCACAAAGCCTATCTCTCATGCACATAGCGCCATAACCATTTCCCCATGAGAGCTCGATTGAACTAAAGAAGATTTCAGATACCTAAGTCCCCCGTGAGATTGGAGAGAAAACCTTGGTCCAGCTAATCAGGTAAATTTGACTCTTCACCTATACCACACCACAAGAAGTCTCGTTGTAACTTCTTTATATGATTGGCAACACCCATGGGTAGGGGAAAAAGAGACATGAAATAAGTAGACATATTCGATAGGGTGCTCTTTATCAAAGTAATCCTTCCACTCTTAGAAAAGTACATCATTTTCAACCAGCGCTTCATTTTTTCAATAATGTCATCCCAAATAAACTTGACCTTAAAATAAGCTCCTAACAAAAGACCTAGATACTTCATAGGCAAAGAAGAGCCCAAAATGCTAGCCAGTTCATCGACATTAGAAACTTCGCCAACAAGGACCAATTATGATTTGGCCAGATTAATTCTAAAACTTGAGACAGATTCAAAGCACAAAAACAAACAACGCAGGTAGCGAAGTTGAGCAAGGTTAGCCTAGCAGTATATTAAAGTTTCATCCACAAACAATAGATGAGAGATATTAATTGCACCCACATTTCTAGTTCCCATAGAAAAGCCTAAGACAAAGCCCCCGTTCTTTATAACACCAATCATTTTACTCAAAGCCACCATAACAATAACAAACAGCAAGTGAGACAAAGTATCTCCCTGTCTCAATCCATGAGAACTGCTAAAAAGCATTATCGGAGCGCCATTCACCAAAATAGAAAAGTGCATCGAAGAAATAAAATGTGCTATCCAGTTACGTCATTTCTCTCCAAACCTGCACCTCCTTAGCATATACAACAATTCCCAAGTGACATGATCATATGCTTTGTCAATATATCGTTTGCAAAGCACACCTTGCTCCTCGGATCTGAGTCTACTATCAAGGCATTCGTTAGCTATGAGAACGGAATCTAAAATTTGCCTACCTCTAATGAAATCATTCTGAGGCTTAGATATGATTTTCTCCAACCATTTTTTGCCTGTTTGCTAGAGCCTTTGCAACAATTTTGTAGACTCCACGCACAAGGCTAATAGGACAAAAGTCCTTAATATCAACAACCCTTGATTTCTTCATAACAAAAGCAAGGAAAGTAGCAGTAAAACTTCGTTCAAACTAGCCTCTGGCATGAAACTTCTGGAAAACATTCATTATATCTATTTTAATTACATCCCAACAAGCTTGGAAGAACACCATAGTAAAACCATCATGACTCGGGGCTTTATCATTTTTTTTTTTATATAAGTAAGATTTTATTAAAAAGAAAAGAGCTCCTACGTACACCGGGAGTATACACAAGGAACTATAAAAAAAAAAAACAACCCTACAAAGATCCCAACCCCAATACAACAACACACCCCTAAACCCGCAAACACGCCCTGTTTTTAACCCGGCTAGACCTAATGCTCCCAACAAAGATCCCAACCCCAATACAACAACACACCCCTAAACCTGCAAACACGCCCTGTTTTTAACCCGGCTAGACCCAATGCTCCCAACATCAAAGTTAAGAGAGCATTCCAAATTCTTCCGCTCCCTCCAACCCTTTGATTTTAAAACAGAACCCCCTTTTTCCGCAAGCACGCCCTCTTGCTGATGTCCCTCTTCTATGTCACACAGCAGATCGAAGAACTCTTGTTCATCTCCCCCACACGAGATCCCCAGAAATGGAGCAATCGCCATCGCATCAGCCACAACCTCAGGATAGCCATCAGCCCCCTCATCTCCATCCTCATCCCCAACCTCTGAGAAGTTCCAAGGCACTGCGAAAACTTCCCCAAGCACTTTACTCCTCTCAGACGAATCCCCAACCTCCACTAAGCTCACAAGCAAGGGAGACCGACCAGAAACCCCGCCACAGGGGCTAGGCTTGAGAAAGCCCCGCCTAAGCATACCCTTCGCCGGAGACTTGTCAGACTGAGAACCAAGCCCAGTCAGGAGAGGATCCGAAGACTTGTCAGACTGAGAACCAAGCCCAACACCGGCCTCAACGGATGAAGACAGGAGAGGGTCCTCCACCTTGGCCCCCGTCAAGCCAACGGGCTCAAAAGCTGAAAACAGACCGGAAGAACCACCGGTAACTGAGCACTGGTTACTGACCAGCGGAACAGCCCCAGGCGCAACACAGATCACCTCACCCGCAAGCTTACCCATATCCATCTTAGAAGCCCTCTTGACCTTATGCTTACGATTGTAGAAGTGCAAGGGCTTTGTCGTCTTCAGGGGAGAATCAGCCGCCGAAGTGACACACGGTCTCACAGAGACACCAACTTCGGCCGGAGGAGCAGACCCCTCATATCTGAAGAAATCATTCTTCTCAGCCAGCACAGAAATCTCCGGAGAAATGCGACAACACCCCAACGCCGGGTCGGCTTCAGAAACCGACAACGAACCAAGACCCACCTCGAAAGAAGGTTTCAGCAACTCAGAATGGGGAACCTGAGTCGAAGGCAAGGCAGACCCATCGAGAGAAGCAACCGGATCCACGATCGCCGACGCCTGAGTTGTCGCCAAACACTGCATCGGCAAAATCTGAGCAACCTCCGGCGAGATCTTGGCAGTGGCCGACGAAACTTCCAGCCCAGGAAGGAAGAAGGAACCACCGGCTTCTCCAGGGCACGCCGTGCCAATCCCAACCTGTCGGACCGCTCCAGACTCTGACACCGGTAGAAGAACCACCTCCGGCGAAGCGACCAGGGGCGGAACCACCTCCGGCGAAGCATTAGAACAGCTGGGAAGGCTCGGTGCCCCGCAACCTTCATCTGAACCCGATAAAGTGGGCTTGTTCTTAGGATTGCGAACAGGCCCAAGATCCGTGGCTAAATCCAACCTCGAAGAAGTGGGCTTGGGCTTGCGCAACATTCTGAGAGACCTACACTTCACCGGCTTGGGCTTAAACTTGGGCTTGGGCTGAGACTTAGGTTTAGGCTTCAGAAATGCCTTTTCAGAAGCCCAGTCTTGATCCGGCCCAAACATTTGCAGTCCTTCATGCACGGAATTTAAGGCCCGCTCCACCTCCCCTTTTAAACATTCAAGACTGAACTTCCACGCCGTAAGCAGACCTAGCTTTACACTCTTTCCCCCCTGCGCAGAATCAGAAGGGAAGGAGACAGGCTCTGGCTCTGGAACGTTACCTTCTGCCACACGCGAAGAAGAGATAGCCGAACCTCGAGACCCGGACCCAACATCTGGCGCGTGCTAAGTCTTACCCAGCTGTTCCTTCCCTTTACCCAATGGTACACCGGAACTCCCCTCTGCACAAGCCACCTCCGCAAACGAGCGGAGATGTCCACCCACGATGGGCGTAAGACCCAAACCACCAAATTTGCTGGAAACCTTCACCCCGCCACCAACGGACGACGTCCCTTCAGCCTTCTTCCCCGAAAGTGGTAGAACAGAGAGTTGCGGACACCCACCGATGAGCTTCCCGGAAGAAGAGTCGAATGCGGTCATCACCTTTTCCAATTCCTCGGCGAACATCTTCCATCCCCGCTTATCACGGCCCTCCGGGACAATGATGAGACCTTTACGGCCACCCACTGCGTACTCCGCCAGCTCCAAGAAGCACCCCGCTCAATTCACGCCTCTCTGAGCAAAGAATGCCCTGTTCCCATCTCTAGAAGACTTGGTGAAGGCTCGATCCTCAACCATAAACACCATCTTCTCCACCACTTTCTTCAGCCACTCAACACAGTATTTCCCCACCAACGTAACCCTAGAAATCCCTTTTCTTCTCTCAACCAGCCTCAAAACGGAACCCCCTGCCGGAACCGAGAACTCAAAAACTTTTGATTCAACGAAGAAACTACTGACGAAATCCATCAACCCCACTCCACTAAGAAACGAGAACGAGAAAGCCCCGAACACGGCTAGGGACCACACCAGATTCCGCCGAAAACTACATCCCGAACCACCACAACCTAACGCTCCAATGAGTGACGACACGAAAGAACAATAACTCAGGACGCGCCTGCACGCGCCTCCGTAAGGTTATACCCGGAGAAGAAAAAAGAAAAGACGAGAGAAAACGATGGCTTTGTTCTTATTTCCCTAAGAGGTAACTTTGAGAAGGGATATCACCATTCATCCAAATATAAAAGCTTTCAATTGAAACACGCCAATAACCCAATGTAAAAATGCAATTTCACTACATAGGGTGAGGCACAGACATGCTCAGACAAAATCTCACCCAAAAGCTCAATCGGGGGCTTTATCATTATTCATAGCTTTCACCATCTCCAATACATCTTCCTCCTCAATTGTTCTCTACAACCAAATGGCCTCTACCTCATCAATGTAGTCAAAAGAAAGGCCATCCAATTTAGGCCGGCAATTGAACCGTACAGCAAACAAGCTATTATAGAACTGCACTATGTGGTCTCTGATCTTGAACTGATATGAGGACACTATACCATTAACCAACAAGGATTCAATGGAATTGTTTTCCATCAATTGGCCAATTCAAATAGAAGAAACTTTAGAATGTTCTTAGAATAATTTGTATTATAAGATAGATAGATCTACAAAACCATTCTTGACAAGTTGTATCATACAAGTTGAAGAATTAGAAATTGGTCAACTTTCATTTTAGAAAATATTTTGTCATTAACTACAGCTATTGCCAAAAAATCTGAGAGTTTTGTCACGACGGGAAAAAGTATCAAATGTGGGACCAAAAATTTGTGCTTTTATGCTATGCATGTAAAACAAACTCAAGCTTTTCTTTGGATTTGTGTAGGTTATAATGGAAGGATATTAGTAGTCTAACCATAAATGACGTCCACACCTATAATTTGCTTAAATCTGTTATAATTATAAAAGGTTATACTTGAAAGCATTCACATAAGAAATTCATCAATAATAGATCTTACAAGAATATATGTTAAGAACTTGTAAAAGCTGTAACACTAAGCACATAAAATTGTAGCAACTAGATTTCATCAGCTCAGACCAACCTCGAGCTTGATAGAGTTGGGTTAGCAAGAATAGCAAGCAAGCGAAGATCTAGACAATCCATCCACGACACAACGTGTACCATTCCGTCATCTCCGTCATTGTTTGTGATGAAACCGGAATTCCCATCACCGTAAGCCCCAGACTGTCATAATTTCATTCAGCGACAGTATTATTAGGCTTGACTAAACAAGAAAAACAAAAACAAAAACAGAAACAGAAACTTCACTGTAAAACATTGCAAGAACCAAGAATATAATAGCATTTTACTGTCAACTAAAGTCAAATATGAGAAATCAGAAAGACAATGCAAAGCTTCACCAAAATGTAAAAACATGTTCATTAGGCCTTAGTTATTAGAAACGGTTGTTCTTGTGGATAACGAATCGTGAACACTTGCTAACATTATTATGTTGACAGAAGATGAAAGGGAACAAATAACCAACTACTCTGTCTAAGCTTTGCTTTAATGACAAGGAATCATAGGTTTTTTCTAGATACCCTCATTCCGAATCAACTGCTTCGAAACCACTGGCATTAATTCAACTACCCATTAGGCAAAAATGACTAACTTATACACCCAACCAAAGAAAAAAGAAAAACTAGCAAATTCTGAGATGCAAAAATGAATTTACTTAGCTCGGAAAATTTTATAATTTCAAGAAGAGAAATGAAAATAATTCATAAATAATGAGAAGTGAATCAAAACTCAAAAGATACCTACAGTGGTTGAAGGAGGAGCATTGTCATTATCAAACGGGGTCCAGTTTCGCAGAGGATCGGACGGGTGCCGGAAATGGGTAGCGGGTAGGAACAGAAGGAAGACAAGGAATATGATGACGCCGAATCCGAGACACTGAAAAATGGGTCTCGGGGTTGGAGCCGGGTCGACATCTTGACGGTGGGATCCCAAGGAGGTCGGGTCGTTTGCAAACGGAGGCGAAGCTGCTCTTCTGTGAGTCGCTGAAGACCTTGATGGCGAGTAGGAGGAAGACATTAATGACTTTTTTTGTTTCTTGTTTTTTGTATCGGGGCCGAAACGGTGTTTTTTTCTTTTTCGCTTCCATAACGCGGGTCAAAGTCAAACACGAACAGTAATTATTTTTTGAGATAGAAGTGCTGTCCTCAAATGAACACGGATGGAAATGGGTTCGCAGAGGGGTGAGCACGGGCCGGGTTGGGTCGGGTTTTGCGGGTATCCGAAACCCGATCCGCGGGGTGCGGGTTTGAAAAAATTCAACCCGCAACCCGCATGTTTCCATTGTAACCCGGCGGGTTTCGGGTTTGCGGGTTGGGTCGGGTTTGCGTGCGGATCGGGTTTAAATCCGAATTCTTATTGGGCTTTGGGCTCAGATTGAGTTAATTTTAATTGGGCTTTTTTTGTCAAAAAAGTTCTCTTTTGCTGGATAAAGTTTAATTTTTTGCCCAATTTTCAAATATACAATTTTTTGCCCAATTTTTATTTGTACATGAAATGAAAAAAACCCAAAATCACATTCATCAAAATCAATACTCATTTAATAATAATACTAATAAAATATAATGTTCATAAAAGTGCATCAACTATAAAATATAAAAAGGGCATAAAATCATATTCAATGAATCAATAAATGTACATCAACTATCAAAAGTTCAACAAATTCAAGAAAACATTTAAATTAATATCAAATTCAAAATTTCACAAAGATGAAAAGATTCATAAATAAAGACACTATAGTCACTAAACACTAGCATCCAATTCAACCCATCTAAAAAATGCAATCACTAAATTACCAACAGATCCCTCACCCCCTAGTCCTTCCCTTTTAGCATCAAAACTCAATTTTGATTGTGACTTATCCAATTTACCATGCCTACCAGGATATCTCTTGCAAGTAGACCTTATATGATTTAGCATGGATGAAGTACCTAGCCTTCTAGGGTGACAGCTAAAATGTTTGCCACAATGGTTGCATTCTGCTTTAGGATCCTCAGGATCACTCTCCTCTACCTTGGTAAAATGCTCCCATACTATTGATGTGTGGTCAGATTTTTTAGATTTTGGTGGGAGAGCTGAACTAGGATTCTGGGGACCAATAGTTTCTGTACCTCCACTACTACCAAGGGCAGGCATATTGCTATCTACTGGACTAGGACTAGATGAAGCAGCACTAGAACAAATAGTATGAACATCACTATTTGAATTGCCATCCATGACTCTACAATAAGTGAAAAAAATACATAGTCATTACATATAGAACAGTAATGCCAAAAGTTCAATTTGTCACCAAGGTTTAATGCTAATAGCACACGGATATTATCTTTTTCTAGTCTTTTAATTTTACTTATTTTTAAAGTCATGATTTTTATAGACTTTTTTAGTCAAAACATAGTAGTGGGACATTAATTATACAATGTGGGACATTAATTATACAAGAATTGAATGTTTCTAATATGCCGCTCACAAGCAAGATTGAAATATCTCTCAAACTCAAAAATTCTTGAAGCCACTTAAAACATACAGCTAAAAGTTGAAACCCAAGGACGTAAAATAGACTTAACTTACTAGTTAACTAAATTCAACACGTCTAAAACAAGTTACAAACTAGGGGCAGAGTATGTATAAAAAAACAAAAAGGTAAATTGTGAAATTCAAATTGAGCAAGAAAAGAAACAGGTTACAAGAAAATAAAAAAACAAGTTACAAACTAGGGGCAGAGTATGTATAAAAATATTCTCTAATATTTTTCATTGAGCAAGAAAAGAAACAGGACAACAAAGAAAATAAAAAAACAAAAAGGTAAATTGTGAAATTCAAATTGAGCAAGAAAAGAAACAGGTTACAAGAAAATAAAAAAACAAGTTACAAACTAGGGGCAGAGTATGTATAAAAATATTCTCTAATATTTTTCATTGAGCAAGAAAAGAAACAGGACAACAAAGAAAATAAAAAAACAGACACAAAATAAACTGGGTTCGCCTAACTATGCCAGATTCATTACAACAACAGACACAAAATAAGCCATATACAAACTTGGTTGATCAAAATGACCTATCAATAACATAAAATACACTTTATGTACATAAAATACACTCATCTCGTTCTTTCCTAGCCATAAACAAAGAAAGAAAATAGAAAAACAAAAAGGTAAAGTGTGACAAAAGATTTTACCTGAGACTCGCTGAGACCTCTGCAACTCGGCGATGGAGGCAATGGTCCTGGAGGACTTTTGACGTAGGGTTTTAGCTAAAATCTAATGACAAAAAAATTGAAAAATTCATAAGGAAAATGAAGGAAGAAATTAAGATTGAAGATTTGAAGATCAAAGCAGCTTAAAGAGTTAAATCCTTACCTGAAGTTGTCACCGATGCAGAGCGCGAGAGGAATCAGAGGATGTGCGGCCGAAGAAGAACAGTCTGAACAAGAAGAAGAAGAAGAACAACCGAAGAAGAACAGTCTGACGGGCCGTATGCTGATGTGCGGCCGTATGCTGATGTGCTGAGACAGATTCAATCGAAGAAGAAGAAGAAGAACAGTCTGAATAGAAGAAGAACGGAAGACGGGAGTGAGGGGAGTGGAGGGAGGCGCCGCGTGAGGTTTCCAGAAATTAGGTTTTAGGTCTGAGGGAGTGAGGGTTAAAAAAAATGTATTTATAGTGTATAATAAATCGCGGGTCGGGTCGGGTACCCGCGATTTTCAAAAAATCAACCCGCAACTCGACCCGACCCGCGCGGATATTGAAAAAAACAACCCGAACCCGCGATTAAACCCTAAAAATCCGAAATTTTCGGGTTGGGGCGGGTAGGATCGGGCGGGTTTTGCGGGTAGGGTCGGGCGGGTTTTGCTCACTCCTAGTACTTCGCTTTGTCAGGTTCCTTTTAGTTTCTGAGGGAAATTGTATCATGTGCTTTATTTCGTTTCTATTTAAATCCTTATGGTTTACAATTTTTTTTATTTGTTTTTTTTTTGGGTTAATTAGTAAGGTCTCCTGTTTAAAATTTTAATCTTAAAAGAAAGATTTAAAATTTTAAATTTGGCCACCCTTTAGTTTTTCTTTTTTAAAAAAAAAAAATTAAATTTAAATTTTGTTTAAATTTTATAAAAGATATTTTTGTCATTGTCAGTAGGGGTGTACCATCTAATAACCACTAACCACATTATCGCATGACCGCTTTTGTTGGTGGTTGGAAAAATTGCTAATTCCCCAGAGCGAGTGGTTAGTGATTTTAAGGATAGGCGGAGACGGTTAATAACCGCTAACCGCTTACCCTTATAAAATATTATATATATAAAATATAACAATAATATATAAAATGATGTCGTTTTGGTGCGTTTGATATAAGGTTTTTGTTTTGAGTTTAATGAAATTGATCTTTAATAATAATAATAATATTCTTGAATTTTGTTATATTTTGAAGCATTCTACTTATTTAAAAACAAGTGTATTTGAAGCATTCACTTGTTATTGAAAAAAAAATAAGAAACACATGTTGAAAAAATATGTGTTTTTCACATGCTAAGGGACATATGTACTTTATTAGCCTAGTTTGTATGAATTAGCTACAAACCAGTTGTAGTTAATTCATGTCCTTTAACCTCTCGCCTTTTCCTTTCGCAAGACGAACCAGAAGCCCTCCTCTCCTTCAAAATGCCTTGGGCGGATGAGGGAAATCACTCCCTCCTCCACCCCTCTACTTCCCCCTTCATCCTCCCCCTTCCCCTTCATATCTCTCCGTAGGCAACAATCGCCCCTTTGGAGGCTTTTCATCCTATTTGGAAGCTTATCCCTCCACAAGTAGCTTTGTCGACTCCTTTTCCACCACGTGGTGACCGGTCTTCACCTCATCTCGCCACTCACAGTTCGGATCTGCTTCTTTGGAGTTTTTGGATTTGATTTTTTCAAAACTAGATCTGTAAACTTTGAAGAATTCCGCCACCTTACACTGGCACCACCCTCTGCCCCGCCTTCAGTCGATGGATATGCTTTGTGGATTTATTTTCTGCATTTATTTTTCTATTTCTTTAATTTTCTTGTATTATGTCTATCGTTCTAGGTCTTGGATCGAGGACTTGTGTGTCTCCTGCCCTTTAGGGTTGAGGAGTATAGGTCAGGCATGGGAGAATAACTTTCACGGCCAATAATAACAGGGTGCGTTTCAGGCTAATCATTTCCCGATTTAGCCTTAGATCTAATCTGCTGAGCAGATTTGCTCCTTATCTGGAGTTGTTTTTGTGTTAGTGGTGGTTGTAGTGATAGACAGTTCTTTAATTGTTAGATGCTTTTATCCGGTTTATGGCTATGTAATTTCATAGCGTTTGTGCTATGTTTAATCTGCATTGTATGCTTCTAATGTAAGAATTTTATACTTTTCATTTATTATCAATGAAATTTAGCAGATTCTCACTCAAAAAAAAAAAAATCATGTCCTTTAAAAAAGGCTCAAAACCATCTAAAATAGGTTATAAAAATATGCTCAATGAAGGCTCAAAACACAATAATAGACTTATTTCTAAAAAACACTTATGCGGTGCAGATATGAGTTTCAATAACCACTAATCGGCTATTATTTTAAAACCGTAACTGCTTATACATTCATAATTGGGAGGACATTGACAATTTTAGTAGTTTTTGAAAAGCATTGTCCCTTGTAAAAAAACAGTTTGAGGGACATTATCAAATTTTTTATTTTTTATTTTACATGTCCATACAAGAGGAAGGAAAATGGAGATGAAGATTTAAACTAGTGATTTTTACTTCATATGGCATGATCCTTAGTCGATTGAGCTACTTCTTGAGAAATTGGACATTACCAATTGAGTAATAGCTTGAAAAGGAAAAGTTGATATATATATATATATATATATTGGAAATGCTACATTTCCTTCTCTTGTCCTCCTCCCATCCTTCTATTTTTTAAAATCACCATTGGATCTATGGTTCCCATGTATGTTTATACATGGGGACCACAAATCCAATGATAATTTTTTTAAAAATAGAAGGATGAGAGAAAGATACAAGTAGATGTTGACATGTTGTAGCATTTCCCTCCATATATATAACTGAATTGAGAATGTTGAGACTTAAGTGACAAGATAAGGATGCTACTAGAAAGAATGCCATTGTGAGAAGTTAATCATAGCATCAAGTGAAGCCCAAAGGTTTATTTGTCAGGGTTTCAAGAAAATAAATGGTGTCTTTTGACATATCAGTGAATTGTTTTCCCCGATGGGGCAATAGCATTGAAAATGATTTTTTCTTCTTGGGGACTTAATATTCATTTTTAAAGCATAATATCATCTCCTCTCTTTGATCCATAAATAATAGTGTATAAGTCTTTGTTCTTCATTCGTGAAAAAGTCAAAGAAAATAGAAATAAGGGAAAAATAAAGCAGGGAGAAGAAAGCTTGTATTCTTCGACATATAACCATATGACATCTACATGCTTAAATAGAAAACCTAATGCAGATTATTATGGTAATATAGTTAATGCAGATTACATCAATAATGAAACTAAAATATGAGAATAATGGCAATAAAATATGATAAGGAAATAAGTAAGTTTCCTAATCAATACTCCCCCTCAAGTGGAAGCAAAGATATGTCACATCCCCAACTTGCATAAAGTTGTGTGAAAAACACTACTGAATGCTCCTTTTGTCAAAATATCTCAAGTTGTTCCCTTGAATTTACATACGGTGTACATATTAATCTTGCACCCAATTTCTCCTTGATAAAATGTCTATAAACTTCAATGTGTTTGGTTCAATCATGTTGGATTGGATTATGGGCAATGTTGATTGCAGCTTTATTGTCACAATACAATCTCATGGGGTCGTTAGAATCATACCCAAGTTCCTTCATCGATATTTTTAACCATAATAACTCATATACGCTATGTGTCACGGTTTAGAATTCAGCTTTTGCACTTGATCTAGCAACTATTGATTGTTTTTGACTACGCCAAGTAACTAGAGTGCTTCCTACAAGTGTATGTTTCCCTTAAGTAGGTCTCGAATTTGTAACTGATCCAACCCAATCTGCATCTGTACAGGCCTCTAGTTTTAAGTTATTATGTCGAGTAAACAACAAACCTTTGTTTGGTGAAGATTTTAGATAATAGTGGAATCTTGTAAATTGTGTAAACTGCCTCCATACGGAAGTCTCGTGGTGGGTGCATGAACTAGTTCACTACACTAACTGCATAGCCAATATCTGGACGGGTGTGCGACAGATAAATTAATTTGCCAACCAATTGGTAGATGCCTTTATCCACTAGAGGACTCTCATCCCTTTCTTCAAACTTTTTATTTTGCTCTACTGGATTGTCAACAGCTTTACAACGGCGCATTCCTGTCTCCTTGAGTAGATGAAGAACATATTTCCGTTGGTAGAGGAAGATAACATGTCTCAATCTTGCTACTTTCATACCCACAAAATATTTTAAATTCCCTAAGTCTCTTAACTCAAATTCACTAGCCATATATTTTTTCAACCTTTGTATTTCTTCATTATCATTTCCAGTAACAAACAATTAAAACAATTACCTTTCCTTGTGATGAATGTTTGATGAATAGTGTATGATCTGCCCGACTTTGTTTATAACTGGATCTTCGCATAGCTTGGAAAAATCTCTCAAACCAAGCACTAGGAGATTGTTTTAGTCCATATAGGGGCCTTTTTCAATTTACACACTTTACCCTTAACTGAGGAGAATTGAGGACTAGGATTGTAATACCCCAGTTCCACATTGGGAAGGTGTATAACCCAATGTGTTATATTTGTAAAGGACTTTCATCTCTTCCTGCATTATTTCCTTCCACTTTGGATCACTAATTGCCCCTGGTAAATTTTGAGGAATAGACATGGAAGACAATTTCAATACAAAGGCACGATATGAAGGTGAAAGATATAAGGTAATAAGTACAAGATCTGACCCCTTTGCGTTGAGCAATAAGACGGTCAATGTCATTAATAGCAGGGAGTGAACAGTTTAAACTAGGTGTAGGGATAAGGTTACCTGAGTTAGGGTTCAGTGCTTGGCATGGTTGTGAGGAGGTGGTCTTACTCTTTTGTCATCTTGAGTAAACTCTCAACCCCTCCATTGGTAGCTCACACGGCTCAGCAGCAGATTCAGATGACGCATCAACAAGTAGCTCTTCAGCAGGTGGCGATTGATTATCATGTTATGGCAGAGTAGTAGTTATAGGCAAAGGACTCACAAACTTCTCTTCACTACTATTCTTCCCCTAAAGAGAAGTTTGGGAAGAGGAAAAATAAGGTTGTGATTCAAAGAAAGTGACATCCATCGACACAAAAGCCTTTTTTTCGACGGAGGGTGATAACACTTGTACCCTTTTTGGGTAGGTGAGTACCCTAGAAAAAAACATTTGAGCGCTCGAGGATCTAATTTATCCTAAGTTGAACCATGAAGGTGAACAAAGCAAGCACAACTAAACACTCAAAGAGGGATAACAAAATTGGATTTAGAGAAGGGTGGTGACAACACTTCAATAGGTTTCTTGAAATTTAAGACACGAGATGACATCCGATTGATGAGACAGGTAGCAGTGAGCAAAGCATCACCCCAGCAAGATTTGGGAACATGCATGGACAGTAGTAAGGCCCGAGTTACCTCAAAAAGATGCCGATTTTTCCGCTCAACAAGTCTGTTTTGTTGTGGAGTATTGACATGTGGTTTGATGAATAATGCCATGTTCATTAAAATAAGTGCAAAGATCACTGAAAAGGTACTCACCCCCATTATCAGACCGAACAATCTTGAAAGAGGTGTTAAATTGTGTTTGATCCATTTTGTGAAACATCTGAAAAATTGAGAACACCTTACTTTTAGTTTTCAAAAGATACACCCATGTGGTCCAAGAAAAATCATCAATAAACGAAACAAACCAAAGATAATCAGTTATAGAAACTACTTGGAAAGGGCCTCAAACATCAGTATGAACAATAACAAAAGGTTCATAACTTTTATTAAGACTTAATGGAAAAGACACCAAATAGTGTTTGACAAGTTCACAAGTTTCACATTGAAAGTTAGAAATATTATTATGCAAAAAAGAAAGAAGGAAACATACGCGGTAATAATAGAAAACAAGGATGCCTCAGTCGTTGATGCTAGAGCCATAGCCTTGCAGCCAAATCATTAGATTGTACTTAGTGTAAACCACCTTGGTTCCCATTGATGTTCTGGTAAGGCTGGGTCAGACTATGGCTCAGTCGGAGTTGAGGGAGCGCCTGCGGTTCCTACCATTTAGGCTCCTCTTGTGCAGCTTCCAGCGGTTAGGTGCTACTACGGTCACATCCAGGTAGAATAGCTACAGTTGATCTCTTTCGCCTGCCCCCCCTTTTTTTTTCTTTTTCTTTTTTAAAAAAGTCATCAGATTGTCCGATGTGATAACCTGTTTGAGCAAACCATGAGTTTGGGGCTGAGAATCCAAGTAGTGGAGACCATCCCTAAGGCTACCACTGCCAATCATCCTCCCCATAACTAGGTCTTGGAAAAAACAATAATGAGAATAAAAGATGACTCTACAATTCAAATCATGGGTAATGCGAGCAATAAATAGGAGGTTAATGGAAAAATCAGGGACATGCAGGACAAAAGAAAGTGATATTGAGGGCGTTATAGGAATGGAGCCTTTACTAGATATGGGTGATAGGGAACCGTCAACCATTTTTATTGTCCCTGCCTGAGCATTCATGGTTTGCTCAAACAGGCTTATCACGTCGTACAATCTGATGACTTTTTTTTTTTTTTTATTTAAAAGAAAAAGAAAAAAAAAATGGCGAGCAGGCGAAATCATGGGTCGTTTGATTAGAATAAATCACAAGTCATATGATTAGAGGCCTCCAAATCAATGACCCAAGGGTCGTTTGATTTAGTGGAGGATGTAGGTAGAGCAGGGGTAAAATTAACTATATGGGCAAAAGCGGAAGATGTAGTTGTGGGCAAGTCTAGTCAAGACATTAGCTGACGAAGAGTCTCTACTTATTTCTTGTTGAGCGCACCACTATTAGAAGCAGAGCTCAGAGTAGGTGTGGAAGAGGTCACCTCTATTGTAGAAGAGTGAGTTGCACGAGGCTGTGGTGCACCTCTTAAATGACCCTCTCTGCCTCTTGTAGGACGGCTATGATGTTTTCAACATGTCTTTCGAGTATGCCATGACCTATTACAATGATTACAAAAAAAGTTTGTTTTTCTCATCTAAGGTAGAATCTAGGATCTTACCACCATCATGACTCTTGGAAGCCCTTTGCTATTGCGTTTGGAGATAGTGGCTAGAGCAGAGTGTTCCTGTGTAGTAGTGTAACATAGTATTGTGTCGACTTTCCTCATTTTGAACATATGCAAACACTTCTTGAAGGGAAGGAAGTGGCTCCTTTCCCAAAATCCGAACCTGAAATGAAACATACTTGGAATTCAGGCCGACAAGGAACTCCAAGATACTTGAGGCTCTATCATCCTCTGAACTTCTACTGAATCTCTACTGAATTTTCTTTGCACTTTGCCCGAAAGTTTTGATAATGGTCCACCTCTTGCCACAAACTCTGAAGCTTATGAAAATGGGTAGCACAGGCTGTTCACCCTGGGTTGTCCCATGACTCCAACGCTTTAGTTAATAAATCTAAGCAGTATTCCTCATCTTTGAATCGGTTTGAGCGGCTGCATCCCAAATTTCCTTTGCAATGCGGAGAAATAAATAATCCTAACTAGTATCCGGATGCATAGAATGTAACAGCCATGACATTATTGTTGAACTCTTTGCTTCACACTTATCATAGGTGGGATAATCGAGGGCTGGTTCCGGGATCTTACCATTCAAATAACGCATTTTGCACTTTTATTGTATAAAAGTGCAGACTATGATCAAGCAAGATAGTTCAGCCCATCCAATTTCACAATTTCGATCTAGAGGGTTGGATTTTAACTTAGAGAGGTCATTGGACTATATACCATTTTTTGGATTTCTTAAGGTCTGATCCTTTTTGGATATTTCTAGATCAAACATCCAACCAAATAGCACCAATACATAACGAGGCTCAAATATGAATGACTAAGCAAGACGAATCATATCATAGAGGTAGACATGAAGCAATAAGAAATATATTGGTCGCTTTTGTTTTTTCCTTTTGATCTCACTAAACGGCTTGTCGTTGAGGCTGGTTTTCTGTCGTAAGTCATTGTGCCAAACGATGTGTCGTTTTGTCTTCCATTGTATGACATGTAGTTTACTTTTGCCCCAAATGACCTGCAGCTTGGTCCTCTCCCAATGACTTGCAATTTACACCCCAGACAGAAACGACTTGTCGTTTTAGCTTGTTTAACATTGCCGTGGTCAGTCACCGGAAAACACCAGAAGTGCGTCGAAATAATCCAGGGAGCATTGCCTGGTGCCTTATCATCCAAAAAAAAAAAAAAAAAAAGACATCAATTACAAATTGAAGCTTCCAATCTTTCGGTTGCCGTATAAAAAAAAGGATTACAGCAATAATGAAAATAAAATCTGAGAATAATGACAATAGAATTGAGGAATTAAGTAAGTTTCCTAATCAACAAAAACTTTCTTAGGAGTAGGAGTAGGAGCTAATTTAGCCAAATTGAATGATTACGAGATAGACAATGGACTTGGTTTATGTTTTGGCTCACTATGAAATGAAATTGGAAATCTGAATTAGTTTTCCACTTTTACTATATTGCCTCAGTTACTATTCATGTAAATGTTGATTGGAATTAAAAAAAAAACATTTTTCCGGACAGGACAATCTCTCTTTCCCACTTATGTGTCCAGACTGGAATGTAGATGAAGAGATATTACTTCTGGAGGTAATTTATTTGCTTAAAAAGCTCACTTTTTGTTAACATTTTTTATTTAATTATTTAGGTTAATGCAGCTTATAATCTTTCATGAATCAACATGTTATTGCCCTTGATGTTTGGGTGATGAATGTTTTTTTTAGGGCATTGAAATGTATGGATTTGGTAACTGGATTGAGGTTGCTGAACATGTTGGAACAAAAAGCAGATCACAATGTATTGACCACTATAATGCTGTATACATAAGCTCTCCATGCTTTCCTTTGCTGGTAAATTTTGAGATGTGCATACTTGCATATACTACATACATTTAGGTATATGGTGTGTAAATTATAGTTGTTATTTATGTACCTAGGACATGTCGCATGTTATGGGAAAGAGCAGGGAGGAGCTCCTTGCTATGGCCAAGGGGCACGGTGAAAGTCAAGAAAGGTTAGTTTGTCGATTCTATTGTCAATTGCTGGCTTGTAGCTCTTGTTTCAGTGATTTTGCATTATGAGATTTGACTAGTTTGAATTGGTATATCAGTAGGAGACTAAATGTCTTATGGATAAGGCTGAACCATGCTGAGTAAATTTGTAGTTTGCTGATTTTTTGTTGATGTGCATGCTTAAGTGGGATATGTGATTTGCTTATTCTGTCATATTTACTGTTGCTCCATGTAAATGTTACTTCAAAAGCATTACTTGAGAAGTTAATCAATTCACTCTTCTTGATTCTAAGGAATGGTGCATTTGTTCATATTTTTTGTATTAACTCATTGCTTCTAACTCCTATTGTCTCTGGAACTATAAGATACAAGTATGATTATGTGTGTTAAGGTTGCTGTATTTACCTTTTCTTTGCCACAGAATTTCCTAAGATTGAGGAGCTTACTCTGAAAGAAGAATCTCCATTCTCAGCAAGAGTTGGGTATTGCCATCTTTGACACAGTGTTTTTATTTTGAATTCAGCTTTGTGATCTTCATTTGCTAATTATTTTGATGTTTTTCATCAGATATGACTAATCAAAAAAAGGTCAGCCTTGTCAATTCTCATTTAGCCTTACATCAAGTAGAGCAGTCAATATCTTGAGAGTTGCTGCTTAATTTTGTAAATTAGTTGTCTGGTTGTTTAATATCCTCAATTGAAAAAGTAAGGAATTTGCCCTTATTGCTACTATGGAATATCAGAAAAGCTCTGTAATTCTCCCTTTTCCCTCCCTCCGCTAACGGTGGCACATGAAGGCGCATCCCGCCAGCTCTCAGCCTAGATCATCCATTAAACACCTTTTCCTCTTATTTCCGGTGTGCGTCATCTTCTCTTTTTGGGTGGGTGCAGCTTTGTTGGGGTGGCTCCCCCTTTTGGGGGGGTGCTGACTCGCTCGCGGCTTTCTTGTCAGTAACGATGTGAGTGGTGTGTGGAGACACCAGTTGGAGATGGAGTGGAGGTTCTTCGTAGAGGCTAAATCGTTTGCCTTTTCGGTGGAGGAAGGTGGCTCGGTGCTCCGGTTGGAGGAAAGGAGGAGGAGCTTTACCGGTGTTCTGTATTTGGGTTTCTAGTGTGTCGAATGGCTGGTCTTGATGGTGGAAGAGTTCTTGCAAAATCCTGATGTTAAAGATTTCGTCAAATCTTTCTAGGAGGATATGAAGGCTCTCATTGTCCGGAGAGGCGGGAATAAGGCCGGCAGGTACTTGGAGGTGGCGGCTTACGCAGTGGGTGGCCGAAAAGGGCTTGTCTTGCTTCCTGAGGGTCGCGAAGGGCGGGGATGGAGCCGAGTTGCTGGTGAGTTGAGTAAGGCGTTGGCTTGTCTTGGAGCCATGTCTGTTTCACTGCTCTCGGGTGTTTGTTCTCCGGTGGGGATGAAGTCTAGGAAGAAGATTGGGGTTGTCTCCAGGTTGGGTCCTTATCTACTCAGTGGGGGTGCGCCGTCGTATGTGGAGGCATTGCTTTTGGTGGCCAGTTCGTCAGCATTGGCAGAGATTCCGACGACACGGTTAGGGGATTCGTTGGGCAAAGACTGCCCTTTCCCTGGTAATCTGCTGGGCAAAGATCCTCCTGACGCCCAACATAGGCCCACTGCGTGAGGTCTTGCTGCTTCGTCAAGTGGTGCAGGAAATGGGGGGGATTTGATGCAAGCTAAGGAGTTGTCTTTGTCGCTCCTTGAGGCGTGGAAGGATAAGCTCGTGACTTTGCAAGCATGTGGTGTGCAACGCAGTGACATTGCCTGTCTCTGTAGCAATTGTCGAATTCTGATTCACTCTGTTTGTGCTAAATTTCTAGGCACCATCAAAATTAGAGGACACGGTCACTCCCTCACTTGCACCTTCTCTCTTAGTCAAAGCAAAAAGCACGAGTGTGAAGTTTGTTACGAAGAGGTGGATACAAAGTATGCAGCTTACTGTTGTGATGATCACGAGTGTGACTACATTGCCCACTTACGGTGTGCTTATTGGATTAGGAAGGAGAGTGGAACCAGTGATTCCCTTGACTATGCTACTCATTTGGTGGAGGGAAACGATCTAAAAGAGGATGAAAAGGCTGCCCTTCAAGAGATTAACCATTGGAGTCATCCTCAACATAAATTAGTCCTTAAAAATGAAGAGCTCCAGGATGTCAAGAGTTGTGAGGGGTGTATGCAATTTATAGTGTTGCCCCCGTTTTACTGCTGTGTGCAGTGCAAATTCTCCCTCCATATAAGATGTACTAAACTACCCCAAGAGGTTATGCGACCTTTACATCACGAACACCCGCTCACCCTACAAAATTTAGATCATTCCAATATTGTGCAATTGTTCTTGTGTTGGGCTTGCAACCAAAGACGAAGGGGCTTCAGCTACAAATGTGTCAAGGATTCGTGTTCAGATGCAATATTTGATGCTCAATGTATTTTAATTTCAGAAGCCTTTAATCATAAAGGTCACCAGCACTTGCTCCTTCTTGGTAAATTTTTTCAACTAGAGTGCAATGCTTGTGGTCAACGTCCTGGTGGCGCTCAGACATTTGATTGCACAACTTGTGGGTTCCGCTTGTGTATTAAATGTGTTACTCTTCCACTTGTAACTAGGCATAGATTTGACACGCATCTCCTATATCTCACTTACGCCGCCGAAGACAACTTTGGAGAATATTATTGTCAAATTTGCGAAGAAAAAAGGGATGAAAAGCTTTGGTTCTATTACTGTAAAGATTGTGACTTCGCTGCTCATCCACAATGTATTCTTGGAAAAATTTGGCTGGATTAGTTACATTTGTTTATGTGAGAGAAACATGGAGGGAGAACCTTATATATTGTATACAGTTTAATTCAATATTATGACTAGAACCTTATTGTCTACTTATCAATGGTTTTCAAAAACTCTTACTTTAGTTCTCTCCAACGTATTTCTATTACAGCGAGTTGTTTTGGTTTGGCATATAAACACAACTTATTTTATTTTGTGTTTGAGCTTCATTTTACAACTCTCACCATCATTGATATCATGCCTATTGACTTCTCTGTAAGTCCTTAAAATAAGATCTTCTTATGCCAAATCTTCTGGTAGCTTCTAGAGCCTCGGGGATGCCTGACATTGTGTCATGATCTGTCAGAGCAAGAACTTTCACTTGTTATGAGAACATTTATTAATTAAATTGCAATGCATTGTATGCTGTATTCAAGAATCAAAATATGAGAATCGCACAGCAAATGAACTTTTAAGATCAAGAATAACATTCAAACTGAAGTAACAACTGCATGCCAACACCACTTGTACCCTCACCAAGCCAAGTTCAAACAGATGTTTTTTCAAATAAATTTGGATATTTGTTGAGCTGAGGCTTGGTCAAGCAAAAGCAAGCCAAGTTCAAATGCACTACAAGCTTGTTTTATTTTAACAATTGGAATTTGGTTAATCACCTTTCTGCATATGGTTCAGGTGAAAACAGTTTATTTTCCACAGCCTGCAGCAAAAAGAACTCACCAAAGGTGTGAAGGTCCATGAGTATCCAGATCTCAGAATATTCTTAAATTTTCTATGACTTGGCAATTTGCTATTTGTATCTGCGGCGTTGAGTTTGAATGTATTTGCTCTCCAACTACACATAAAAGAAGCACAAATCTATGATGACCTCTAACCAAGATGATTATGTACCATCATTTTTTGGTTCATAGGTTTCATCTTTAAACCAATATACTAATTAAGACGGTGTGCCTCATAAAACATGTAAACCTGAACTAGCCATACAACTCAACTTAGCTGTAATCCCAATTAAACCAGGTCAGCTTTATGGATCCTTTTTCAACGAATCAGAACCAGCCACTCTCTCCTTTTTCATCCTTAAATCTTATGTAAAATAGTACTCTTTGTTACCTCTCTACTTATTACATCTTATTTGTGACATCTACCCCTACAGCTTTAGACCTCCCTCTACTTATTTTCACTTCTTAGTGGCGCATAATTGTTCCTAATGCACATTTCCAAACTGTCTTAAGTCACTCTTCTCCATCTTTTCCAATAGGGACCACTCTATCATCTTTTCCTCAATTGCAAGTTAACTGTGAAAAACTGAAGTAGTTATATTCATGACTACAATTGAGCTTTTTCAAAGATTAGTTTACACACAATATACTCACTCAATTTTGATAACATATGAGAGAGAGGGTAGTAAGAGCCACAAGGACAACAGTCTTCTAAAATCTGGCCAATTCACTTTCTCAAAGAATTCTGTTTCCTGGACCAAAGCTCCTTATCCAGAGCTTATAGTTTGAGCTTGTCCTGCTTCCATGTCTTAACCAACTCCACTTCTTGGAATCTTAATGAAATCACTTATGCTCCTTCTACCATGTAACGTACTATGTCATACCTTCAATAGCACCTTGAAATGTTATCTGATTCTAAATGTGCCCACTAATTCTAGAGGTCACTTCTTAGGCTATACCGGAGCCCATAAATTAGCCAGCATAAAGATCCAATTGAATGACAATTGACTTCCCTTAAAGCAGTGTTTCTCCAAAAGGATTAAATTACTTCCTTTTGCCTCATACTCAGTTAAATGATAAATCAAGTAAAGTTAAAGCTATCACATCCTTTTTAATAAAACAGAGTTCAGTAGTCAGCTTGGAATGCCTTTATAGTCCTCCTAAAGCTAATTTCTTCCTCACTGAAATCAGCAAGCTTGCATTTGGACCACCAAATATTTATTAATTACACTGGATCCTCAACCTCTAATCTCTTTATAAGCCAAGCAAAAGAGTTCCTTGCTATGATCACGTATGTTGCTATGATCCTCCAGAACCCTAGCATGATATGACCAAAAAAGGTGCTCCCCTCGTTATAGAGGACTTATTTGTTCCTTGTATAACCATATGCACCCATTTTCATTATTTCTTTTTTCAACACAAAGCCTGATAGAAAAGTGCATCAAAAATTTCCTGGTGGGTCCTGGTTACAAATTGACAGGATAATTTTCATCTGAACAAAGTATATAATTATTTTATGAGGGGACAACACCACAAGTATGAGCTTATTTTTCATGTTTTTCCACTATATTTCTATTATTCTCGATCTTCTCCCAATTAATTCTCCAACCCTCATCTATTCCAGTACACCTTAACTATTGGAAACAGATGATTGGACTATTTATAAACACATTGAAAAAGATGAAAATATATGTTAACAATTACTGAAGACCCCCAATACCCAACAAAACGAATTACCAGGAAATTGTGATCAAAGTGGTGCCAAAATGAGGATTCCAAACTCAAACAACGTGCATAGAGCAGCAGTGATTCAAATCAATTATAGTTTCCATACCAGCAAGAAAGCTTGTCATGTGAAAATGATGAGTTTCCTAGGATTAGACCCAATGCCTTGACATTCCCCAACACCATATTTCTCTTCTGAAAGAAACAAAATAAATTACAACAAACAACACTACCAGAGACATGCAAGATAAGTATCAACAATTTGGAGATGAAACACCAACGGGGTCGTTTATCCAACTATTGTCAAATAATGAATATCAAGCTGGAATCTCTATATATAATATTAAATGAAAGACATGACTTCAACACTAGGGTTGGCTCCACAAGGGGAGGGATGGGAATTGAAAGGAGGCAAATGGAGAAAAGGGAAGGGAAAGTTAACTTCCCTTGATGTGTTTGGTTGTCTAGGACAAATGGCGGGCTCGAAAGCATTAGAATTACGCTCTTCCACTCTTCTTTCCCACCATTATCTCCCAACTTAGGATGAAAACAAAAAGATAGCCCTAGAGGGAAAATGGATCATTTTATCTCTCCACCTTCTCCTTTTCAACCCAATTAGAGAATGCATGGCCTCTTTCAAGCCCCTTTCACTCACACCCTCTCCTTTCCCTACCTAGCTCTTCCTTCCAACCAAATATGGACTAAAACTTTTCTTTCTCTCTCTCTTATTTTTTTTTTCTTTTTCATTCTCATTTTTTTAAAAGAGATGATATGCCGATTAGCCCAATTACCTAAAATGGAGACAAAAAAGAGGCAAAATAGATTTTTTTTTTATAAGTAAATCAATCTCATAAGAAAGCGCAAAAGGGCGCAACCTATGTACACAGAGTATATAGATCCCCTAAAAAGGAGAAAAAGAAGAACCAAGATAGATTTTTTGATAAAAATTAAAAGAAGCATAGATGAAGGTCCAATTGTTAATTATTGTCTGGAGTTTTAAATGAACCACACCACTGCCATAGGCCAGGAACCAAATCAAGCCAAAGTAAACAAAGCCTCTACCAGCTTTCTCATGTAACCAAATAAGACACTTCACATAGATCTTAGAGTTCTTATAATTCCAATAAGATTCAAGCATGTCCTAGTGTTTATCCTCTCCTAAATTATAACAATTTTTTTTATTCGGATAAGTTAGAGACAAACTTTTGACATCGGAGAGCATATTGAAAGACCAAACAACCTTGACATATGCAGAATTGAAGTTTTGTCGGCAACCACAAAAGATAAAGATAGATATACACTTTGACATTTCAATTTTCTATAGGCATAATTAGACATTTTGAATAACAAATACTTTTGGAGCACCACATACATAAAGTTGTCACAACATGCATATGGCTAGTTTGTTCCTTTAAGAATCCGTAGAGCCATCAGTCTGCCATGTAAAGAGTCTTAAAACCAATTACAAATAAGAGAGCTAACCCTTAACTAGCTAGTTGAACGATATATGTTCAACGGTAGATGAATTAGCAAGGAACATAATCAGGCATAATAAGGACTAACCCCATTTTAGATATGCTCAACATATGATACTACCGAAAAGATTTAGCTCATGCTTGGGATGTAGAATAACTCCATATTCTAAAATGAAAACTATTTCAGGATTTAGGTCATCCAGAGTCTCCTATTTGTTTCATTCTAGAGCATCTTACAAAAAAGCTTGATCACATATTGATATATCCTAAACATGGCTTTTGTATAGTGTTGCCCTGCCTTGACTCTTTCTTCTGCTTTGCCTTTGATGGGCAATATCATCCTCTGTTTTCTTGTTTCCCTCATACTGACTTTAATAAAGTTTGGTCCATCCCATGTAACACAGCATGGGCATGATTTCATGTCTCAATATAAGTCCCAATAAATATGATCAAGCGATTACCCAGTGTCAGTCCCTATGCGATATTGCATCAAGAAACCATTACAAAAAACCTAAATAATAAAAAGAGAAAATGAAACATCAAATTACAATAAAGGAATTTATCTTAAGAAATGTCATTTGATATGTAACTTACATTATAAATAATAATTTCCTTACATCTAATTCAATGTTGGACCACTGTGCCATTACATTACTCCTTGGTATTAAACACTAAATGACAAGTACAAAATCAAACGCCATCTCAATCTTTCACCACTATCAACACTTTAGTTTTAAAAACAAGGAGATGGATCTAAGGTTAGATTCTGGCATGATCTGTAGTGGAGGGATAAAGCCCTTAAGGAAGCCTTTCCAGTTTTATACGGTTTTGCTTGTGTGGAGGATACTTCCGTAGCAACTCACTTCGAGCTCTCCGATGGCTCCAATCAATGGAACGTTAGCTTTGTCAGAACGGATTATGATTGAGAAGTAGATGTTTGTGCCTCATTTTTTAGCTTATTGTATTCGGTCAGAGTGAGACAGGTAGGTGAAGATAAGCTTTGGTGGGCCCTCTTCTAAAAGAGGATTGTTTGATGTTAGATCCTTTTACAGTATTCCGTGTTGTAAGAAAGGCTTTCTTTTTCCTTGGAAAAGTATTTGGCAGACTAAGGCTCCTTTTGAAGGTGACTTTTTTTGCATGGTCGGCAACCTTAGGAAAGATCCTTAACATAGACAGTCTTAGGAAGCGGCATGTCATTGTGGTCGATAAGTGTTGTATGTGTAAGAGGGATGGGGAACTCGTGGTCATCTTCTTCTCCATGGGGAGTCCGTGGAATCTTTTCTTCCATTGCTTTGGGCTTTCTTGGATTATGCTTATATGACTTTTTGACATGTTTGCATGTTGGTGGACTGTTTTTTTTTTTTTTTTTTTTTAAATAAGTAAGAATTTATTTATAAAAAACATAAGGCACCCCTAAGTATACAGGCAGTATACACTAGAGGTTCCAAACAAGCAAGAAACTCAAACCCTCAAACCCAAAACCCAACAAGCCCTCAAACCCAAAGCCCACAACACAACAAAACCCTTAAACCTTGCCTTTCCCCCGCCTAGTGGATGCACCCTTAGCATCGTAGTTGATGGAGCTTTCTAAATTTAGAAGCTCCCTTCTGCCCTTAACCTTTCGGGGGTAACCTCTAAGTTGACATCCAACCTCTCACTAGGCTCCCCCATTTAATCTCAGTCCAACAGGTAAGGATCTCTGTCTTCCCCATCCCCACCCCAGCAAACACCGTCTTCCATGCGCCAAAAGGTAAGGATCTCCGTCTTCCACATCCCCACTCGGAGTGCACTTGTGCAGAACATGGTGCATTTCATTGTCTTTTATAGTGTATTTAGAGGGAAATGAATGACATGAGTTTTGAAGATCATGAGATGACGATCTTCAATACTCTTTATCTGTAAGCAGCTGCTTATGTTTTTCCTTTTGTTCTAAGTTTTAATAATTTTCTTGTTCTTTTTTCCTCTTCTAGTTAGGTGCTTTCTCTTATATACTTCATGTGTACTTGGGTCGCCTTACGCTTTTAATGATATCTAAAATACTTATAGTAAAAAATTTTAAAAGCCAACAACACTGCTGTCTCCTTCTTCATCATTTACACAATCATTTATTTCATCTTATTCACATCTCCTTGATACAACTAGGCTCCCCTTCACTATGCTTTGCATCTACCACCTCTTTTTTTTTTTTTTTAATGATTCCAATCAACATATCATGAAAAATGATTAAAAATTCCAAAGCTATATAACAAATTCTAAATCTAAGCATTTATACATCCATCACTTCTGTACTAATATTTTATAAAATTCAAAGAACAATTCCAAGAAATAACATAGAATCTTAAGTCAAATCTCAAATAGAAACATATTTTGATCCATGCCTCACATCCAATATTTCCTGCCAAACCTATAAGGGATACACAAACACTGTTTAAATTCACCAAAATGATGAAAAATCAGTAAAATCACATTATATCAATTGAAAAACTTATTGTGGATTCTAAAATTTGCCATTTTTATAAAACTACAAACCTGATATATGATAAGTAAGAATAACGGTTTCATCCAATACTTCAAACCACAAATACAGTCTCTATTTTTTCTCACTATGAACAGAAATCAATAAAAAGAAGTATGAACAATTGCCCAGAATGGACGTATATTCTTACATCTTTGATGATGGTTAAGGAATGAACAATTCTGATAAGAATGGATTTGCAACTCTATGTGATGTATTTATTAGAGCATCATATTGCCCAGACGGCAGCTATACATGCAGTGCAGGGGAGTTTCCAAAAATCCATCTTCTATACTTATTTACCTAATACAAAATGCAGCCTAAATGAGAATATTTTACAGAACTAATTCATTATTTTGAATTCCAGAAACCTTTAAACATAAAGGTCACCAGCACTACCTTTTTCTTGGTAAATTTAATCAGACAAAGTGCAATGCTTGTGGTCAACATCCTCATGGGGCTAACACATTTGATTGCACAACCTGTGGGTTCCCCTTGTGTATTCAATGTGCTACTCTTCCACTCGTAACTAGGCATACATTTGACACACATCTCATGTATCTCACGTACGCTGTCGAAAACGATTCCAGAGAATATTATCATCAAATTTGTGAAAAAGAAAGGAATGAAAAGCTTTGGTTCTATTATTGTAAATATTGTGAATTCGCCGCTCATCCTTGATGTATTCTTTGAAATACTTGGCTGGATTAGTTATATTTTTTTATGTGAGAGAGACATGGAGAGAGAGAACCTTATATATTGTATATTGTTGGATCGGGCCTTTGACCATCTCATCTGAAAACCAATTGGTGTTTAGTGAAAAAAGTCAAAGCCTTTTATAGCATTCGAAATCGCGCCTCACAAGACATGTTTTAAGAATCGTCTACATGAACAGAACGACATTGTTGCACCCCAACAATTTCTCTCTCAACGTGACGCTCCCGCGACTCGAACCCATGACCTTGGCTCTGATACCATTTGTTGGATCGGGCCTTTGACCATCTCATCTGAAAACCAATTGGAGTCTAGTGAGGGAAGTTAAAGTCTTTTATAGTATTCGAAATCGCACCTTGCAAGGCATGTTTTAAGAATCGTCTACATGAGCGGCACTGTTGCACCCCAACATATACAATTTAATTCAATATTATGACTAGAACCTTATTGTCTACTTGTCAATGGTTTTCAAAAGCTCTTAGTTTAGTTCTCTCCAATATATTTTATTACAGCGAGTTGTTTTGGTTTGGCATATAAAGAATTCTTATTGTGTTTTGTTCTCAATCTTCATTTTACAACTCTCACCATCATTGATATCTTGGCTATTGACTTCTCTATAAGTCCTTAAAATATGATCATTTGATGATGAATCGAAAAGTGAGGGCATCGATTTGCAATTCCTAGATTAGTGAAATGCGTTGGAATTGAAATAGATTTTCAAGAAATCAAAACTTTTGTGGAATTTATCCATTAATCTTTCACTCCTTTTCTTCAAGAATCAAAGCGCAATATTGTAAAAGATAACGAAAGCTTACCTTTTTCCCTGTGAAGAATGAAGCAAAGATCAAAAATTTAGTTTGAGCTTGTCTGCTTCCATTGTCATTAACCAATTGCACTTCTTAGAATATAATGAAATCACTTATGCTCCTTCTACCACGTATTGTACCTTTTGCAACATTTTGCCCTAAATTCATAGGGCAAAAATGAAAATATAATTTTTATCTTTCCTCAATAAGCCACAAGACGTTACTACAACATCTTTAAACAATATACGCGGCGGAAATATCTGTAACAATTTTTCATTATTTCAATGACCTGCTAAACTTATCAATAATTAAACCAGAGCTACTAATACATTACATAAAATCATTACAACTGAATCTCAATTAATAATACTACATCATAATGGCCTGCCACACTAGGCATCAATACAAATCTACAAAGGCTGACTAATCTTAAGTCAATGCATCACTAGCTAGCAAACCCAAACATACTCATGTATGACTTCTAAGCTTACACGCAAACCAACGCTATCGCTCAACTGAGCATTTCTAAATGAGCCATCTTTTTACAATTTAAAAGTATCCCCAAGCGTTTACAATACCAGCTATATCAAGGTTTCCAAAAAGTGTTTATGATGTAAATCCATAGCCCGTAAAGTAAACTTAAGAGACACGATTGTTAACACATAGGATTCTCATAACTCTCATGCAATGCAATGCAATGTTCGTTTTCATTATCAATTATCCATTCTATTCTTAATGCATCTCATTTTACTTTGGGACTGTTCCCGACGGCTTATTAGAGGTCTCTACCTCTCGTTTACGACTTAAGGGACTATTCCCTCATATCTGACATATGATAACTATTCCTCTTAGGAGGGACTGTTCCCTTATTAGTGTGTTTTGAAAATTATTACTTGTTATCAGCATTAGGAATATTCCACCATGCTGGAGAGTTATTCTCAATTTAATGATATCTTTATGCACATTGGGTCACAAACAATATATATAACAAGTCTTGTGATACATAGTAATCTCATCATGCTATGCACATAAAACCAACCAGCCTTTGCTTTCATAATCTTTCAATCAACAATATCTCTTTAAGACAATACATAACCTCATAAGCATATAATCATAATTTTCAAATAAAGTAGTCAAGCTCGTAATCAATAACCATATCATAAAAATACATATATTTTTAGCTCAGTAAGTAATATACTTACATAATAGACTGCATGGGACACACGACTATGGTGCTCATGTTCATTAGCTCTTTTTGGAATCTTCCATTGATCTAGTCATCTTGCACTTTACATTACAGGACTAATTTCAGTCCTAAGTCTTCAATCTCGTGTTACATCATACATGCCTGCCATCAATTGTATCGTTATACTTGGTTAAGCTAACGAGCCCTAAACCTTATTACCCATAAAGCTATCCGAGCTCCCACATAGCAACACTCACTAAAACTAGCTGGATATCACAACCCTCTTGGAAGCTAATGCATTAAAGGACTATTCTAGTTAATTACATATATAAGAGATTCATCATTTGTATTCTCAATTTATTGCTTTATCTATTTAAGTTGACAAAGTATATTTGGTCATATATATATTAAATACTTGTTAAATTGAGCCTAACTCAATAACACACTTAACTACTTTTATTGTACATGAATAAATGCATTAATCATTAATTACAACTCCGAGTGGATTCAAAGCCTATTTATGTATTTCTTAATATTACTAATTATATTTGTCGATTTAAGGTTATTTTAAAACATATTACTATCCTATGACATTCTCATTTTTAACCATTTTATTTAATATCTATATTCTTTGATTAACTACACATTTAAGTAACCTTGACCATTGGCTCTAATGATTTCGTAAGTTGATAACTTAGTTAGATCTAACTATAATCTCATATTGGAATATATCTATTTATTTATCTAACACTTATTCTTAACACTCACATACGCAACTTATATTCATTCTCATTTGTTATTTATCACTTATTACCTTTTATTCTCCTATTATTCATTTACTTTTATTTAAGTACTTATCACACCTATGAGTTTACATCCTCTTGAGTCTTGACTATATTACCCAACACTCCAATTCATGCTTAGTTAATTCACTTAAACCTCTAGGCAACATTCAAATTTAAACATCTTCAACCAAACAACTTAACTCCATACTACAAAACCAAATCATTATAAACCATAATCTTTGTCATCGATTGAACCAACCTATTTTATTAATACAAATAAACTTTCATCCCAACCAATCTCACATTCCTTCTAACTTAACTACAGCTTACTCCAAAACATATCAAGGAATTATGTATTAGCTCATTCCAATAAATCCCAATCAAAATTCTATTACTAAAATTCCACTTCCATAAAACACATCCAGTCTCAATACTCAAAATCACATATCACTATCCAAAATCCTACTTAGCAAAGCAATTCCGGCCAACTACTAGTAAGCACAAGATGGGCAAGTCAACATCCAACAATGGAATCATATAACAAATCTTATTAACATAAAATCATCATAGCGTACAATCCAAGTGTCAAAATCCCAAAACCTCCATTCTTTGACCATATAATAAAAGTCTAATTACATTAACTTTACACATCAAAACCTCAAGCACATCATTACCCAACATATTTAATTATATATTTTGTTAATAATGGTCGACCCCATATTTAATTTAACTACCACTTATTTATACAAATAATTATTTATCACACTAGGATTTATTATTACTATTTTACTATTCTAAGCCCATTAACCATCTATTAATCTATTTTATTTATTAATCAATCACACTAACTTATTTCTTTCTTTGTTAATTAAAACTCTTATTACATAAATATATCACTATTAAATAATATTGTTATTATACTTATTACCACACTAATATTATTATTAATTAATATTAGTTCCATTAATCCCAATTGCTTTAGGGTTATTTGTAATAAATTCCTTAATTATTTTCTTGGGTGCTACACCTTTTGTCATACCTTCAATAGCACATTGAAATGTTAGATCATTCTCATCCGGCTCTTTACATTACTTCCTATTTTGAGGATAAAATCATTTTTCTCTACTTTAAGAGCATTCTCATCCGACTCCCTACTTTTATCCTCAAAATAGGGAGTAAAATCATTTTTCCCTACTTTAAAGAGCCACTTTTTCTAAACACCTACATCTGGCTGCCTAAACTAGGGATCTACTTTGACTTTTTATTTAAATATAATATTTTAAGAATTTTTCTAATAATTATATTTTTTAAAATTTGTCTTTTTGTTTTTTAAAGTTACGGTCATATTTTTTTGTTATCAATTTCGATTGTTGACAATTCACAAAAGTTGCTATTAACGGTCATTTTTAACATGGCAACCAAAAAGTTAACGGTCATATTTTTTTTTAGGCTAAAAAAACTGTAGCATGGGAACACACTATGAATAAATTAATAAAAAAATAAAAAATGAGCTCATTATAAAACAACCGTAGCACATAGATTAAAAAAAAAAAAAATTGTCTTTCTAATAGTCATATGCATTGTGTGTGAAAGAGAAAGAAAAGAAAAAAAAAATGGAAAAATAAAGAAATTGGGAAAAACAAAAAAGTTTGAGAGAGAAATTAATATTTTATTAGAAAAAAGAAGAGTATGGAGTGAAATGATTCCCTAGTAGTAGGGAGCAGAATGAGAGTACTAAAATGGTCTAAAATCAATTTTGGCTATTTAAAGTATAAAAATCCCTACAGTAGGGAGCCGGATAGGAATAACTAACTATTTTTTCTAATCACCTACATCTAACTTCCTAAACTAGAGATATACTTTTAATTTTTTATTTAAATATAATATTTTAAGAAAAAGGGAAAGAAAGAAAATTGAGAAACACAAAAAGTTAAAGAAAGAAATTAATATTCTATTAGTTTAAAGAAGAGTAGGGAGTGAAATGACTCTCTACTTTTTTCTTCAAAGTAGGGAGCTAGATGTGAACAATAAAATAGTTTAAAATTGATTTTGACTTTTTAAAATAGAGAAATCTCTACTTTGAAGAGCTGAATGAGAATGCACTTATTTGATTTTAAATGTGCCCACTAGTTTTAGAGGTCCCTCCTTGGGCAATACCGGAGCCCGTAAATTAGCCAGCATAAACATCCAATTGAAGGACAATTTTTTTTTTTATTCAAGAGGGGGGAAGGGGGCAAGGGGGGAAAGGGCAATGGAAGGACAAATTGACTTCCCTTAAAGTAGTGCTTCTCTAAAAGGATTGATTTACTTCCTTTTGCCTCATACTCGGTTAAATGATAAATTAAGTAAAGTTAGAGCTATCACATCCGATCCTTTTTAATAAAAACAGAGTTCAGTAGTCACCTCTTCCTTTTTTTTTTTTCCAGCTTGGAATGCCTTTATAGTCCTCCTAAACCTAATTTCTTCCTCACTGACATCAGCAAGTTTGCATTTGGACCAACAAATATTTATTCATTACACTGGATCGTCAACCTCTAATCTCTTATAAACCGAGCAAAAGAGTTCCTTGCTATGATCCTCCAGAACCCTAGCATGATATGAAAAAGGTGCTCACCTTTTTTTTTTTTTTTTTAAAAGCAATCATCAAGGGAAAAGGGAGGGGAAATTACAAACAGTATGGGCAACCCAACAATAAGCCCTAATACATCCATATTAGTGCAGTGAAGCATAACATTATTGTCACACGTCTTCTATATCTCATAAAATATCTCCATTTCACTCGGATTTTTTTTATTTTTTTTCGAAAAAAAGAACCGCTCATACGGGATGTATCCATAGCCAGCCTCTAGCATCCACCCCCGATAGAGGGGGTGGCTCGTATCTGCCTCTAATAGATAGGCAGCTCACGGTTGCTTTGGTTAAGAGAGGTGGTCACCACCCCATCTGACATGGGTGGCCGAGAGTCGCCCCCTTTGACTAAGGGATGGCTGTGGGTTTACCCAGCTTATTTTATTCTTTTTAATCTGAATGCATGGTTGTATTTTCATAGTTATTTCTGTTATCTAAAAACTAACTGAGATCTCAACTTTTGAATTGGGCCAAACTTGGGTTTCAAATTTATCAAATTGCATACTAGAATCTTGAATCCAAAAAAAAAAAAAAACTGTAGAATTTGATTTCCTAATCTAACAACTTATCAAGCATAACTTTGGAAAAAAAAAAAAAAACTGTAGAATTTGATTCATTTTTTTATTTATTTTGTTCCGAAAAATATAATTCAGTTTACAAATCAATTTAATTGATTTATAATTCCACAAATAATTTGATTCCAAACGGGCCTCTTATGTTCCTTTTTTTTTTTTTTAAGGCTTTGTGACTTCTCCAAGAAAAAGTTTATTGAATAGGAGCACGTCTTTCAAATTTTTTAAAAAACGTGTCAACACTGACTTTGTGTATACCGTTATACAACAACTTTAAATCCTGACTATGAAATGAATGCTATCCATCGGTGCAAATAAGAACCTCTACTCTGGCTCCATCGAGGCAGACCCATTTCCATGAAGCCTTGAGAAAGTTAAATCAGTTTCCAGTATTTTTAAGTGGAGATGCAGATTTGGGTTGGCAAATTTGAAAGAGTATTGTCCCAGGAAGCAAGAAAAAGTGAAACAATATGACAATAAAAAGGGAGGGTAAGCAAGCTTTGATTTAAGTTATAACTCACATTGAATCTCATTAATTAAAACAAAAACACTAAAATCCAATGTCAAATCGACAAAAAAGTAGCAAAGAAAACAATCGTTTGTTTTCTGCATCTTGTTAGATCCTTCAATGTCTAATATCTCGTTTTCTAGGCATATTAATCTCGAAGAAAAACAATTAGTTAAATTTGACAGCAGAAATACCAAAAATGAGAAGGTGAAAATGAATTTGATAAACTAGATGAATATCATGGCCTAGGCAGAAAATTAGTACAGAGAAGCAACTCCCAACTATTTACTCTCAATAGGAATCTGAAGTCCTCCCTGATTAATAGAGATAATGGAAAGCTTCAACCCGATGGCGTCAAACTTTGCATTTTGCTTCTCTTCATTGGTCAACCACAAAGATAAGCAACGATCAATTAAGTCCTTGCCGCAACTCAAGGGGGAGCCCCCTTTAGTTCTATGCTTGACATTTTCTTTTCCAGATTTTGTCAAATATTTACAAAGAAAAAGAAACTTGTGGAGTGGCTTCTTTTTAAACATTATATGATTATGAAATGATGGTTTTTTTTTTGTTCTAACTTTCCCATTGCAGGGAGAACTATGGCTGTGAAGTTGTTTGCTTCACCGCGGATGTAATTTGGATGTAATTTTTCAATATTTTAATCGGCTTCCATGCAATGTAAATTGTTGCTAAAAGTCTTATTTCCCTTCTGAAACATGATCCAATAAACAGGTTCCAGTTAGCCATGTCCTCATCACATTTTGAGCTTCTCCATTTTCCTAGCTTATGCAATACATATAGAAACCGGTATCATGGTTTGTCATGGGATGGCACCTTCATCTTTTATTTATGTATCTAGCAGTCCACGGATGGCTTTGGTTGATAACT
>FXXK01000820.1:100884-119017 GCA_900184695.1 Betula pendula | reverse complement strand
AAATTTTATGAAATGATACATATTTTAATAAAATAAAATAAACATAATTATCTCCAAAGATGCTATTTGCATCTTTTGTGCTCCAATCCAAGCTTATTGGTGTGTGGCTCAAGAATATTAGGGGGCGTTGAGGTGATCGCGCGAATGTGAAATTAAATTTGAATCTTTAAAAAGATTATAACATAATACTGTAAATTTTTTATGACACTTAAGCCAAATCTTATAAGATGGAATTTGTTTTAAAAAAATAAAATATTATAGATTATCATTATTAAATAAAGAAAAAACAACTTGCTCGACAAATATAGTTTCACAATTGAATACAAAAACATCCTTTATATATAGAGTTAGGTTTATGACTCTCGCACTTTATGACTTTGAATGAGCTAAAACTGTTGATGCTATGCCTCTTTGACTATGCTACTCATTTGGTAGAGGGGAACGATCTACAAGAGGATGAAAAAGTTGCCCCTCAAGTAATCAAACATTCGAGTCATCCTCAACATAAATTAATCCTTAACAATGAAGAGCTCAAGGATGTCAAGCACTGTGAGGGGTGTATGCAATTTATAGTGTTGTCTTCGTTTACAGCTGTGTGCAGTGCAACTTCTCCCTGCATTTAAGATGCACTAAACTACCCCAAGAGATTATGCAACCACATCATCACTCACACCCGCTTACACTACATAATGTACCTTCCGATGTGCAATCATTCTGTTGTTGGGCTTGCGATTGTATTCGCCGTGCCTTCATCTATGGATGTGAAAAGTGACAGTTTCTTTGACGTTCAATGTTGTTCAATTCTAGAAGCCCTGATACATAAAGGTCACCAGCATTGCCTCTTGCTTGGTACATTTTTTCAACCGGAGTGCAATGCTTGTGGTCGACTTCCTCGTGGTGCTCAAACATTTAATTGCACTACTTGTGGGTTCCGCTTGTGTATTAAATGTGCTACTCTTCCATTCGTAACTAGGCATAGATATGACAAACATCTCCTATATCTCACTTATGCTGCTGAAGACGACTCTGGAGAATATTATTGTCAAATTTGCAAAAAGGAAAGGGCACAGAAAGCATTGGTTCTATTATTGTAAAAATTGTGACTTTACTGGTCATCCTCGATGTATACTTGGAAAAACTTGGCTGGATTAGTTACATTTGTGTATGTGAGTCAGACGTGGATGGACAACATTATTGTATACAATTGAATTCTATATACATTCATTATGACTAAAACACATGCTCAAAAGTTTATAATTTTTATAGTACCTATGATTGGTCTTGTTAAAATATTAATTAGATTATTTACTTTACTTTTTCCTATCAGTTTAAGTTTTCAGCATAAGTAGTGATTTATTCAATTCACCATACATTTCAATTAAATATTTCATGTATTAGGTCTCACTTATTAAAGAGGTATTTCAATTAATTAAATACCCACTTCTCTCAACTTTCTTCCGAAAGGTCAATAGAGGAAACAAATCAAGAACTATAAGATAGGTTCCCCTCCCCTTTTCCCGTAATATATAAAAATAAAAAAAAAAATAAAAAAAGAACTATAAGATAGATAAATATTGATAAATCATGCACATGAGCCAACTTACGTGCATCATAAATACAAGGATAAAGTAAATGCACTATTTCCTTGCACTCTAGTCATGTAATAGTCATGTAAACACCATTATTTAAAATGAAAGGTTTCAACTTTGAATATAGGACAATGACCCATCTTAATTAATTTTTTGGTCTTCAAGAGGATAAAGGTTTAGAAATTAAGTGCAAATTCAGATCTTTGAAAAAATACAATTAGTGCCCACTAATTATGACACATCTAATTTGACTTCATTATATTTTATAATGTTTACAAACATTGCTCTACATAGCACAAATCTGAATACTAACCAGCTTTGGGTATTATGTCTGTGTGTGGTAGAGAGTAAGATGGCAGGCATCGGATGGCATCACTTGCAGCTCATAGATATGTTGGAAAGTGATGGAAATGAGGAAGTACTGGGAAGTCGCGGCTACAAATGCAGGGAATGAAATTTTTTCCATCATGAATCATGCCCTGAGCCAACAAACAAGATAGAGATAAAGGCTCGACAACATAATTTGAGTCAAACAAATCACTTGATCTCCATAGAAGAGGTCGACAACGATGGTGAAGAGAAAGTTGTTTGCTCAATTTGCGAGGAACCGGTATCGTGTTTGGTAGGTAACAATGGGCCTACCTTTTACAAATGCTCCATCCCTAACTGCAACTTCCTCCTTGATCAACCATGCGCAAAATTACCCTACAAGACAACACACCCTTTGCACTTCTCAAACCACAACCTTTTATCTCTTACCGCCAGCAGACACATAATATTGTTGTGGTGCTTGTGGTAAACTTTTAAGTAGTCGCTTCTATTACAAATGTTTTGATTGTGATTATACACTCGACATCAAATGTGCTTCTCGTTGGCAAAATATTAGTGCTAACAAATGTAACCAGCACGCATTCATCCCCACCCGAAATCTGATTGAGTTCACTTGTGAAGCATGTGGTGTGAAACACAATGAAATTGCCTATCTATCTAGCAACTGTCGACTTCTGATTCACTCTGATTGTGTTAAATTTTTTTGCACCATCAAAATTAGAGGACATGATCACTCCCTCACTTGCACCATCTCTCTTAGTCAAGGCAAGGAGCACAAGTGTAAATTCTATAACGAAGAGGTGGATACAAAGTATGCAGTTTACTGTTGTGATGATCACAAGTGTGACTATATTGCCCACTTGCGATGTGCATATTGGATTAGGAAGGTGAGTGAAACCAATGATTCTGTTGACTATGCTACTCATTTGGTCGAGGGAAACAATCTAAAAGTGGATGAAAAAGCTGCCCCTCAATAGATTCAACATTCGAGTCATCTTGAACATAAATTAGCTAGTCCTTAAAAATGAAGAATTCCAGGATGTCAAGCGTTATGAGGGGTGTATGCAATTTATAGTATTGCCCCCGTTTTACAGCTATGCGCAGTGCAACTTCTCCCTCGATATAAGATGAACTAAACTACCCCAAGAGGTTATGCAACCTTTACATCACAAACACCCAATCACCCTACATAATGTAGATCATCCCAATATTGTGTGATCGTTCACATGTTGGGCTTGCAACCAAAATAGAAGTGGCTTTAGCTATAGATGAGTTGATGAGTACTATTTTAGTGAAATATTTGATGCTTAATGTATTTTAATTCTAGAAGCCTTTAAACATAAAGGTCACCAACACGGCTTCTTTCTTGGTAACTTTTAATAACCAGAGTGCAATGCTTATGGTCAATGTCCTTATAATGCTCAGACATTTGAATGCACTACTTGTGGGTTCTGCTTGTGTATTAAATGTGCTACTCTTCCACTCGTAACTAGGCATAGATACGACCCACATCTCCTATATCTCACTTACGCCGCCAAAGACGACTTTGAAGAATATTATTGTCAAATTTGCAAAAAAAAATAAATAAATAAAGGGATGAAAAGCTTTGGTTTTATTACTGTAAAAATTGTGATTTCGCTGCTCATCCTCTGTGTATTCTTGAAAAAACTTGGTTGGATTAGTTACATTTGTTTATGTGAGAGAGACATGGAGGGAAAACCTTATATATTGTGTATAATTTAATTCAATATACATTCATTATCACTAAAACTCGTGTTCCCATGTCTACTTCTCAGTGGTTTTCAAAAACTTTTACTTTAGCTCTCTCCAATAATTTCTATTATTGCGAGTTGTTTTGGTTTGGCATATAAAGACAACTTATTGTGTTTTGTTAAAGAATAAAATCTTTTAGATTATTAATTTTAGTAACCACTTTACAAATATTTTTAGGCGTGGACTTAGATGATCAATTCTATTAAATTATCTCAAGGATCAGATATTTCTATCTCCTATGAAGACTATGGATGCCATATTGAGAATCAGTGTTCTCACAATACTTAATGCAACCACCGAAAATTCCAAGGTATGGATCATTCTATATCTCACTTATTGGTAAATCAAAGTGATTATCATTTCATATCTGAGTCTACTATTCAAGATTAATAGTATTTTCAATTAGTAGATATGAGAAATGAATTCAGGTTATAATAATTTGTAGACCACATTCTTATGGTGGTTCAGTTCAATGCATGAACAAATGGACTTGGGACCCTAAGCAGCTTAGGATGGTTCTTGGATTTGGTTCTTTCAATTTGTTGTAATATATATGCAGTATGGAAAATGATAGAAATTATTCTCTTGCTCATCTTTTGTCCATCTCTGTGCAAGAGTTATGCAAATCCACCATTAATTAGGTTTGTGGGACCTACATGCAAGTCCCACAAATCCAATGGTGAACTTCAAAAGGGAAGAATCGGAAATAAGTAGGGAAATTATGTGTAACAGTCCTCATGCAGTATTCCTTAGGCCGATAGGTATTGGGAAGAGACGCACAGTGTGGCTGTGGTTTGTTATTTTTTTGCCATTTCTTTTTTCTTTTTTTGAATTTTGTATATTCTAGAGAGGAATTTTGGTAATTTTAATTTAGAGAGGGTGATTGAAATGGGTACCTTTCAAATTTTTTAAATTTAGGAAAAATATTTAAAAAAGCCTTAATAATTTAAGGGGGTATAAGTGAAATTTCCCAACAAAACTTTTTCGTCTATTTAAAAAAAAAAGAGCTTATTCATCTTTAAAAAAACCAGATTCACATTGGTCACCAATAAACAACAAGTCATGACTTAAAAAAAAAAAAAAAAAAAACGAATGAACCAACACTCGTCATCGTCAATGGGGTGCACAACCACTTGTAGTCATTCACTCCTAACCGTAACCGGTTTAATTAGGCGGATATTCATTTTTAAATAATCACAATCGCAACCGGCAGTTATGCGGTTATTAAAAACCGGTTATTAACTGCTTTTTATAAAAATTCTTACGGTAAGAAGCCGAATAAAAATGCTCTTAAGTATGAAAATATTGTAACTCCTCAATTCAACATCATTTGAAATGAACGAGAAGAAAATGTTAGGCTAGTTTTTCTCAACAATATTGGCGTGAAAGAAGATATTAATCAATTGCCTATATATGCTTACCCGAAGCAGACCAAAATATGAGCCTCAAATGACACTGAACAAAATATATATTTTTTTATATTTACTACACAATACACCAAAATATGAGCCTGTGCATTAGACAGGCCCAACCACCCCCCCCCAAAAAAAAATTTACTTCCTCTCTCTTTTTGTTAACCTGCGTAACGTACAAATGAGATGTTACGACGAAATACATACGATGCTACAGCATTTGTGTGTGTTGTACAAAATTTGTACAACACCCCCCGCGCGCCGCATCCTCTTTCCACAGCTCTCTTTAAAACCAGATTTCAGGCTTTGTTAGGCAAGTCATATAGAAAAGTGTCGGAAAAAAAAAAAAAAAAAAGGAAGAAAATGAAATTTTTTTAAAAACAATTAGTAAATTTTCATGTGTTTGAGAGAGATCAAAATATAGATGATGAAAATATGTATATGATTTTTTTCATTTTTAAAACTACACATGATATTAGTTCTTTCTTTTTTTTTTTTTTTTTTTTAATGTTTAAAACCAGTTTTTAGAATAGTTGGAAAATGGCGACTAATCTCTTTCGTTGTAATGGGTAATAATAATAGGCCACTACTTGGGTTCATCGGAAAAAATAATCCCTTAATTGAACTTACCCAAAAAAAACAAAAACAAAGAATCACTTAATTGGAGTTCGAAGAAAAAGTTATGACCGAAACACCAAACAGATGTCATTGCAGCTTTTGTTTCCAAATGGGTCTTTGAGTGAGATTTTTCCTTTTAATCTTGGCCGTTGGACTTCCCTTAGATGCTTGGGTTTTGAGGTCTAATTGGGCTGGACTCATATCTACTAATTGGGCTTGACTTAGAACTTTGACCTAAATCACTACTATTTTGAACAAGTGATATGTCAACATTAGTGCTGATAATTTTTTATATAATTCGTAAATTCGATACGAATTTTAAATGAAATTAGTGGGTTAGGATTGAAGGGTCTGACTTGTTTAATTAAATGGATCTAATTAGGGTTGAATTGAAGAGTCTGACTCATTTAATTAAAATTGATCGAATTAGGATTAACCTATATAGTATTATACTCATACCTCGACAAAACTCAAACCTAACACGCTTCATGGGCTGGTAATTTTTACACGACTCGAAAACCGAACACAAAATTAAAGAGTCAGGGTTGAGAGACTTGATCTATTTAATTTAATAAATCAGATTATGATTGACCTATATAGTTCGTACTTGAGTTCTTGACATGGGTGTAATTTTCATTAATCTCTTCTCCAATAATGGAGACTAGAGGCTCTCCAAACTTCTTCTCCACATTGCTAAAATTATATCATTAGACACTCAACATACATGCACTCTAAATATAAAGCATTCAATATTCCACACATATGGAAGTGTATAATATTAATGCAAATTGCATTTTATATCGTCTATCACAATTCATATACTTCTGTAGCTGAGGAGATTAGAGAGTGCCAATAATTGCGTGAGAATTTATGGCACCGTGAAGGACTTAATTTCCATTTTATGTGAAATTACAAGAGTATAACTTATCTAATTTGCTGAATATATATTGTCACTCCCGTCTTTCCCTTGGATATGCTGAATCCTTAAATATTTTTCTATATCGTAGGTAAGTCCATTCTAAATTCGAGTCCTCAACAAACATTTTCCGTCAAATAAATAATATAAATTCCTGTGAAATCCCCTCGAACTAATTCTATTCTATTTATTCTAAGGCATAATTGTATTTTCATAGCTATATTATTTACGTTATCTAAAAACTAACTGAAATCTCAAATTTATCAAATTAAATACTAGAATCTTAAATCCAATTTAACAAAAAGCACAAGGAGGTCTTGATCTGATTTCCTACTCTACCAACTTATCAAAAAGCAAAAGAAAAAAAAAATATAACTCTTATATATATATATCAGTTGAAATTCATTTCTTCAATATTTGTTTTAAAAAAAATAGTAAAGAATTTTATTCTTTTTTTTTTTAATTTTGTTCCAAAAAAGTATAATTCAGTTTAGAAATCAATTTAACTGATTTCCATTAATGGGATCTCAATTAGATCCACATATTATCTGATTCCAGACGGCCGTTATGTTCCGCTTTTGTGGCTTTGTGACTCATGAAAGACAAAGTTTATTGAATAGGAGCACTATTTATTGTCTAATTATGGCTGGTACGATGGGCTAATTAAGGTCTCTAGTTTGTCCACCGTTGATTCTTTTTGGTTTTACTTTATATCTTTTGGTTTCAAGTCTACAATTTTATTTGACCAAAAAACAAAACAAAAAAACACGTCACACATTATTGATAAGAACCCTCTTCCTTTCAAATGAACGATCAGAAATTTAAAACTTAAATTAGTGTACCAAACTGTGTACATGATACAATCAAACAAAATGAATTTGAGAAACAAGATGAATATCATAGCCCTGGAAGAAAATTAGTACACTTTTGGCTTTCAATTAGAAATGTCGATTCGACCTCTGATAGGAACAGACTTGTTAAGTTGCGTTTGGTTAGTGGCGTGGGTCTAACGGGTCAAACATGTCATATTTGGGCTGAAAATGATCAAGCATGTCATGTTTGGGCTGAAACGAATTGTGTTGGGTCAACTCAACGTGACTTGTTTACTAAACAGATCGAGTAGTTCATGTCAAGTCACCCGTTGGATTGTATTGGTTCAAGGGTTTAATCTGTTTAACTAAACAAGTCTTGTAGGATTGACTCTTAATAGTTGGTAGGTCAAGCGAATCGACTTGGACCCGACACACCAACCCAGATTACCAACTCTAGCTTGTCACTAGAATCAAATCAAGTGGTCACTAATTATGTTTTGAAGTAATATAATGAGGTTGGGTTGGGTTTGTTAGAATTCGGACGATTCACTTTAAATAACTAAACTCGTAAGAAAACAAGGTGTAGAGATAAAGAAAAAGATAAAGCAAGAAAATAAAGGGCATGTACTAAAAAAAAATGGGAAAGAAGATGTACAAACCAAGAAAAGGACAAGGTAAGAGAATAAATGAGCATGTACAAAAAGAAATGTCAACTCTATTTGTTAATGTATTTTAGGGAGTTTTTTTTTTTTGTTGGAAAAGTGTTATGAAAATAAAGGTGAAAACTGTTTTTGTGTTTTTAAAAGTGTTTTGTATTTAGGTTGTTTGTTAATGTTTTTGTTTTGAGAAAAGAAAATAAAAGACAAATAAAAAAATTAACAAATAAAGCCAAAGGTTTGGAGACAAAGGAAAAAAGAAAAAAAAAATAATTATATCCCGTTTCTTTCATATTTGTGGGAGCATAGTAATTTTTGTTTTGTCCATGAAGTAGAAATCTCATTCTTTGTAAACCATCATACTGATTGTTAGACCTAATAGTCATGGACGATAAACTTCAATATTGGATGCTGACTTTGGTGAGTCCTGTAATAAATACATGAACTTGCAAGAAATGGAATTGTGGAGAAAAAGAAAAAGATAAAGTAAGAGAATAAAGGACTATGTACAGAAAAAAAAAAAAGGGGGGGTTGAAGAAATGAAAAGCAATTTGAAGACAAAGAAAAAGACAAAACAAGAGAATAGAGGAACATGTAGAGAAAGTAAAGAAAATTTAGAGAAAATAATAAAAAATAATAATTATATTCATTATAAAGCATCAATAACAGTTTTGAAAGCAGAGCAATGTTTTATATTTTCTACCAAAATCATCCTTTGTACACCATCTTTGTGATAGTTAAGAGGCACAACATGGTTTCACAGTACAGCTCTCTCTGATAGAGAAAATCAAAATTCCACAGCTTTCTCCAATAACAACAAGTATAACATTCAAATTGAAGTAACAACACACCACTTGTACCCTCACCAAGCCAAGTTCAAACAGTTGTCTTTTCAAATTAATTTGGATATTTGTTGAGCTGAGGCTTGGTCAAGCAAAAGCAAGCCAGGTTCAAATGCACTGCAAGCTTGGCCTGTTTTTGGGTTCGTTTGGAATTGTGATTTCAAAAAGTGCGATTTTAAAATGTACGATTTGAAAACGTGAATTTTAAAAACGCAGTTAAGTTTTTAATAAAATCGCAGTTTAACATTTAAAATTACAATTTAGTCTTTAAAATTCTACGTTTTCAAAAAAGCACCCTTTATCTGCGATTTGAAAACACAAATTTTTTGCTTTTTTGAATCGCAATTTTTTAAAAATGTAATCCCCAAACGATCAATTTTTTGCGATTTAGTTTAAAATCGTATTTTTTTATCTACGAAAATTGCAATCCCAAACGCACTCTTAATCTCCTTTCTGCATCATTTCAAAAAAAAAAAAAAATCTCCTTTCTGCATATGGTTTGAGCAAAAAGAACTCATCAAAGGTGTGAAGGTCTATAAGTATCCAAATCTCAGAATATTCTTAAATTTTCTATGACTTGGCAATTTGCTATTTGCATCTTCGTTAAGTTCATACGTTTCATATTTAAACCAATATACTAAGATGCTGTGCCTCATAAACCATGTAAACCTGAACTTAGCTATACAACCCAACTTAGCTGTAATCCCAATTAAATCAGGTCAGCTTTATGGATCCTTTTTCAACTAATCATAACCAGCCACATCTCTCCTTTTTCATCCTTATATCTTATCTAAAATACTACTCTTTGTTACCTCTCTATTTATTATATCCTTATTTGTGACATCTTCTAAAATCTGGCCAATTCAGTTTCTCAAAGAATTCTGTTTCCTAGAACACTAGAATGATATGACCAAAAAAGGACTTATTATTTTCCATATGAACAAAGTATATAATTATTTTATGAGGGGACAACACCACAAGTATGAACTTCTTATTTTCCATGTATTTCCACTATATTTCTATTATTCTCATCTCCCAATTAATTTTTCTAACCCTCATCTATTCCAGTACACATTAACTATTGGAAACAGATGATTGGACTATTTATAAACAGATCGAAAAATGATGAAAATATATGTTAACAATTACTGACGACCCCCAATACCTAACAAAACGAATTACCAGGAATGGTAGCCCTAAAGGGAAAATGGATCATTTTATCTCTCCACCTTCTCCTTTTTAACCCAATCAGACAAAGCATGGTCTCTTTCAAGCCCTTTCACTCACACCCTCTCCTTTCCCTACCTCTTCCAACCAAATATGGACTAAAACTTTCTTTCTCTCTCTCTCTCTCTTTTTTTTTTCTTTCTTTCTTTTTCATTCTCATTTTTTTAAAAGAGACGATATGCCGATTAACCTAGTTACCTAAAATGGAGTCTGGAGACAAAAAAGAGGCAAAATACTTTTTTTTTTTTTTTAAGTAAATTAATCATGAAAGTGCAGAGGGGCCAACTTATGTACACAGTCACAGAATATATAAATCCCCTAAAATGGAGAAAAAGAAGAACCAAGATAGATTTTTAGATAAAAATTAAAAAAGCATAGGTGAAGGTCCAATTGTTAATTATTGCTCGCGTTTTAAATGAACCACTCTGCCATAGGATTGGAACCAAATCAAGCTAAAGTATACAGAGCTTCTACTAGCTTTCTCATGTAACCAAATAAGACACTTTACATAGATCTTAGAGTTCTTATAATTCCAATAAGATTCAAGCATGTCCTAGTGTTTACCTGTCCTAAATTATAACAATTTTTTTTTTTTCCAGGTAAGTTAAAGACAAACTTTTGATATAAGAGGGCATATTGAAAGACCAAACTGTTAGAATATACTTGGATTACCATGAAGTTAGGGATTTGATAGTGATGATAAAGATTAAATTACCCTAGAGTTAGGGATTTGATAAGATTTAATCGCCTTCAATTAAGGGATTTGATTGTGATTATTCTGGATTCAAGTAAAAAATAATGTAATGTAGCCATTTGGGCTTTATCCTGTGGACGTAGGTCATAGACCAAACCACGTAAATCTTTTGTCTTATTTCTTTCGCAAACAACCTTGACATATGCAAAATTGAAGTTTTGTCGGCAACCAAGATAAAGATAGATTTAGACTTTTCAATTTTCTCTAGGCTTAATTAGACATTTTGAATGCCAAATATTTCAGGATTTAGGTCATCCAGAGTGTCCTATTTGTTTCATTCTAGAGTGTCTTAAAAAATAAAAAGGCTTGATCACATATTGATATATCCTAAACATGGCTTTTGTATAGTGTTGCCCTTCCTTGACTCTTTCTTCTGCTTTGGCTTTGATGGGCTATCTCATCCTCTGCTTTCTTGTTTTCCTCATACTGTCTTTAATAAAGTTTGGGCCATCCCATGTAACACAGCATGGGCATGATTTCATGTCTCAATATTAGTCCCAATAAAATGGTCAAGCGATTACCCTGTGTCAGTCCCTATGCAAAATTTGATATCAGGATTGTTTTAACTGTCTTTTTCATGATACAGATCAGTCACAAGATCAACAAATTAGCTTTTGGTGACTACTTCCTGGCTTTGTAAATCGATCCCCTTGATGGGTAATTCTTTCTTTCTTTCTTCTCCTTCATTGCTTTTTACATGTTTAGAATTCTATAATGCTGAAAGTATTCTATATTACATTAATTGCATACTGGTTCAAATTGAATAAAGCCAGAAACACTGTTTCTATCTGAATGTTTTCTGTAAAAAAGTGCAAAGGTTTGGAGACAATGAAACAAAATAATTAGGTTCAATATAACCCATTTCTTTCATAGTTTTGGGAGCATAGCATTTTTGTTTTGTCTACCTAATACTCATGGATGATAAACTTCAATATTGGATTCTAACTTTGGTGAGTCTTGTAATAAATATCTAAACTAGAAAGAAACAAAGTCGTGGAGAAAAAGAAAAGGATAAAGTATGAGAACAAAGGACTATGTACTGAAAAAAAAAAAAATGGCAGAAGAAAATAAAAGAAGATTTGGAGATGAAGAAAAGGACAAAGCAAGACAATAGAGGAACATGTACACAAAGAAAAGAATGTTTAGAGAAAAAGGAAAAAAAAAAAAAAAGGAATAATTTTTTTTTGTGAGTAAGAAAGTAATAATTATGTTTATTATAAAGCACATCAATCACAGTTTTGGAAGCATCGCAATGTTTAAATTCTTCCACCAAATCATCCTTTGTAAACCATCTTTGTGATAGTTAGAAGGCTTGATAGATTTTTACTTTCTTTTACCAAGAGGGCACAACAAGCTTGAAGTTATTTAACAGGTGCTACACAATGTCTCTCTCCCTCTCTCATTTCTTTTCTATTGCCATTATGTTTGTTGTGATATTTAAGCAAGTATTTCATAGATTTTGTAGAAGCTCAAAAGTTGATAATTTTTATAGTACCTGTTATTAGCCATGTTAAAATATTAATTAAATGATTTAATTTTCATTTTTCCTATGATTAGGTTTTTAGGATAATTAAGTGATGATTTATTTAATATGGTATCAAAGTTAAAGATTATGAGTTCGAATTTTGTCTCCATCAATTCATCCTAGATTTTAATTAAATATTTCATTTGTTGAATCTCACTTATTAAATAGGTATTTCAATTAAATACCCACTTCTCTCGTTTTCTTCTCTCAATGATGCTTATAAATTTTGAAGTTGTTTCTTCCGACAGGTCAATAAATGAAACCAATCAAGAACTATAAGATAAATAAATATCGATAGATCGTGGACTTGAGCCAACTTACGTGCATAAGAAATACAAGGATAAGTTAACCCGACTTACGTGTAGTCATGTAAACATCATTATTTAAAAGTAAAGGGTTCAACTTTGAATATAGGACAATGACCCATCTTAATTAATTAATTTTTTGGTCTTCAAGAGAATAACGATTTGGAAATTAAGTGCAAATTCTGATCTTTGAAAAAATAAAATTAGTGCCCACTAATTATGGCCCATCTAATTTATTTGACTTCATTCACCAAGGCCCAACAAATTATTAGCATATTTTATAATCTTTACAAACCCTGCTCTGCATATCCACAAATCTTAATACTAACCACCTTTGCGTTTTGTGCTTGTGTGTCTTAGAGAGTCAAATGGCGGGCATGCATTGGCATCAATTGCAGCTCACAGAAAGTGATGGAAATTTGGAACTTGATTGCTGGCTGTGCGAAAAGCCAGCATTGGGAAGTCGCGGCTACAAATGCGTGGGGGCGAAATTTTATTGCGATTTTTTCCTTCATGAATCGTGCCCCGAGCCAACAGACAAGAAAGAGATAAAAGGCTCGACGAAATGATTTGAGTGATACACATCACTTGATCTCTATGAAGGAGATCGACAACAATGGAGAGAATAAAGTTGTTTGCTCAGTGTGTGAGGAACCGGTATCGTGTTTGTTAGGTAACAATGGGCCTACCATTTACAAATGCTCCATCCCCAATTGCAGCTTCCTCCTTCATCAACCATGCTCAGAACTATCCTATGAGACAACATACCCTCTGCACTTGTCTTATCACAACCTTTATCTCCGACTGCCAATAGAGACTCAATATTCTTGTGACATTTGCGGTAAACTTTTCAGTAGATGCTTCCATTACAAATGTTGCAAATGTAATTATACACTCCACATCACATGTGCTTCTCGTTGGCTAAATATTAGTGCTGACAAATGTAACCCACACGCATTCATCCCCACTCAGGATCCGATCGAGTTCACTTGCAAAGCATGTGGTGTGAAACGCAGTGACACTCTCCGTCTATGTAGCAACTGTCTAATTCTGATTCACACAGACTGTGTTAAATTTTTAGGCACCATCAAAATTAGAGAACACGGTCACTCCCTCACTTGTACCTTCTCTCATAGTCAAGGCAAAAAGCACAAGTGCAAAATCTGTTACGAAGAGGTGGATACAAAGTATGCAGCTTATTATTGTGATGATCACGAGTGTGACTACATTGCCCACTTATGGTGTGCATATTGGATTAGGAAGGAGAGTGGAACCAGTGATTCCCTTGACTATGCTACTCATTTGGTGAAGGGAAACGATCTAAAAGAGGATGAAAAAGCTGTCCCTCAGGAGATCCAACATTGGAGTCATCCTCAACATAAATTAGTTCTTAAAAATGAAGAGCTCCAAGATGTCAAGAGTTGTAAGAGGTGCATGCAATTTATAGTGTTGTCCCCGTTTTACGATTGTGCGCAGTGCAACTTCTCCTTGCATATAAGATGTACTAAACTACCCCAAGAGATTATGCGACCTTTACATCACCGACACCCGCTCACCCTACTAAATGTAACCAAAGAGAAAGGGGCATTTTTTGGGTGTTTTGCTTGCAACCGAGTACGAAGTGGCTTCAGCTACAAATGTGTCCAGAATTCGTGTTCCTATTTAATATTTGATGCTCAATGTATTTTAATTCCGGAAGCCTTTAATCATAAAGGTCACCAGCACTTGCTCCATCTTGGTACAGTTTTTCAACTAGAGTGCAATGCTTGTGGTCAACATCCTGGTGGAGCTCAGACATTTGATTGCACAACTTGTGGGTTCCATTTGTGTATTAAATGTGCTACTCTTCCGCTCGTAACTAGGCATAAATACGACACACATCTCCTATATCTCTCTTATGCCGCTGAAGATGACTCCAATGAATATTATTGTCAAATTTGCGAAAAAAAAAAAGAGATGAAAAGCTTTGGTTTTATTACTGTAAAATTTGTGACTTCGCTGCTCATCCTCGATGTATTTTTAGAAAAATTTGGCTAGATTAGTTACATTTATTTATGTGAGAGAGACATGGAGGGAGAACCTTATATACTGTATACAGTTTAATTCAATTTCATGACTAGAACCTTATTGTCTACTTCTCAATGGTTTTCAAAAACTCTTACTTTAGTTCTCTCCGACGTATTTCTATTACAGCGAGTTGCTTCATTTTAGATCTATGCATGATTTGCAATTCCTAGCTTAGTGAACATGTGTTGGAATTGAAATAGATTTTCAAAAAATAACAACTTTTGTGGAATTCACCCATAAATATTTTACTCCTTTCTTCAAGAATCAAGGCACAATATTGTAAAAGAAAAGGAAAACTTACCCTTTTCCTTGTGAAGAATGAAGCAAAGATCAAAAATTTCGTGAAGAATTAACGCTCCATAAATATTTTGATCTTCTTCTCTATTCTCTATGTCATGCACGGCTACAAGAGAGAGTGAGCTCTCTTTCTTACAAAACAAAAAAAAAAAAGTTTCTTACAAAACAATCCCCACTGCCGACCACCCCTTCAGTGGGGATTGTTTTGTGAGGATTTTGATATGTTCCTAAGATGGAGAAGTAAATCTTTTACATTCTATGGAAATTGATTGGACAGCCACCAAAAACCAAATTACTTTTGCATTCTATGGCAATTTCTCTCTGATCTGTGCATTTCCTTTTTAAATCAAGGAAGCTCGGATCAGGATACGTATGGCCTGGTGTGCCAGATCCATTGCTGGATTGATCTATTCTTCTTCTTTTTTTCTTTTTCTTTTTTTGATCAAATTGACGCATTTATTGCAATCAACTGTGGCTAAGGGTTTCATTGCGTCGAAATTACAGCAATCAATGGAGAGTAAAACAGAGGAAAAGGGAGGGACGAGGCAACTGACCGGGAGAGAGACCTCAGAGAGAAAATGAAGTGTGATCTTTGAGACGCAGAGAGAAGCTCTGCTCTACTTCCAGTTGGGGAGGGAATTTGGGGCTCTGAGGGTTTTCAGTTTGGGGAAAACTTTTGGGTGTGAAATTTCTGCCGAGTGATAGAGAGACTGAAATTTCTGGAGCTACAAAGGCTAGAGGGTTAGTGGTGGCTTAGACACATCTGTCATCGTCCCATGACTAAGGTATGTATCCTGTTTCATAGTCCCTGTTTTCTGCTATTGACTCTGGGTCTATGGAACTGTTGATAATTGGCTTCCATGCAATGTAAATTGTTGCTAAAAGTATTATGTCCCTTCTGAAACATGATCCAATAAACAGGTTCCAGTTAGCCGTGTCCTCATCACACCACTTTTGCTAGCATTTTTCTCTTTTTCCAATTTTGAGAGCTTCTCCATTTTCCTAGCTTATGTATCTAGCAGCCATGATATAGACACCTGTATCATGGTTTGTCATGGGACGGCACCTTCATCTTTTATTTAAGTATCTAGCAGTCCACGGATGGCTTTGGTTGATAATTGCAAGGCTTGGCTTTGGTTTTGATAGATTTTTGTTTTGTTTTTTTGTGTTCTCTAAATTTGCAGAGGAAAAATCTCTAAATTTGTGTGTTTTGCTAATCAGAACTTCTTTGCATTATATTCCATCTAATTAACTTGTACGCTACCTTTATATAGAGAGTTAGGTTTATGACTCTCGCACTTTATTTTGTATAGACTTTGAATGAGCTAAAACTGTTGATGTTATGCCTCTTTGTCTTTTTATTACGATGTTTCCGCATGAGTGTTACTATTTGTGTCATAACTTGATGGATTTTATTTGTGTCATAACTTGAATAGAAAAAAAACTTGATGGATTTTTTTCTTTTTTGCAAATATTTTTAATAGAGCTAATGCTGTGAAGAGCTGTTAGTTTATTCTCTTGATGCCAAGAATATCCCAAACACTATGACACACATATTTCATTTTCAAACCCAATAGTCTCATGTGTGTATGCACCTGCATGAATTCTTCGAGGTTCATTTATTAGATGCTACCGAAACTCCTTGCACATCATTTGCGCACTAAAAATTACAAAGAACATATTGAAAACATGTATGCTACCAAAGTCATGATCTCGACATAATTTTTTTTGGATACAATCATTCTACCGGGGAGCTTTTGATGTGATGAAAAGGGGGGAAAAGGCTGATATACCTATAAGATTATCCATATTGGTGATTTGCTGTCAAAGATCTATCATAGTGTGACATAGTATCATAAGAAATAAAAAAGATATCCAGCCAAAATATATATTAAATGATTCTGAATCCACATACCTATATACGCTCTTTTAAAGGCCTCTCTCCAGTCAATACTGCTTCTTGTATCCATGTCCTCTAAAAATCCAAATTCTTCTTCTTCAACTGGTCTACCAATCTGATGCCCCTTACTCTTCAAACAATTATCAGAATTACTAAAAATGGTTTATTGCAACTGCCACAGTTGGTCATCACTTGCTGCTATGATCCACGACCTTCACATAAAGCAACCAAGATTATTTATTTCTTTTTATAAGTAATTGACCCCAAGGGAAGAGAGAATGGGAGACTTGAACTAGTGACCTTCATGAGGCGTGGTGAATATGAATATGACTATATGAAAATATAGTCACATTAGAAACAACTATGGACTTGGTGGTTGACTGGTTCGTCTATCAGACTTGACAATCTGTCATACAAGTTAAATTGGGTTTTTATGTTTTAAATCCTGCTGCACATTTCTTGTGATTACATTGAATAAAAAATAAGGGTGTTTAGATGTCCCTGGGAACTCGAATTCTTCTGTGGCATTTGATAGTATTAGGTAGGAAACTTCTTTCGATTTCTAGAAATAACCCTATCACATGGAATTGTGTCTTCAAATGCTATGGAGAACAGATTTTTAGTTTAGCTTGTACATATCAATGCATTTCTCCAGTGTCTTTTTAGAAGATCATCTCTGAGAAAATTCAGTACCTATGAGTACCACCACTCTTGTCAACTGCATTTCTCCAGTGTCTTTTAAGCCTTGTCTTTTTTGGGGAGACTTTAGGTAAAAGATGACCAGGAAAGACATGAATGAAGCAATCCCCAAGAGGACCTCAAGTTGGGATAGACATCTTTCAACATCTCCCCCTCCGAAAAGGAAAAGTAGCCTAATCATTCTAATCTTAGTGGTTAGAATAATTTCTGAGTTTGCATGAAATTTAAGTAGTAATTGATAAGAGTTAAATCAATATTGACCAGTTTTTTTTTTTTTTTGTTTCATCTTCAAACCCAAGTGCGTATGGATAATATACCCCCGTCTCTCATGAATTGGTTGCTTTTCACTTGTGCTTACTCATCTTTTGTTTCTTTTTCTATCCTAAGTTGGATGAGCGAGGCATAAGGAGC
>FXXK01000820.1:84272-100871 GCA_900184695.1 Betula pendula | reverse complement strand
TTTTTTTTTTTGTTTCATCTTCAAACCCAAGTGCGTATGGATAATATACCCCCGTCTCTCATGAATTGGTTGCTTTTCACTTGTGCTTACTCATCTTTTGTTTCTTTTTCTATCCTAAGTTGGATGAGCGAGGCATAAGGAGCGGGACAAAGTCTACATACGTCATATTCCTGGTGGATGAGAGGAGATTAAGTTGCTTTGACAAGTCTAAATTGGTGATAGCTCCTTAATGGTTTTAGAATTTCAAATGACATAAGGCATGTAATCATTGAATGATTTTTAGGTGTCTTTAAAGAATGATTTTGATCATTTTGAGTCAATGGCATGTATTGAGATTTTAAAGACGTATTTATTGAAAATCTGAACCACTTATTTTTTATATAGACAGATGTTGATGCTTGTTTTTTTTTTTTTAAATTGTCACAAATAACTTTTCATAATGAAGCAACGACTTTGTAGCGACAACAGTGTCATTTGCGACGACATCAAAGTTGTTGCAAATAACTTTTCATAATGAAGCAACGACTATGTAGCGACAAACTGTTGTCGCTAAAAGTCTGCGACAATATAAAAGTTGTTGCAAATAACTTTTCATAACAAAACAACAACTTTGTGGCAACAAACTGTCATCACTAAAAGTCATTTGCGACGGCATTTACACTTTTAGCGACTATTTTTTGTTGTTGCTAAAAACCAAATTTCTTTTAATATAGATTGTTACCACAAAAATCTCTTTTTCTTGTTGGTTTTATTTTGTGCACTAAACTAAAAGCCTATTCACAATTATTCCTCATGAAATGGATAAAAGAAATATCATATAGGTTTGAGATGTGATCTTTTTTTTTTTTTCCTTTACAGTTTAATGAAAATGAAGAGTAGTTCGAAGGCATGTGGATGGTAGATTTTGCAATAATTTTCTTTCAACGTTACATCAAGAATATGAATCCAACCATCGAACTAGTCAGCTTACGACTTTCAAGTTGAGTTAACACAAACAATGTTGGCTCAAAGGTTGGTCCGGAAGTTGGAAGTTAAAAGGTGGTTGTCACTAGAAACAAATCAAGTGGCCAAGTTTGTTAAAATTCCGATGATCCACTTTTGACTTAAGATCTAACTTTTGTTAGAAATAAAAAAGGAGGTTTTGATTGTTGATTCAACCTTCGATAGGAGCTAACCTGTCAGGTTGAGATGGGTTAGTGGCGTGGGTAAAATATGCCATGTTTGGGCCCAAACCAGTCAAACGGGCTGTATTGGGTTGACCCAATATAACATGTTTATAAAATAGGCTATGTGGACCGTGTCAGGTCAACCCAACATGATTCGTTTACTAAATGGGTCAAACGGGTTGTGTTGGCACACCTGTCAGGTCGTATAAGGGTTGAAAGGTCTAACCCGTTTAACTAAGCAGGTCATGCAGGGTTGACCCTTAACGGGTTTGCGGGTCAACTTGAACTTGAAACGCCAACCCAAATTGCTAGCCTTAGCTTTTCACTAGACACAAATCAAGTGGCCACCTAGTGGTCGCTAGTTTTGTTTTGAAGTAATACAATGAGGTTGGGTCGGGTTGTTACAATAAGGATGATCTTCTTTTGACTTCCAAAATGATTTTTGTCATAAATAAGGGGTTTTAGTTGCCGATTTGACCTCGGTTAGGATCCGACCAGTTCGGTTGCGTTGGGTTAGTGGCATGGGTACTTGAATAAAACTAATACTCATGGATAGTAAACTTCAATATTAGATGCTAACTTTGGCGAGGCTTGCAATAGATAACTAAACTAGCAAGAAAACAAGGTGTAGAGACAAAGAAAAAGACAAAGTAAGAGAATAAAGGAGCATGTACAAAATAATAATAATAATAAAAAAATAAAAAGCATGAAGAAGAAAGGAAAAGAAGATGTACAGACGAAGAAAATGACAAACCAAGAGAATAAAAGAGCATGTAAAAGAAATGACAACTCTACTTATTAATGTGTTTTGGAGAGTGTTTTTTGTTTTTTATTTGAAAAAGTGTTTTAATGTAACATAAAAGTGAAAACTATTTTTGTGCTTTTAAGAGTGTTTGTGTTTAGGTTGTTTGCTAATGTGTTTGTTTTGAGAAGAAAAAATAAAAGTCAAAAACAATTTTTAACAAACGAAGCCAAAGGTTTGGAGATAAAGAAAAGATAATAATTAGGTTCATTATGAACTGTTTCTTTCATAGTTTTGGGAGCTACCATAGCATTTTTGTTTCGTCTAGGAAAGTAGAAATTTCATCCTTGTAAACCATCATACTAATAGTTAGGCCTAATTCTCATGGATGATAAACTTTAATACTAGATGCTAACTTTGGTGAGTCTTGTAATAAATATCTAAACTTGCAAGAAACGAAGGTGTGGAGATCAAGAAAAGGATAAAGTAAGAGAATAAAATAAATAAATAAATAAATGAAAGAGGAAGAAGAAAAGAAAAGAATATGTGGAACATGTACAAAAAGAAAAGAATGTTTAGAGACAAAGGAGAAAGAAAGGAAGAATTATGTTCACTAGAACCCATATCAATCACAGTTTTGGAAGGATATATAGCAAACTTTTGTTTCATCTACCAAATCATCCTTTGTAAACCCTTTGGGATAGTTTGGAGGCACGGCATATTCATATTTTCTTTTACCAAAGGGCACAACACGCTTGAAGTTGTATAACAGGTTCTACACTCTCTCCTCCCTCTCTCATTGTTTTCCTTGGTTACCCTCTTTTCTATTTCCATTATGTTTGTAGTGATATTTAACATGTATTTCAAAGATTTGGTAAAAGCTCAAAAGTTGATACTTTTTACAGTATTTGTTATTGGTCCATTTGGTCCTACGTAATACCCACTTCTCTCCTTTTCTTCACTCAACTTTCCAGCCATTCAAGTTTTCCATTCAGCCATAGATCTAGTCATCAAGAAACCATGTTTATAAAGTTTGAAGTATTTTACTTCCGAAATGTCAATAAAGGAAACCAATCAAGAGCTATAAGATAGATAAATAGATAAATCGTGCACATGAGCCAAATTACCTGGATCATAAATACAAGGATGAGTTAAAAGCACCATTTGATTATCAAATATTACATAAAATAAATTCTATTTTTAAAAAGGTGAAAACACTCTAAAAAAATTCTCGAAATCTCTACCGAACAGGCTTAGACAGTTCGATCAACCAGATATATATTTAATGCAACTCTTTCTTTGAAACTGATTTTAGGAATCATACCTTAATTATACAAGCTTGGTAAAGGTTTAATTTTTTTTTTCTAGAACTTGGTAAAGGTTTAATTATTACAAATTATCAGCCTTCTAATTTAACATGCATGCCTTGTGAATATCAAACAGCTCTCACAATGGCATACACAAATTATCATTATGATTGATTTTCCAATTACTGTACTTGTCACTTCTAAAGACAATTTTGTTGTGCTGTAGTAATGTAAATGCCATTATTTAAAATCAAATGCCGCAACTTTGAATATAGGAATATGACCCATCTTAATTTTTTGGTCTTAACGAGGATAAAGGTTTTGTAAGTTCAAATTTTGATCATTGAAAAAAAAATAGTACCCATTAGGACCCATCTAATTTGGCTTCATTCATGAAGATCCAAAGTAGAATCCACAAATTAGCATATTTTATAATCTTTACAAACCCTTCTCTACATACGATCCTATCAAAAATCTGAATACTAATCACCTCAGGGTTTTGTGCCTGTGTGTTAGAAAGTGAGTAAGATGGCGAAAATAGTAGATTTCAGACGATGGCATTACTTGCAACTCACAGAGAAGCTGACGAGTGATGGAATGAAGGATGTTGGTTGCTGTCTGTGCAAAAAGCCAGTATTGGGAAGTCGCGGCTACAAATGCTTGGAATGTAGTTTTTTCCTTCATGAATCATGCCTCAAGCCAACAGACAAGATAGAGATAGATGCAACACATAATTTGAGCGAAAGACACCACTTGATCTCCATGAAAGAGCTCGACAACAATGGTGAGAAGAAAGTTGTTTGCTCAATGTGCGAGGAACCAATATCCTTTTTGTTAGGTAACAACGAGCCTACCATTTATAAATGCTTCATCCCCAAGTGCAACTTCCTTCTTCATGAACCATGTGCAGAACTACCCCTCAGAACAACATGCCCTCTGCACTTCTCAAACCACTTTCTTCGTCTCAAATCGCCGGCAGAGACTCAATATTGTTGTGGTGCTTGTGGTAAACTTTTTAGTAGATGCTTCTTTTACCAATGTTCCAAGTGCAATTATAGACTTGACATCAAATGTGCTTCTCGTTGGCAAATTAGTGCTACCAAATGTAATCAACATGCATTCATCCCCACCCGAAATCCGATCCAGTTCACTTGTGAAGCGTGTGGTGGGAAAGGCAATGACATTACTTATCTATGTAGCAACTGTCGACTTCTGATTCACTCTAATTGTGCTCAATTTCTAGGCACCATAAAAATTAGAGGACATGATCACTCTGTCAGTTGCACCTTTTCTCTTAGTCAAGATAAGGAGCACAAGTGTGAAGTCTGTCACGAAGAGGTGGATGCAAAGTATGCAGCTTACTGTTGTGATGATCAGAAGTGTGACTACATTGCCCACTTGCGATGTGCATATTGGATTAGGAAGGTGAGTGAAACCAGCGATTCTGTTGACTATGCTACTCATTTGGTCGAGGGGAACGATCTACAAGAGGATGAAAAAGTTGCCCCTCAAGTAATCAAACATTCGAGTCATCCTCAACATAAATTAATCCTTAACAATGAAGAGCTCAAGGATGTCAAGTACTGTGAGGGATGTATGCAATTTATAGTGTTGCCTCCGTTTTACAGCTGTGTGCAGTGCAACTTCTCCCTGCATTTAAGATGCACTAAACTACCCCAAGAGGTTATGCGATCACATCATCACTCACACCCACTCACCCTACATAATGTACCTTCCGATGAGCGATCATTCTATTGTTGGGATTGCGACTGTGTTCGCCGTGGCTTCAACTATGGATGTGAAAAGTGTAACCGTTTCTTTGACGTTAAATGTTGTTTAATTGCAGAAGCCCTTATACATAAAGGTCACCAACATCGCCTCTTCCTTGGTAACTTTTATCAAGAGGAGTGCAATGCATGTGGTCAACTTCCTGGTGCCGCTCGGACATATAATTGCACTACTTGTGGGTTCCGCTTGTGTATTAAATGTGCTACTCTTCCACTCATAACTAGGCATAGATATGATGAACATCTCCTATATCTCACTTATGCCGCTGAAGACGACTCTGGAGAATATTATTGTCAAATTTGCAAAAAGGAAAGGGACGGAAAGCATTGGTTCTATTACTGTACAAATTGTGACTTTGCTGCTCATCCTCGATGTATTCTTGGAAAAACTTGACTGGATTAGTTACATTTGTGTATGTGAGACAGACATGGAGGGACAATATTATTGTATACAATTGAATTTTATATACATTCATTATGACTAAAACACGTGCTTATATACATATATATAAATACAAACACACACACATACATATATATGTCATCATAATTTTACTAGAATTATCAGGCCTAGACTTAGATGATCAATTCTATTAAGTTAGGATTACATGTGGCTTGGTTATGATCTTTTGCAGGTGTAATGTTTTTGAGCCTTGTAGGCATGCTTTCCTAAGCTTGGCCGGGCCTGAACCACTTGAGGTGGGTCCTTTGAGGCTTCTTTTGGGCCAAATAGGCCCAAACCTTAGTAATATTATCTTTGGGGACACCATAAGTCATTCGTATGATAAATTAATCCTTAAAAATAAAAAGCTCAAGGATGTCAACCGTTATGAGGGGTGTATGCAATTTATAATGTTTCCCACATTTTTAATAAAATAGAGTTCAGTAGTCAACTTGGAATGCCTTTATAGTCCTCCTAAACCTAATTTCTTCCTAACTGACATCAGCAGGCTTGCATTTGGACCAGGAAATGGTGATCAAAGTGGTGCCAAAATGAGGTTTCCAAACTCAAACAAAGTGGATATATAGAGCAGCAGTGATTCAAATAATTAATTATAGTTTTCATACCAGCAAGAACGCTTGTCTTGTGAAAAGTATATGAAAACAAAATGGTAGCCCTAAAGGGAAAATGGATCATTTTATCTCTCCACCTTCTCGTTTTCAACCCAATCAGACAAGGCATGGCCTCTTTCAAGCCCCCCCTTTCACTCACACCCTCTCTCTTTTCTTTTCTTTTTTTCTTTTTCATTCTCATTTTTTAAAAAGAGATGATATGCCGATTAGCCCAGTTACCTAAAATGGAGACAAAAAAGAGGCAAAATGGCTTCTTCTTCTTTTTTTTTCTTAAGTAAATTAATCTCATTAAATGCGCAGAAATGAGCAACCTTTGTACACAGAGTATATAGATTTCTCCTAAAGGGAGAAAAGGAAGAACCAAGATAAATTTTTAGATGAAATTAAAAGAAGTTTAGGTGAGGTCCAATTATTAATTATTGTCTGGAGTTTTAAATGAACCACACTGCCGTACGTAGGACTTGAACCAAATCAAGCCAAAGTAAACAGAACCTTTACCAGCTTTCTCATGTAACTAAATAAGACACTTTTTGAAACTATTGCTAGCTTTTTCACTTTGACCGTAAGAATCTAGTAGATTGTCACATTGGCATTTGTTGTGGATGATTTTTGGCCACACTCACACGTTATCTTGCCGACTATAATAACTAGCATATATTTTTCTTGTTTTCTCTAGAGAGAGAACGTCCACCTTCTCTCTAGAGTAAAGGTTTTTCCGCCTCCTAGTGAGGTCTTTCCGCCACCTTCGGTGGTTTTGTAAGGGAGGTGGGATGGATCTCTTCCCCTCCCTCCTCCCTTTCTCCTTTGTTTTCCTTTCTCGTTTTTCTCCCTGTTTCTCTGGTTAGTTTTTTCCGTTGTTTTTGTTTTTCTTTCTTCCATTTAGGCACTGTTGCAACTCCAACCATCGCGACCCCTCCACCGCGCCTCCGTCCGCCACGGCCCCGCTCGCCCTAGCCGGCTGTTTCTTGGATCGTTAGAGGTTCACAAATTTGGTTTTCTCAAGGCCAGATCTGTTAACCTACATCTGCTCCGCCTGCAGACGCGCCTCACCACCGTCCTCAGCTTCTCCTCTTGCTGCCGCTCCCTTCCAGTTCTCCATCTTGCCACCACGTGCTGGCGAGTGGCCCTCACGCGCATGCGCGTGGATCTCACTCGCCATCAAGTGATATCCACGTGCCAGCGTGTGGTCCCCAATCAACGGCGTGTGGCAGCAGTGCATCACTGCTCTTCCGCTCTCCTTCGCTTTTGCAGCTGTTGTCCTTTGGTTTTTTGTTGTTTATTTATGCTCTTGTTGTTTTTTTAGGTTACTGTCTCCTAACTCTTATTTGGTTTGATATTATAGTGGAAACTTTAAAGCCGGAGTTTGTTCCTCAGCGGCATTTCCTGTTCGATTCTCAGCAGTTTCGCCCCCTCAACAACCACTTTCACGGTGGCTATTGCCACCCTTTGGGGCACCTTTTTGTGCCCTTTTGCCATTTGCAATCGCCTTGTGCGACCCCTAGAGAGGCCCGGCTTGTTATTTGTCTTTCTGACATCCTCAATGTAACCATTGCATATTCTCTGTTACTGTTTCTTTACTGTTGTTTTCGTTCGGGCTTTGTTGTTGGGGTGCCCACCCCATTATGGTTGTTCGATCCCATGTAACCTTTTCCCCATATTGAATAGGAAAAAAAAAAAAAAACTAGCATATAGCCCACGCAATGCGTGGGGTGTGTTTTTTAAATAAATCCTATATAATTATGAATATTCGAAAAAGCACACGAATGATTTGCATTAAAAAAAAAAAAAAGAATCCCATAAACATTTAAATGAAGAATTCATCAACCTAAAATTTGACAAACAGAATAGAAACATATTCAAATTTCAAGCCAAACGCAGATTCAAATGGGTGTCTATAGTACAAAGAAATTATCTCGAGAAAAGAACATAAAGATAATCAATTCATAGAGCAAAAAATTTATATATAAAAACACAAAATAAGCAGTTGATTTACTAAGTTTGTAAGGAAGATTTGTTGAACAAAAAAAAAAAAATCCTTGAACATCTTAATCCATGTAAATTTGGTTTCGAGACATATTTTTCAGTTTTTGTCTTTATTTCATGTGGTTATGTTCTTTTGTTTTTTGTTTTTTGTCCTAATTTAAGAAGAAGAATGAAAATACTTCTACGCGTATTGCAAGTCATTTCAAAAGTAAGCAAGAGTAATCACTTGTATTCAATATTTATAAACATTAATTTAAGAGATCATTTACATAAGTAAAAGCAATTACTTGTATTCAATATTTACAAACATTAATAAGATAACGGAAATCAATTGCAAATTATTTCATTCAAGAACAAATACGAAATATTCAGAGATAAAAGAACAAGCAAAATAGCATATATAAAAAAGCAAAATATCAAATTTTTATTAATTCATGCGATACCTATATGGGCGATTATGGGTAGTTAACGTACTATGTTTTTAAATTTTAAATTTTCTCTTTTTATAATTTTGGAGAGTAGTAAATTCTAAGCTGCTATTTGCTTGACTCGGTCACATTTCCTTCTATTAAACATGGCGAAATTCAAATAAATTTTTACAACATTTGTTGTTTTATTCTATATCAATCGTCCATCTTATTATTTATCCATTCCATTCTACCCTTTATCTCTTTGGGTAAAAGTTATATATTCTTTAAAGTTATTCCAATTAGTTTTGATCACCTTATGGTCAAATACCATGTTTTATTGTTCTAATATGAAACTTATCTATATTTTTATAATAAATATAAAATTTTATTATATTATTATACTAAAATTATAAAGATCTCATTTAGATTTTTCGTCTTAAGGCCCAAATTATATCAAGCTGTCCTTGATCACACCTGTTGCTCTGCAGGTTCAAAGTCTGAGGTTTCATCAAAGATTGAAAGGCAAAGACATTGCCATTTGCCAATTGATATGTTTAGATATGTTTAGCAAAATCTGGGAAGGCCCAATTGATGAAAGCCATCATGGCGACCCAACTCAGGAAGTTATAGGAAGTCAAGCTGTGTTCTTTTCCCTCTGTTTCTTTTCGTATTATAGAGGACACCCAAAACGCCCCGTTTGCATAAGTAATACGGGATTTTTCGTCGGAAGGAGGCCCCTCAAATCCCCTGCGTCCCCTGCATATCCCTAACTTCCAGGCAAATCCTTCGCAGAGAAGAACTCCATGTATAGGCTCTTGAAAGGTTTCAAAGCTTTCAAGGAATTGTATTTAAAAGTAAAGACTTCTTTTGATTGAATTTGATTCCGGCTTTGATGTATTAGATCTTCGGTTTCCTAAGGGATTATTACAGTGTTTCAGTTTGGTAAAGACTTCTTTCCTAAGGTATTATTACAGTGTTTCAGTTTGGTTTTTGCTTTTTTGGGAATGTATAAAAACACACAAAAAAAATTGATTCGAACCTAGAGATACAAATACATAATTTAAAACACAGAAATAATTGGAGAATGAACTAACCGCAGTCCTGGTTCCGGCGAGAAAGAGAGATGGTAGAAAGAGAGAACAATAGGGAGTTTCATAGAGACAGGTGGAGAGAGAGTCCGAGAGGGGGTGGGAGAGAGAGTCTAAGAGACGGTCCTTGTTCAAAATCCTGATGGTTCAGAGGAGGTGGGAGAGAGAGTCAAAGAGGAGTTGGAGAGAGAATCAGAGAGGGGGGTCGGAGAGAGAGTCTGCTTCAAATTGATTTTTAATTTTTAACTTAAAAATGATCGGTTCAGACGGGTTCAGTTTTTAAAATGATGGGTTAATTTTTTGACTTAGTAAATACCGGTTGATGTCACATATTGCAATTCTAAGCATGATTCGGCTATTATATATAGATTAATAAGCCTCTTTCAAATATGATACTGCCACCTGATTTGATTTTCTAATAGTTCTGTCATCTCTGCCTCTTTGGCCATTTTACATATTAATTGGATCCCTACAATTGTTTGTGAAATTGCATCTAATTTGGACAGTCTCTCGAGAATGAGGATGCTCTATAATTAGAAATTTCAAAAAAACAATTTCTACTTGTTGATGAAGCCAAATATTGCACGTTTGAATTGGGCTGAAGTTCAAAAAAAAAAAAAAGAATTGGGCTGTGGAGTACTTGCAAAACATGAAGAGAACTACCGGATTTTTGCTGGCTTATACCTGAGTCTCTTTTATTTAGTGTTCCTTTTAAATTGAAGAGTTGTTGATTATACTCTCTAATGCTTGCCCTCGAATTGTCTGATTATGTTCAATTATTTACCATGCAGTGGCTGCTTGAGTGGACCTTTTACATAAAAAATAAAATAAAATAAAAGGCTTAAGCTTGATTCCAATCAACATTCAAGATATATATATATTATATATATAGTATATATATATATATATATATATTATATATATATAGTAATATAATATATATATTTATGATTCCAATCAACATTTCATGAAATTGTTAAAAATTCCATAGCTATAATACAATTTCTAAATCTAAGCATTTATACATCCATCACTTATCTCCTAATATTTTATAAAATTTAAAGAACACTTCCAAGAAATAACATTGAATCTTAAGTCAACTCTCAAATAACATATTTGATCCATGGCGTACATCCAATATTTCCCAATACTTGCCCAACCTATCAGGGATACAAAAACACTTCTAGAATTCACCAAAATGATGAAAAATCAGTAAAATCACATCATGCCTTCATCAATTGAAAAACTTATTGTGGATTTTTATAGGTAAGAATAACGGTTACATCCATTACTTCAAACCACAAATACAGTCTCTATTTTTCTCACTATGAACAGAAATCAATAAAAAGAAGTATGAACAATTTCCCAGAATGAACAATTCTGATAAGAATGGATTTGTTATATTCATTTAAAATTTCAGAGCATCATATTGCCCAGATAGCAGCTATACAGTGCAGGGGAGTTTCCAAAAAACCATGTTCTATACTTATTTACCTAATACAAAATGCAGCCTAAATGAGAATATTTTACAGAAACTAATTCATTATTTACAAAATTATAAAACTCAAAAGAGAGTAAATCTAGTCCCTAAAAAGCAAAACCGATTGCCGGCATATCATTCAGAAACAATAAAAAATGGGAAAAAGCAAAATCCATTTCTTATATTCAAAAATTATGTTCTTGTTATATATGTTTCTATCTTTGAGGTTTCATAAACAAATGCTGAATGATCTTTTCCTATGGATAGAAATTTGATGTTTATATTGTGAAACTAAGCAATTATATATAAATTTAATATTTGAATTAAACGCAAGAACATACAATCAATACTGAAAAGTTTATGATGATTGTAGATCTTGGGCTGCTGTAACACATTAATTGTATCTAAATTGTCGATTCACATGGTAGTCTTGCACGTCTGGTTGAAGAATTTTGGTCTTTTATTTTCTGCTGTGACAGAGCATTTTAGGAGTGCCGAATCGGGTGCCTCTTTTCAGTCTCTTCCTGGTGTTTTCCTCTTTTATAAATTCTGTTTAATAAATGTGATTTGAAAATGTTAAGGTTGGTATCTTTGTTCACAACTAACAGGCTATTTGAAAATGTGATTTGAAGTCTCATGATTATTGGGGTGCTTTAAGTGTCGTTGATGAAAAATCTTGTACTTCGTTTTGATCTTTCTTTTTCCATTTTCACAAGTTTAGTTTTGTTTTATTTTGAAAGGGAAATTATAAATGGGCATTATCATAGCTGCATCTACACTCATAAGATAATCAAACATGGACCAAAAAGGAGAGAAATCAGTGGATGCAGGGAAGCTGAGGTAGATTAAGAGATATATATACCTGTCTATATATATTGGTGTATTCCAACAAGCTTGCATACGTTGTGTGTTCCCTGTTGGTTTATTGAGTTTGATAGTTTTTCAGCTCACATTAAACTTAAACTTATGTTTCTGATATCACTCTTTGATTAGATCATTGCTTTTTAGGCGTAAGCGCTTTTCCTTTTTTTCCTTAAGATTTTTTTTTTCTTCCAAGATCTTTTAGATTTACATTTTCATTGTTCGAACCTTTAATATACAACTAGCATATAACCCGCACATTGCGCGGGTGTGTTTTTTCATTGTATAAGTAGGAATTTTTTATATTGTTGGTGTGATGCCTATTAAACTTTAATATAAAAAAATTCCTATATAATTCTAAACATTCGAAAAAGCAATTTGCAAAAAAAAAAAAATTCCCATAAACACTCAAATGAAGAATTCCTCAACCTAAAATTTGATCAACAAAATGGAAACATATTCAGATTTCAAGTCAAACGCATATTCAAATGGGTGTCTCCAGTAGAAATAAATTAGCTCGAGAAATAAACATCAAGATAATCAACATTGTCGTAAAAATATAACTGTGCAAAATGGGGGTTCAGGCCATCACCTGGGAGTAGTGTTCCAAACTATGATGGTTTTGACCGTTAAGTCGAAAAATATAAGGACCTCTACCATCACTGATTTTTTTATCCACATTGCCACCCATTGATGTCATAGCAAACATGGAATTATAAATTCTTATTTGTGCCTTATAGTTTTTTGAACGCTGCCCACCAACATCATTTAACAATTCTTCAAGAACAACAGGTGGTTTCTTAAGCAAAGACAACTTGACTTGTCCCTCCATATAACACAGAGAAAATTTAGGATTATTTAGCTTCCTAGATTTTATTGTTTTTTCTTCATACCATACTATTGCACTACAATGCTCACATACGTACGAAGGTGGACCAAAATTCCAAGGTTCAGTAAATTTCCCTATATGAAAGTAAATAAAAAAGGGAAAAAAATAGATTAAATTTAATGTTATGCAAAAACTTTTATATTTATTTTCAAATAAAATTAGTTAAGTCATTTACTTGGAAGATCTTCTCTGTAAGAGTCATAGCTGGATCCATCTTCTGTCATATATTGACTAGTTGAATCTGTTGGTTAAATGCTATTATAATTCATAACTCTATTATAGGAACTTTCAATACCCACACTAATAACTTCCCGATTAATTTTTTATCTTTTATTTTTGGATGTCTTGCATTTTTCATTCCATTTCTATTTTCTATCATACTTTGAGAAGTTGAATCCATTGGTTGAACGCTGGTGTAATTTCTAAGTTGCGTAGGCCTACTTCCACTACCCACACTAATACCTCCTTGTTTTGTTTTGTCTTTCCTAATCATCAGTCTTCTCTGTCGTGAAATTCTTGCATTTTTCATTCTGTTTCTATTGTAAAATATATTGTTAACATCATATTTCAACTAAAGAGTACTTAATAATTATATAACACTTCAATTTATGAATTAAAATATTTATATAGCGAGGAAATATATTGAGAAAATAGTACACTCACAATATTAAGAAGTTAATGCTACAAAACAAAGTAGAGTATTGATAATTATATAACACTTCAATTTATGAATTAAAATATCTATATATAACAACGAAATATATTGAGAAAATAGTACATTCACAATATTAAGAGTTTAATGCTACAAAACAAAGTAAATAAACTAAATAAAATTTAAGAAGGAGAACAAAAATACCTCCACGCGTATTGCAAGTTATTTCAAAAATAAGCAAGAGTAATTACCTATATTCAATATTTATAAACATTAATTTAAGAGATCATTTACATAAGCAAAAACAATTACTTATATTCAATATTTACAAACATTAATGAGACAAAGGAAATCAATTGTAAATTATTTCATTCGAAAACAAATACAAAATATTCAGAGATAAATGAAGAAGCAAAATAACATATATAAATAAGCTAAATATCAAATAATATGAGAGCTAAATATCAAATTTTTATTAATTCATGCAATACCTATATGAGCGATTATGGGTAGTTAATGTACTATGTTTTTAAATTTTAAATTTTCTCTTTTTATAATTTTGGTTTATCAACTTTATAGAACTATTTCATTTAATAAGTCAAACACATAAAATAATATACCATACAGAAAATAATTGGTTTTTTTTTTTTTTTTTAAAAAATGAACTTCTCTTTTTGTTTTGTTTTGTTTTGATTTTTTTTTTTTTAGTACATCTATACGTTTCAGCTAAAGAGTACTTAATAATTATATAACACTTTAATTTATGAATTAAAATATTTATATAACGAGGAAATATATTGAGAAAATAGTACACTCACAATATTAAAATGTTAAATGCTACAAAACAAAGTAGAATATTAATAATTATATAACACTTCAATTTATGAATTAAAATATCTATATATAGACCAATAAATAATTAAGGTCAATATTATAAGTTACATTTTTCAACAAAATCACTTTATTTAAACCATGATTATGAGCAAGTGGATAAATATACTCTCAAAAGATAAGTGGGTATAGAAAGTTATGTTGTCTAAATCTATCTAGTTCTAAATATCCTTGAAAGTCTTCCATTTATTTAATCCTTAAAATTTCAAGTAGGATTCCGCATGGTAAGTCCTTAAAAATATCTTGGGTTCAACTTGGCAAATTATTTACACTAACTTTTCATTGAGAGTCCCTTTGATACGGATCATTCGTAAAAAAAGGGTTTTACAGCCCCTAATAATATGCTGACAACTCAGCTAAAAACACCCAAATTTCACCAGATAATTTAGACTCGTATACACTGAATCACTCCCCTTAAACCACATGATGCACCTACCTCTGCCGCACGCCACCTATGTTCGCCGCCGGGATCCCGCTGACCACCACCGGAAGCCCACTGGCCACCGCCGGAATCCCCTCATCTCTGGTAGATGAGAGCCAAGAGAGAGAGATGAAACCGAGACAGGGAGAGAAGGAGAGAGAGAGCTAAACCGCTGGCCACCGCCGTTTGGCGGCCTGTTCTGGCCGCGTGGCAGCGCCACGGCCAGATCAGGCCGGCCACGCACGGCCAGCGCCAACCCCCCTTTTTGAAACCCCCCCTCCTCTCTCTCTCTTCCCCTGCTGTGGGCCGGTGGCCAGCGGCCACGGCCAGATCAGGCCGGCCATGCACGGCCAGCCAGTGAAACCCCCCCTCTCTCTCTCTTCCCCCTGCGAAACCCCTCCTGTGAAACCCCCCCCCCCCCACGCGGCGCCGCGGCCAGACCAGGCGTGCCGCGGCGTGAAACCTTTCGTCTCTCTCTCGGTTCAACTCTCTCTCTCCCTCGATTCATCTCTCTCTGTCTCTTGGTTCTCATCCACCAGTGGGGGGATTCCGGCAGTGGTATGCGGTGGCTTTCGACGTGTCTTTTGGCGGCTGGAGAGGAGAGGTGGATTCCGGCGGCGGCGGCCAGAGAGGTAAGGTGGTTGGGGTTGGTTCAGTAGGGTTAGAAGGGATGATCAGGTGTTTTAGTTTTTAGGATAATTTTTGTATAGTTAATGCTTTTAGTTTAGGTGTCAAATTTTGGTTGGAGGCTGTAAAAATGGTATTTTACAGCCCAACCGTATTGAAGGTTTTCTCCTTTTCATTTCTAACATTAAAGTGACACGGTTTTCAATTGGCAAACAATTGGCTTTAAATTGATGTACTTGAATCCTGTTGTCTGAAGTAAAAGGGCTTGATATGTGTCACATAGCCTTAAGAATTGAAAAGAAAAAAGAAAAAAGAAAACAAATAAAAGAAGTCTCAAGCCTTAAATAAATAAACTATCCATTAATTAACTCCCCAAATTCAGCTAAATTATTGGTTAAAGACGGGCCTCGTCTTTTTTCTTTTTATGACCAAGAAAGAGGTATCTAATAATAATATGTATTTCATTACAAAAAAAAAAAAAAAAAGTATTTCACATTCTAAGAACCTAACAAATTGATTTTATTATATGACTAAATTAACATTAATTTGACCAACCTATGCAGTAAAAGAATGTCTCACTCTCTCTAACGTACAATTTTATTTTATTTTCCTGTTAACAAATAACACATGTACAAATTTGTGAACCATTTACCAAAGGTACACATAGTAACACACATAATGTGCACGTACGTTTTTCACTCTCACGCATATTAATAAATTTGGGACCACACGTTTTCTGAATCAAGCCTCGTCTCTTCTTTTCTTTACTTTTCTTTACTTTTCTTCTCATTCAAACAGGAAAAAAAAAAAAAAACGCATCTCCCTTCTTCTTCCTTCCAGAAGCACACCTTACTTTTCTTCTCTTTCAAACGCCAACTTCATCTCCCTTCTTCTTCCTTCTGAAACACACCTCATCTTCTCAATCCGCATTGTCGTCCACGTCGTTTAAATCTCCGTGCCAAGATTCGCCGCCAGGTAGGAAGAGCAGCGAGGTGGCCCCTGGCGCTTGAGGGAAAATCCCCTCAATGGAGTCAAATGCCTTGGCAGAGAAGAAATCCATGGATAGGCCATCATAATTGTATTTAAAAGTAAGACTTTTTAAATTTGATTCCGGTTTGATACCAACTTTAATGTTTCCTAAGTTTCAGTGTTTTCTCTTCTTTTCTTTCAGTGTTTCAGTTTGGTTTTTGCTTTATGGGGAAAATACAAAGTCATAAAACG
>FXXK01000820.1:0-77321 GCA_900184695.1 Betula pendula | reverse complement strand
TAAGAGAGCTTTTTTACGAAATTCCGCATTGCCAAAAACCTGTTCGTTCCACCTTTTGAGATCGGTCTTCAAAGCTTTGAGCTTCTGAGCAAAAATGAAACTAGGAGAACCCTGGAAGGAGTAAGAAGACCACCAATGTCTCACCTTATCTACGAAGCCCTCCGCTTTTAACCACATATTCTCGAACTTGAGTTAATTAGAATGAGTTAATATGTAATTCCTTGATATGTTTTGGAGTAAGCTTTAGTGGAATGAGTTAATATGTAATTCCTTGATATGTTTTGGAGTAAGCTTTAGTTAAATTAGAAGGAATGCGAGATTGGTTGGGTTGAAAGTTTATTTGTATTAATAAAATAGGTTGGTTCAATCGATGACAAAGATTATGGTTTATAATGATTTGATTTTGTAGTATTGATTTAAGTTGTTTGGTTGAAGATGTTTAGGTTTGAATGTTGCCTAGAGGTTTAAGTGAATTAGCTAAGCATGAATTGGAGTGTTGGACAATATAGTCAAGAGGATGTAAACTCATAGAGTGTGATAAGTACTTAAATAAAAAAGTAAATGAATAATAGGAGAATAAAAGGTAATAAGTGATAAATAACAAATGAGAATGAATATAAGTTGCGTATGTGAGCGTTAAGAATAAGTGTTAGATAAATAAATAGATATATTCCAATATGAGATTATAGTTAGATCTAACTAAGTTATCAACTTACTAAATCGTTAGAGCCTATGGTCAAGGTTACTTAAATGTTTAGTTAATCAAAGAATATAGATATTAAATAAAATGGTTAAAAATGAGAATGTCATAGGATAGTAATATGTTTTAAAATAACTTTAAATCGACAAATATAATTAGTAATATTAAGAAATACATAAATAGGCTTTGAATCCACTCGGAGTAGTAATTAATGATTAATGCATTTATTCATATATAATAAAAGTAGTTAAGTGTGTTATTGAGTTAGGCTCAATTTAACAAGTATTTAATATATATATGTATAAATATGACCAAATATACTTTGTCAACTTAAATAGATAAAGCAATAAATTGAGAATACAAATGATGAATCTCTTATATATGTAATTAACTAGAATAGTCCTTTAATGCATTAGCTTCTTGGAGGGTTGCGATAGCCAGCTAGTTTTAGTGAGCATTGCTATGTGGGAGCTCGGGTAGCTTTATGGGTAATAAGGTTTAGGGCTTGTTAGTTTAACCAAGTATAACGATACGATTGATGGCAGGCATGTAACACGAGATTGAAGACTTAGGACTGAAATTAGTCCTGCAACGTAAAGTGCAAGATGACTAGATCAATGGAAGATTCCAAAAAGAGCTAATGAACATGAGCACCATAGTCGTGTGTCCCATGCAGTCTGCTGTGCAAGTATATTACTTACTGAGCTATAAATATATTTATTTTTATGATATGATCATTGATTACGAGCCTGACTACTTTATTTGAGAATTATGATTATATGCTTATGAGGTTATGTATTGTGTTAAAGAGATATTGTTAATTGAAAGGTTATGAAAGCAAAGGCTGGTTGGTTTTATGTGCATAGCATGATGAGATTAGTATGTATCACAAGACTTGTTATATATATTGTTTGTGATCCAATGTGCATAAAGATATCATTAAATTGGGAATAACCCCCCAGCATGGTGGAATAGTCCTAATGCTGATAACAAGTAATAATTTTCAGGGAACAGTCTCGAGAGGAATAGTCCTCAAAACACACTAATAAGGGAACAGTCCCTCCTAAGAGGAATAGTTCTCATATGTCAGATACGAGGGAACAGTCCCTTAAGCTATAAACGAGAGGTAGAGACCTCTAATAAGCCGTCGGGAATAGTCTCAGAGTGAAATGAGATGCATTAAGACTGGAATGGATAATTGATCATGAAAACGAACATTGCATTGCATGAGATTTATGAGAATCCTATGTGTTAACAATCGTGTCTCTTAAGTTTACTTTACGGGCTATGGATTTTACATCATATACTCTTTTTGGAAACCTTGATATAGCCGCTATTGTAAACGCTTGGGGATACTTTTAAATTGTAAAAAGATGGCTCATTTATAAATGCTCAGTGGCTTTTATACTTTCTGAGAAATGTAGACTCATATATCCGCCTGGCGATCGTGGTTAATTCTACGAACGCTTAAGTGTTACTTTGGTTGCAGGTTGAGGGATTAGTGTTGGTTTGCGTGCGAGCTTAGAAGTCATACAGGAGTATGTTTGGGTGTGCTAGCTAGTGATGCGTTGACTTAAGATTAGTCAGCCTTTGTAGATTTGTATTGATGCCTAGTGTGGCAGGCCATTAGGATGTTGTATTATTAATTGAGATTCAATTGTAATGATTTTATATAATGTATAGTAGCTCTAGTTTAATTATTGATAAGTTTATTAAGTCATTGAAAGATTGAAAAATTGTTACAGATATTTTCGCTGTGTATATTGTTTAAAGATGTAGTAACGTCTTGTGGCTTATTGAGGAAAGATAAAAATTATATTTTTACTTTTGCCCTATGAATTTAGGGCGGGACGTTACAAGTTTCGTTTTGCAGTAATATAATGACGTTGGGTCGGGTTTGTTAGAATTTGAACGATTCACTTTAGACTTCCAATCTGGTTTTTGTAAAAAATATGGAGGTTTTGATGGTCAATTTGATCTCGGTTAGCATCTGACTAGTCAAGTTGCGTCGGGTTAGTGGCGTGGGTAGTTGAGGTTAGTGGTGTGGGTAGTTGAATAGGCCTATTATCCGAGGATAGTAGATGCTAAATTTGGTGAGGCTTGCAATAGATAACTAAACTCGTAAGAAAACAAGGTGTAGAGATAAAGAAAAAGATAAAGTAAGGAAATAAAGGGGCATGTACTAAAAAAACAAAATAGGAAAAGAAGATGTACAAACCAAGAAAAGGACAAGGCAAGAGAATAAAGGAGCATGTACAAAAAGAAATGACAACTCTACTTGTTAATGTGTTTTAGAGAGTTTTTTTTTTTTAAAAAAAAAAGTGTTCTGAACATATAAGTGAAAACTGTTTTTGTGTTTTTAAGAGTGTTTTGTGTTTAGATGGTTTGTTAATGTTTTTGTTTTGAGAAGTGAAAATAAAAGACAAAAATAAATAAATAAAATTAACAAACAAAGCCAAAGGTTTGGAGACAAAGGAAAAAAGAAAAAAATAATTACGTGTATATATCCCGTTTCTTTCATAGTTGTGGGAGCATAGCAATTTTTGTTATTGTCTACAAAAGTAGAAATTTCATCCTTTGTAAACCATCATACCGATAGTTAGACTTAATACTCATTGGTGAGTCCTGTAATGAATTCCTGAACTTGCAAGAAACGGAATTGTGGAGAAAAAGAAAAATATAAAGTAAGAGAATAAAGGATTATGTACAGAAGAAAAAAAAAAAAAAGTTGAAGAAATGAAAAGAAGATTTGGAGACAAAGAAAAGGACAAAGCAAGAGAATAGAGGAACATGTAGAGAAAGTAAAGAAAGTTTAGAGAAAAAGAAAAAAAAAGAAAAAAAAGAAAAAAAAAGAAAGGAATAATTATATTTGTTATAAAGCATATTGATATATCCTAAACATGGATTTTGTATAGTGTTGCCCTTCCTTGATTCTTTCCTCTGTTTTCTTGTTTTCCTCATATGTACTGTCTTTAATAAAGTTTGGTCCATCCCATGTAACACAGCATGGGCATGATTTCATGTCTCAATATAAGTCCCAATAAAATGGTCAAGCGATTACCCCGTGTCAGTCCCTATATATGCAAAATTGCATCAAGAAACTATTACAAAAAACCTAAATAATAAAAAGAGAAAATGAAACATGAAATTACAATAATGGAATTTATCTTAAGAAATTCATTTGATAATGTAAGTTACATATCTTTTTTTTTTTTTTTATCAAAAAAAGATATGTAACTTACATTATAAATAACAATTTCCCTACATTTAATTCAATGTTGGACCACTAAGCCCATTACTCCTTGGTATTAAACACTAAAATGACTAAATGAGAAGGTTTTTTTGACTTTCCTGTTTGTTCTCTGGCTTTCAGTGCAAACGAGATGGTTTTATCCAAAAGTTGCAGGAAAGTTTGATTTTGTAATTAATTGGGAAGAGCTTTGTGCAGTCAAATAAATGTTCATGGACACGATTTGCTGGGTTTCCAAAAGCCAACAGGGTAGTTATAATGTAAGATTACCTTGGTACCAACAATGCTTTGGTTTAAACAAAATATTCTTTTATGGAATTTTAACATAGCTTTTTCATTTTTATGTTCTAAATTTGATATAACGATTGTTTTAACTGTCTTTTTCATGATACAGATGAGTCACAAGATCAACAAATTAGCTTTTGGTGACTACTTCCTGGCTTTGTAAATCGGTCCCCTTGATGGGTAATTCTTTCTTTCTTCTCCTGCATTGCTTTTTACATGTTTAGAACTGCTGAAAGTATTCTATATTGCATTAATTGCATACTGATTCAAATTGAATAAAGCCAGAAACACTGTTTCTATTTGAATGTTTTCTGTAAAAAAGTGCATAGGCTGTATCATATAAAACTGCTGTATTGAATCGAATCTGGCTTTTGAAAATTCTGATGAATGCAACCTTTTCCAAATTGGGAATTGCATTTTCTATATGCCATTTTGTCGTGTTTTATTTACTCATTTCTTCTTGTCTTTCTTCCCTTTAATATAGCAAGAATTGCCAAAACAAGTGAAATGGTTTTATAATCCAGAATGTTAAGCGTCTATTAAATGACCTTTTCTATTGTTTTTTGGGGTAAGTAAGCAACCCTTTAATCAAAATTTGCTCGATATAATATGTTATTTACATTTTCACTTCTCAACGCCTTGTCAGGGTGCAATGGGTACATGAAACAGCAAATGGTATTTCATGTATAAAAAGAAATGACAACGACTCTACTTGTTAATATGTTTCGGAGAGTGTTTTTTGTTTGAAAATGTATTTTGATGTGAAATAAAATTGAAAATTGTTTTTGTGTTTTTAAGAGTTTTGTGTTTAAGTTATTTGTTAATGCTTTTGTTTTGAGATGAGAAAATAAAAGACAAAAAAAAATAATAATAATTAAAAAAAAAATCATTTAACAAACAAAGACAAAGGTTTGGAGACAATGAAACAAAATAATTAGATTCAATATAACCCGTTTCTTTCATAGTTTTGGGAGCATAGCATTTTTGTTTTGTCTACCTAATACTCATGGATGATAAACTTCAATATTGAATTCTAACTTTGGTGAGTCTTGTAATAAATATCTAAACTTGCAAGAAACGAAGTTGTGGAGAAAAAGAAAAGGATAATGTAAGAGAATAAAGGACTATGTACTGAAAAAAAATAAAAAATAAAAAAAGATTTGGAGATGAAAAAAAGGACAAAGCAAGAGAATAGAAGAACATGTACACGAAGAAAAAAATGTTTAGAGAAAAAGGAAAAAAGAAAGGAATAATTTTTTTTTTTTGTGAGTAAGAAAGGAATAATTTTGTTCATTATAAAGCATATCAACCACAGTTTTGGAAGCATTGCAATGTTTTATTTCTTCCACCAAATCATCCTTTGTAAACCATCTTTATGATAGTTGGAAGGCACGATAGATTTTTACTTTCTTTTACCAAGAGGGCACAACAAGCTTGAAGTTATCCAATAGGTGCTACACACTGTCTCTCTCTCCCTCTCTCATTTCTTTTCTATTGCCATTATGTTTGTTGTGATATTTAGCATGTATTTCATAGATTTTGTAGAAGCTCAAAAGTTGATAATTTTGTATAGTGTTGCCCTTCCTTAATTGACTCTTTCTTCTGCTTTGCCTTTGATGGGCAATTAATCTCATCCTCTGTTTTCTTGTTTTCCTCATACTAACTGTCTTTAATAAAGTTTGGTCCATCCCATGTAGCACAGCATGGGCATTACATTACTCCTTGGTATTAAACACTAAAATGACTAAATGAGAAGGTTTTTTTGACTTTCCTTTTTGTCCTCTGGCTTTCAGTGCAAACGAGATGGTTTTATCCAAAAGTTGCAGGAAAGTTTGATTTTGCAATTAATTGGGAAGAGCTTTCTGCAGTCAAATGTTCATGGACACGATTTGCTGGGTTTCCAACAGGGTAGTTATAATGTAAGATTACCTTGGTACCAACAATGCTTTGGTTTAAACAAAATCTTCTTTTATGGAATTGTAACATAGCTTTTTCATTTTTATGTTCTAAATTTGATTTCACGATTGTTTTAACTGTCTTTTTCATGACACAGATCAGTCACAGGATCAACAAACGTAAAGATAAATTAAAACTTGATTTGTTTTTCTTCATAAAACTCATGAACAAGCCTTAATGTCTAACGTAAATTTTTTTAAAGAATAGTAATAAATTTGTTAGTAAAAAAGGGCTGGAAAATAAATATTGTTTGTAACAGTACAACAATACTGCTACCACATTTGATTTTATAATAGTTCTATCATCTCTGCCTCTTTGACGTCCATTATACATACTGAATTGGATCCCTACAATTGTTTGTGAAATTGCATCTAATTTGGACAGTCTGTCAACAATGGGGATGCTCTATAATTAGAAATTTCAAAAATAAATTATCTATTTGTTGATGAAGCCATATTTTGCACGTTCGAATTGGGCTGTGGAGTACTTGCAAAATATGAAGAGAACTACCCGATTTTCGCCGGCTTGTGATGGCAGAAAAGGCTCTAATGGTCAAGTCAGTATTTTGTTTGAGAGAGGGAAAAATGGGATGGAGAGAGACGTTGAGAGAGAAACACGTTATACCTGAGTCTCTTTTATTTAGTGTTCCTTTTAAATTGAAGGGTTGTTGATTATACTCTCTAATGCCTGCTTGCCTTGTGATGGCCGACAGGCAACAGGCTTGGAATTGTCTAATTATGTTCAATTATTTACCATGCAGTGGGCTCTGCTTGAATGGGCCTTTTACATTAAAAAAAAAGAAGGTTTAAGCTTGCACCCTATGAGTGGGCCTTTTATATTTAATAAAGGGATGTGAGGGGATCGATGAGGCAGACAAGAATCATCTTCCTTTCATTTGAAAGAGATTGTATTCATTTTATGGTCATGATTTAAAGTAGGTATATTTAACAATGTACATGATATTAATATTGACATGTTTTTTAAGCAATTTAAATAAAGTGATACTATGTACATCGTTAAATACACAGACTTTAAATTTGAAATTGATAATATGAAAATCCAAAATGTATATGGGAAAATGTTTCTCCGTGCAGGAGACTTCAAGGTGAAAGACGCATTCACCATGATCAAGAACATGGTGCGTTGGAGGAACGAGTTTGGGATCGATCGATGATTTACAGAAGGACGCCCGTGTGCTACAATGTGTACGGGGAATTTCAGAATAAGGAGATGTACCAGAAAACATTTTCCGATGAAGGGAAGAGGCAGAAATTCTTGAGGTGGAGAATTCAATTCCTGGAAAGGAAAGGAGTATCCGGAAATTGGATTTTAGCCCGGGTGGTATTTGCATGATGTCATTCTTTTATTTTATTTATCTCAAATATAAGTTTGGCTTGTGAAATTTAGATTACTGTCAGGCCAGCAGCAAAACACACGGTGGAATTTCCAATTATTGAGGTAAATTTTTCTATTTCCTTAGGGTGTGGGTGGTAATTTGTGTTGGTATGTTGGGTTTGAGTCGTATTTTGCTATTAGTAAAAGACTTTATAGGTCAATTCTAACTCGATCAATTTAATTAAATAGGTAATACCCTTATATCCTAGTCCGCTAATTTCATGTAAGGTTTGAGTTGAATTTGTGAATCTTGTCAAAAAATAAAAATTATTAGACCTATTTAGAGCATTATAATGGCTTCCCTTAAATTTTTCTTAAATGTAGAGAACAAAATTACTTTTTGTTTCCCTATTCAAATAAATTGCACAATACTTTCTTTATCATTTTCTTATATCATTTAAATATTTTGAAAATTAAATGTTAGGACAAAGATAGAGGAAAGATGAATCCATTTAAAAATTGTTTAAAATAAATGTTAGAAGACTATATTGGATAAAACCACCCGGGCTCTATTTGCTCGTCCCATAAGGCACGAGCAAATAGTGACTTTCCTTTTTATATGTTTAGAACTGCTGAAAGTATTCTATATTGCATTAATTGCATACTGGTTCAAATTGAATAAAGCCAGAAACACTGTTTCTATTTGAATGTTTTCTGTAAATAGTGCATAGGCTGTATCATATAAAACTGCTGCATTAAATCGAATCTGGCTTTCGAAAATTCTGATGAATGCAACCTTTTCCAAATTGGGAATTGCATTTTCTATATTCCATTTTTTTTTTTTGTAGTCGTGATTTATTTACTCATTTCTTCTTCTTTTTCTTCCTCTTAATATAACAAGAATTGCCAAAACAAGTGAAATTGTTTTATAGTTCAGAATGTTAAGCGTCTATTAAATGACCTTTTCTATTGTTTTTTTTAGGTCATTAGTAAACAACCCTTTAATCAAAATTTATTCGATATGATATGTTATTTACATTTTTCACTTCTCAACGCCTTGTCAGGGTGCAATGGGTACATGAAACACCAAATGGTATGCACCAGTATTTTGTCAAGGTTGGTTTCTTGTTATGTTTCTGTGTTTGAGGTTTCATAAACAAATGCTGAATGATCTTTTCCTATGTATAGAAATATCTTTTTTCTTTTATTAGTTTTGATGTTTATATCGTGAAAACTAAGCAGTGATATAAATTTAATATTTGAATTAAACGCAAGAACATACAATCAATATCTGAAAAGTTTATGATGATTGTAGATCTTTGGCTGCTGTAATACATTGTATCTAAATTGTGGATGGAATTTTTATAAAATCATATTCGCTTAACTCATTTAAGGAATGGTGTTGTTTTACCAGACCATTGAATATCTTATAACATCTTATGGTGCTTTGGACTCATCTTATAAAAAGCAACGGATTTCCCACTTACATTGTTGATAGTCGTAATCAGAATCATATATAAGATGAAACCATTGTGGTAGTCTTGAACGTCTGGTTGAAGAATTTTGGTCTTTTATTTTCTGTGGCGGTAGTTTCGAAATCAGCAAGGATATTTATACTTTTCTTATAAATTTGTCAGGTGGTCCCTACTATATACACTGACATTAGAGGCCGTACTGTCCTGTCAAATCAGGTAAATTGAAGATGACAAAGTTGTATCTTTTATTTTATTGATTAGATCATGCCCCAAGATGCACCATCAATGGTTTTGTGCAGTATTCTGTGACAGAGCATTTTAGGAGTGCCGAATCGGGTCACTTTTTTCAGTCTCTTCCTGGAGTTTTCTTCTTTTATGACATTTCTCCAGTTAAGGTTGGTATCTTTGTTCACAACCAATAGGCTATTTGAAAATGTGATTTGGAGTCTCATGATTATTGGGGTGCTTTAGGTGTCATTGATGAAAAATCTTGTACTTTGTTTTGATCTTTCTTTTTCCATTTTCACATGTTTAGTTTTGTTTCTTTCAAAAAGGAAATTATAAATGTGCATTATCATAGCTGCATCTACACTCATAAGATAATCAAACATGGATTAGGACCAAAAAGGAGAAAAATCTGTGGATGCAGGGAAGCTGAGGTAGATTAAGAGATATATATACCTGTATATATAGTGGTGTATTCCAACAAGCCAAACATGGAGGTAATCATATAAGTATCAGTAGCTCTTTGCACTTCTGGATAGATAAAAGAAGGGGCTATTATTATGTCACTGAGATAAACTCAAATATGAGATGCATTATATTGCAGATCATCTTTTACGTTTTATATTTTTGCATGTTGCAGGTGACTTTCAAGGAGGAGCATGTTCCTTTTTTACACTTTTTGACCCATATTTGTGCAATAGTTGGAGGTAGTGCTCTCTCTCTCTCTCTCTCTCTCCTTTTTACCAAGACAAAAGATTGCATACATTGTGTGTTCACTGTTGGTTTATTGAGTTCGACAGTTTTCAGCTCACATTAAACTAAAACTTCTGATATTACTCTTTGATTAGATGATTGCTTTTTTAGGCGTAAGTGCACTATCTTTTCCTTAAGATTTTTTTTCTTCCAAGATCTTTTAGATTTACATTTTCATTGTTGGAACCTTTACTACCCCCCCCCCCCCCTTGTACTTAATTTGTGCCATTTTTCTTTCTATAAAGTTCTTTTTTCATGATAAGTAAATGATTAATATTACAAGAGAGACCTGAAATTAAATACTAAAATTACAAACCTCCACAAAATCCAAAAGATGCCGAAATTAAGTTTGTGCCCTCCCGCATCCACTCCGAAGTGATCTCAAAAACAGGAACTTCAACTTAAGTACCTCCATCTTGATGCCTTTAGAAGTTCAAAAATAAAATTCTCTTACATCAGGCATAAAGTGACCTCATTCCATATATCACAGCTCCAATATTTTGTGAAATCGCTTTCCAACAAGCCAACAAATCTACTTGCCAAATACGAAAAGTAAAAAAAAAAAAATCCAACAAATCCAAAAGCAAGGCATAACCCACCAAACACCAAATAATGAAAAACCAAAGCGACCAAAGCAACTAACTTTGAACTTACAACACCAGTCCGTCTTTATCTTTCCATGCTTTTGCTGATTACCCATTGAGAATCTTCTTGAGAGCTGCAGTCCACACTAAGAAAGCCATTCTTTAGGTACACAGAATTTTCCTGTGCTTGCACTGTATACACGTGCTGATGCATGTACTGAAGAAAGTGGGAGAGGGAAAAAACATACACGAAGAAGAGAGAGAGAGTTGTTGATATAGGTCAACCAAAGAAAAAAAATGGTGCTTATGTAAACTTGTTTCATCATGTGATCAGAGTACATAATTTACAGTTTCATCAAAGTATTTCATTTTGTTATATAATATTGAATGAATTTTAAAAATCTTTATGCATGCAAGAAATGCAAATTGAAAACATATGAAGGGTTCTCTGTTCTAGTAGTGGAGATTTATGTTTCTCCTAATCTTTGCCTGGATGTTTGTTGTGGGACTATTCTTCTTGTCTCCCTTCTTGTTTTGGTTTATTACTTTCATACAATTACTTAAGATCTCTTATCTCTTTGTTTAGGTATTTTCACAGTTGCGGGAATAATAGATTCATTCATCTATCACGGTCAGAGTGATAAAGAAAAAAATGTAAACTGGCAAATATAGCCGATATTGTTGCCATTCTGCGCCTGTTGCTTCAATGTTCTGGTTGGTTTTCTGTAGGAGAAACTTGTGGGGTAGGGAAATCATTGAATCATTTTGTTATGAGGGTTACTGATGTTGTAATTATTAAAATCAAGTGACTTATTTCTTTGTGGAATGAATTGTGTTAAAATTCTTATCTCATTCTGTCAAATCACACTGTTATTTACCCTTTAGTTCATTCATTAAAATATGCATTGTGAATATGCTTTAACACTGTCAAGAAAACCCAACTTACAATATCCAAATGTTGTTTGTTATACCTGCTGACTTGAGTCATGACTATTATGAAACCAGTTGATGGAATTGTTCCTGAAATGTCAATAACATTTGCTTCTGGCAACTATTTCTAGGCAGGTGCAGATAGTAGTCAAATTGGGCTCACTCCAATTTCCAAATAGATTGAACTTCATGTTATAAATGGGAAACAATTAGGGGGAATCAAATTTGAGATCAAATTTTACCAGGCTATTTCCACAAAAATCTTTTTTTTTTGTTGGTTTTATTTTGTGCACTGAACTAAAGGCTTATTCAAAATCATTCCTCATGAAATGGATAAAAGAAATATGTCATGTAGGTTTGATATGTGATCATTTAATTTTTTTATTCCCTAAGCAATATACAGAGAGCTAGAGGAGGGGGGACATTTAATTTAGCTTACAGTTTTTTGAAAACGAAGAGTAGTTTGGAGGCATGTGGATGGTAGCTTTTGCAATAATCTTCTTTTAATGTAACATCGATTATATGAATCCAGCCAACGAACTAGTCAGTTTATGACTTTCGAGCTAAGTTGACACCACCAACGTTGGTCATGTTTGGGCCGAAACGGGTCAAATGGGTTGTGTTGGGGGTTATCTAATATGACCTGTATATTAAATGAGTTATGCGGGTCGTGTTGGGTCACCCGTTGGGTTGTATTAAGGTTGCAGGGTTTAACCCGTTTAACTAAATAGGTCGTGTAGGATTGACTCTTAACGGGTTGGTAGCTTGTCATTAGACACAAATCAAGTGGCCACTTAGTGGTCGCTAGTTCCATTTTGAAGTAATACAATAAAGTTGGTTCGGGTTTGTTAGATTTCGGATGATCCACTTTAGACTTCCGATCTAACTTTTGTCAAAAATAAGGAGCTTTTGATTGCCAATTTGACCTCTGTTAGGATCCAACCACTTAGGTTGCATTGGGTGAGTGGCGTGTGTACTTGAATATAGCTAGTACTCAAAGATGGTAAACTTCAAAATTAGATGCTAACTTTGGTGAGGCTTGCAATAAATAACTAAACTAGCAAGAAAACAAGGTGTAGAGATAAAGCAAGAGAATAAAGGAGCATTTACAAAAAATAAAAAAAAGGAGGAAGAAGAAAGGAAAAGAAGATGTAGAGACGAAGAAAAAGACAAAGCAAGAGAATAAAAGAGGATGTACAAAAAATAAAAATTAAAAAAAAAAAAGGAGGAAGAAGATGTAGAGACGAAGAAAAGGACAAAACAAAAGAATAAAGGAGCATGTATAAAACGAAATGACAACTCTACTTGTTAATATGTTTTGGAGAGTGTTTTTTATTTGAAAAAGTATTTTGATGTGAAATAAAAGTGAAAATTGTTTTTATATTTTTAAGAGTTTACTGTTTAAGTTGTTTGTTAATGCTTTTGTTTTGAGAAGGGAAAATAAAAGACAAAAAAATAATAATAATAATAACAAACAAAGCCAAAGGTTTGGAGACAATGAAACAAAATAATTAGGTTTAATATAATCAGTTTCTTTCATAGTTTTTGGAGCATAGCATTTTTGTTTGTGTACCCAATACTCATGCATGATAAACTTCAATATTGGATGCTAACTTTGGTGAGCCGTGTACTAAATATCTAAACTTGCATGGAGAAAAAGAAAAAGTAAGAGAATAGAGGACTAAGTACTAAAAAAAAAAAAAAAAAAAGAGAGGAAGAGTTGGAGATGAAGAAAAGAACAAAGCAAGAGAATAGATGAACATGTACACAGAAAAGAAGGTTTCGGAGAGTGTTTTTTGTTTGAAAAAGTGTTTTGATGTGAAATAAAAGTGAAAATTGTTTTTGTGTTTTTAAGAGTTTTGTATTTAAGTTGTTTATTAATGCTTTTGTTTTGAGATGAAAAAAAAAAAAAAAAAAAACACAACTTAACAAACAAAGCCAAAGGTTTGGAGACAATGAAACAAAATAATTAGGTTTAATATAACCCGTTTCTTTCATAGTTTTGGGAGCATAGCATTTTTGTTTTGTCTACCTAATACTCATGGATGATAAACTTCAATATTGGGTTCTAACTTTGGTGAGTCTTGTAATAAATATCTAAACTTGTAAGAAACGAAGTTGTGGAGAAAAAGAAAAGGATAACGTAAGAGAATAAAAGTAACAGAATAAAAGACTATGTACTGAAAAAAAAAAAATGGCAGAAGAACATAAAAGAAGATTTGGAGATGAAGAAAAGGACAAAGCAAGAGAATAGAGGAACATGCACACAAAGAAAAGAATGTTTAGAGAAAAAGGAAAAAAGAAAGGAATAATTTTTTTTTTTTGTGAGTAAGAAAGGAATAATTATGTTCATTATAAAGCATATCAATCACAGTTTTGGAAGCATCACAATGTTTTATTTTTCCCCAAATCATCCTTTGTAAACCATCTTTGTGATAGTTAGAAGGTACGATAGATTTTTACTTTCTTTTACCAAGAGGGCACAACAAGTTTGAAGTTATCCAACAGGTGCTATACACTGTCTCTCTTCCTCTGTCATTTATTTTCTATTGCCATTATGTTTGTTGTGGTATTTAAGCAAGTATTTCATACATTTTGTAGAAGCTCAAAAGTTGATAATTTTTATAGTATCTGTTATTAGTGATGTTAGAATATTAATTAAATGATTTAATTTATCTTTTTCCTATAAGCTTAAGTTTTTAAGATAAATGATGATTTATTTAAATGAACTAAACTTCATCATATTAATTTTTTCTTGTCTTTTCTTAAATCTAATTTTCCCACGAAGAACTTTTGATTAATTGGGGTATCTATTGCAAAATAGGACACATGTTATTTGTGTTGAAATTAGGACACATGTTATTTATGTATTTTATGATATAAATATGAGATGTGTACAAAAGTTGTGCACAAGATATATGCAAAAAAAAAAAAAAATCAAATAGCAATACAGAGCTTGTATTTAGTTATTTTACCGATAAATCGTAAATCGTGGACATGAGCCAACTAACGTGCATCAGAAATTAAAGGGTAGTCATGTAATTAAACACCATTATTTAAAATTAAAGGGTTCGATCAACTTTGAATATATATAGGAGGACAATGACCCATCTTAATTAATTAATTAATTTTTTGGTCTTCAAGAGGATAAAGATTTGGAAATTAAGTGCAAATTCTGATCTTTGAAAAAATAAAATTAGTGCCCACTAATTATGGGCCTGGCCCATCTAATTTATTTGACTTCATTCACCAAGGCCCAACAAATTATTAGCATATTTTATAATCTTTACAAACCCTGCTCTGCATATCCACAAATCTGAATACTAACCACCTTTGGGTTTTGTGCCTCTTGTGTGTGTCTTAGAGAGAGTCAGATGGCGGGCGAGTATTGGCATCAATTGCAGCTCGTAGATAAGCTGGAAAGTGATAGAAAGAAGGAAATTCGTTGCTGGCTGTGCGAAAAGCCAGCATTGGGAAGTCGCGGCTACAAATGCGAGAAGAGTTATTGCGATTTTTACCTTCATGAATCGTGCCCTGAGCCAACAGACAAGAAAGAGATAAAGGCTCGACAACATTACATACATCACTTGATCTCCATGAAAGAGATCGACAACAATGGAGAGAATAAAGTTGTTTGCTCAGTGTGTGAGGAACCGGTATCGTCTTTGTTAGGTAACAATGGGCCTACCATTTACAAATGCTCCATCCCCAATTGCAGCTTCCTCCTTCATCAACCATGCTCAGAATTACCCTACAGGACAACACACCCTCTGCACTTGTCAGACCACAACCTTTATCTCAACCAGCCAACAGAGTCTCAATTATTTTGTGGTGCTTGCGGTAAACATTTCAGTAGACGCTTCTTTTACAATTGTAACAAGTGTAATTATAAACTCCACATCAGATGTTCTTCTCGTTGGCGAAATATTAGTGCTGACAAATGTAACCCACACGATTTCATCCCCACTCGGGGTCTGATCGAGATCACTTGCGAAGTGTGTGGTGTGAAACGCAGTGACATTACCTGTCTTTGTAGCAACTGTCTAATTCTGATTCACTCTGATTGTGTTAAATTTCTAGGCACCATCAAAATTAGAGGACACGGTCACTCCCTCACTTGCACCTTCTCTCTTAGTCAAGGCAAAAAGCACAAGTGCGGAGTCTGTTACGAAGAGGTGGATACAAAGCATGCAGCTTACTGTTGTGATGATCACGAGTGTGACTACATTGCCCACTTACGGTGTGCATATTGGATTAGGAAGGAGAGTGGAACCAGTGATTCCCTTGACTATGCTACTCATTTGGTGGAGGGAAACGATCTAAAAGAGAATGAAAAAGCTGCCCCTCATGAGATCCAACATTGGAGTCATCCTCAACATAAATTAGTCCTTAAAAATGAAGAGCTCCAAGATGTCAAGAGTTGTGAGGGGTGTTTGCAATTTATAGTGTTGCCCCCGTTTTACTACTGTACGCAGTGCGACTTCTCCCTTCATATAAGATGTACTAAACTACCCCACGAGGTTATGCGACCTTTACATCACCAACACCCGCTCACCCTACAAAATGTAACCAAAGACGAAGGGAGATTGTTCACGTGTTGGGCTTGCTACCGATATAGAAGTGGCTTCAGCTACAAATGTGTCAAGGATTCGTGTTCCAATGCAATATTTGATGCTCAATGTATTTTAATTCCAGAAACCTTTAAACATAAAGGTCACCTGCACTACCTCCTTCTTGGTGAATTTGGTCAACCAGAGTGCCACGCTTGTGGTCAACGTTCTGGAGGCGCCGAGACATTTAATTGCACTACTTGTGGGTTCCGCATGTGTATTAAATGTGCTACTCTTCCACTAGTAACCAGGCATAGATACGACGCACATCTCCTATATCTTGCTTACGAAGACGACTCCGGAGAATATTATTGTCAAATTTGTGAAGAAAAAAGGGATGAAAAGCTTTGGTTCTATTACTGTAAAGATTGTGACTTCGCTGCCCATCCTCAATGTATTCTTGGAAAAATTTGGCAGTATTAGTTACATTTGTTTATGTGAGAGAGACATGGAGGGAAAACCTTATATATTGTATACAGTTTAATTCAATATTTTGACTAGAAACTTATTGTCTACTTATCAATGGTTTTCAAAAACTCTTACTTTAGTTCTCTCCAACGTATTTCTATTACAGCGAGTTGTTTTGGTTTGACATATAAAGACGACTTATTTTATTTTGTGTACGAGCTTCATTTTACAACTCTCACCATCATTGATATCATGCTTATTGACTTCTCTATAAATCCTTAAAATAAGATCATCTGATGATGAATTGAAAAGTGAGGGGATCTGTGATTTGCAATTCCTAGCTTAGTGAACATGTGTTGGAATATATTGAAATAGATTTTCAAAACATAAAAACTTTTGTGGAATTCACCCATAAATATTTTACTCCTTTTCTTCAAGAATCAAAGCACAATATTGTAAAAGATAACGAAAACTTACCCTTTTCCTTGTGAAGAATGAAGCAAAGATCAAAAATTTCGTGAAGAATTAACGCTCCATAAATATTTTGATCTTCTTCCCTATTCTCTATGTCATGCACGGCTACAAGAGAGAGTGAGCTCTCTTTCTTTTCTCTTCATCTCGTAAAGAATGAGAAAAGACAAAAAAAGAAAAAGAATAAAAAAAAAAAAGTTTCTTACAAAATCATGGCCGACTACCCCTTCAGTGGGGATTATATAGAGATAGGGAAGGGACCTAAAAGAGGAATAAAACTTAGCTCCAATAGGTTTTGAGTTTCTAGTTATCTCCCCCTTGCAAGTCCTATTAATTATAATTTACTCGACCATAAATTTATAAATGCACTATAGGTTTTATTTAATTACAAAAGAACTCTTTATCCTACGAAGTCCATGCTTAGGTCTTCCCAAATGTTGTTTGGCACCGGCAATAGGATGTATAGCCCTGTGTTTTACACTTGACCCTTCTCCGTTTGGCATATGAGACACTTTTGCACAAACTTGCCGACGTCACGTTCACTTGGGGCCAATAATATCGCTCGGTTACTAAGGAGATAGTCTTATCGTGCCCCACATGACCACCCAATCCTCCACCATGTAGTTCCCGCAAAATTTGTTCTTGCAGGAAGGTTCAAGGAATGCACAACTGGTTCCCGCATTACAAGTACCCATCTTGAATGTATCTATTTTGTTGAAATTCATATCTTCAATATTAAAAAAAAAAAAAAAAACCTATAGAATTTGATTCATTTTTTTTATTTTATTTTGTTCCGAAAACTATAATTCAGTTTACAAATCAATTAAACTGATTTCCATTAATGGAATTTCAACTAAATTCCACAAATAATTTGATTCCAGACGGCCATTATGTCCACTTTTCTGGCTTTGTGACTCCTCGAAGACAAAGTCTATTGAATAGGAGCAAATCTTTTAAATTTTTTAAAAGACATGTCAACACTGACTCCATGTACACGGTTAAATACAATAAGTTTAAATCATAACCCTGAAATGAATACTATCCATTGGTGCATATAATAACCTGTATTAGAACTCACATTGAATCTCATTAATTAAAAACAAAAACACTAAAATCCAACATTATATTGACAACAAAGATCCTTCAATGTCTAACATCTCCTTTTCTAGGCATATCCATCTAAAAGAAAAACAATTAGTTAAATCTGACAGCAGAAATGCCAAAAATGAGAATGTGAAAATGAATTTGATAAACAAGATGAATATCAACTCACAACTATTTACTCTCAATAGGAACCTGAAGTCCTACCTGATTAATAGAGATATTGGAAAGCTTCAACCTGATGGCTTCAAACTCTACATTTTGCCTCTCTTCATTAGTCAACCACAAGGACAAGCAACGATCAATTAAGTCCTTGCCGCAACTCAAGGGGGAGCCCCCTTTAAAAATTGGGGTCCTCCCAAATCTTGTAATCTTTGCTAGATTCGAATCAGAAGGCTCGTCGACATAACTCTCTAAAATGTCCCGGATGGCACAACACCAGATCGGGCGAGCTACCTTAAGGAAGTCATGCGCAGCCAATACTGGAAGGTTCACACTTCCCAGTTCAGACTCACCATGCCCACCTCTTCCATGATAATCTGATCCTCCCAGCTTCAAAAGACCATAACCATCTGCTAGATCACTGTATGCTGTTGACCAACACAAGTAAACTACCATGTAAGTTCCAAATGCAGAACATAAGCAAAAGATGACGTTCAATAAGTTTGAAGAACATAAATTCCCATCACAATATCAGCATTGCAAATGTTCAACTACAGCATAAAATCATATTAATATGGTTAACAAGGCTCTACAGTGCAGAAAGCATACAAGGAGATTGTCATGCATATCAAAAAGTAAATGACACACATTGTTGTAGAACAAACGCTGTGTGAAGAGTACCCGCTGTACGAACATTACCCTTGAACAGTGTTATAAAACAGTACGCTGTACTGTATTTTCTGTTTGTGAATCTTATGAGAATTTGGCAGTCTAGGGTTTGAAGATTCTGAGTTTTCGAGAAAGAATAGGTCTAAATTTTTAGGGTTTGCTGGAAAATTGTTGGGAATTTCAAAGGAAAAACATAAATGAGAAAGACAAACCTAAGCAGCACACCTAGTGTTTCTCGAAATCACACCTCGAATGGTTACATCACACAATCCATAAAGCAATAATGGCTGGGAACCAATTTTCTTTTAACCTTTTACATCGACCGTTATGTGGAAACAAAACCAATATCTCATCTATGCACTAAAATATAAAAACTTTATAACCATTATGAGTTGGAACATTACAAAGGATGAATTTTAAGTACAACTCAACTTCATCTGCTGATTTATTCCTGAAATTGTTTTGTGAGGATTTTGATATGTTCCTAAGATATGCAGCATCTTTGACATCCATTACATGTCTGAAGATGGAGAAGTAAATCTTTTACATTCTATGGCAATTGATTGGACAGTCACCAAAAAGAAAAGTCCACAAACAACAATAAAAATAAAAAAGAGCTACTAGCAAAGTAAATAATATACCTGCTAGTTTTCCATCACTTCTGTAAACCTCCATCCCATGAAGGCCAGCCTCTTTCAGCCTCCTGATAATGGCAACAGGATTTTTCAGTGCCCATGGATGAGCTAGCACAGCCACACCCCCTGTATTAGATATCAATTGTATAGCTACCTCTGCAAGAGGCTCACTTCCCCTGAAACCATATATATCATCAATTCTAAGTCAACAATATGCATCAAGAGCAACAAGGAAAGGTAAGCTCAGAACATTACGTAGAATAAGCCGGCCCACCATCAAAAAGATACCGTGCAAAAGCTTGTTTCAGATTTTCCACAAAACCTGCTTCAACCATTGCACGGGCCACATGCAGTCTCCCGGGAGCAACTCCCATGCCTGCTATCTTGGCAACCTGCTCCCACTTAAGAGGTAGCTTAAGCTTGTTCAGTTTTGACACCATGTTCTTTGCGCGGAGGAAACGACCATCTCTTATATTAGCCAATAACTTCTCCAGCTCGTCAGACCTTGCTGGTCCACAGCTGCTATAATATGCAAGGATGTGCACTGGTTCCTCTAATCCAGACTCTCCACTGTTAATTAATCTCCAGAGCATCAGAGACATACAAACAGGAATGGAAGAGGATAAATCCTCACAACTAAGACTCTTCTTGCAACTCTTGCAATTTTGAATCACAAACATGGTTTTACAGAACAGCTCTCTCTAATGTCAGAGAAAATCAAAATTACAGAGCTTTCTCCAGCAACTACTAAGAACAAGTACTCACACACACACACATATGTATGTATTTATGCATGTATGTGTACGTATGCATGCATATGCCTCCTAACGCTGGAACTTTAGAAAAATTACCTTGGGGAGAATATTGTACTGATTTCAACACCTGGAATTATCTTGATGCCAAATCTTCGAGCAGCTTCTAGAGCCTCGGGGATGCCTGACATTGTGTCATGATCTGTCAGAGCAAGAACTTTCACCTGTAACGAGAACATTTTTTAATTAAATTGCAATACATCCTATGCTGCATACAAGAATCAAAATATGAAAATCGCACAGCAAATGAACTTTTAAGATCAAGAATAACATTCAAACTGAAGTAACAACTGCATGCCAACACCACTTGTACCCTCACCAAGCCAAGTTCAAACAGATGTTTTTTCAAATTAATTTGGATATTTGTTGAGCTGAGGCTTGGTCAATCAAAAGCAAGCCAGGTTCAAATGCACTACATGCTTGGCTTGTTTTAATCTCCTTTCTGCATATGGTTCAGGTGAAAACAGTTTATTTTCCACAGCTTGCAGCAAAAACAACTCATCAAAGGTGTGAAGGTCCATAAGTATCCACATCTCAGAATATTCTTAAATTTTCTATGACTTGGCAATTTGCTATTTGCATTTGCGTTGAGTTTGATGTATTGGCTCTCCAACTACACATAAAAGAAGCACAAATCTCTGATGACCTGTAACCAAGATGATTATGTACCATCATTTTTGGTTCATAGGTTTCATCTTTAAACCAATATACTAAGATGGTGTGCCTCATAAACCATGTAAACCTGAACTAGCTATACAACTCAACTTAGCTGTAATCCCAATTAAAACAGCCACAACTCTCCTTTTTCATCCTTATATCTTATCTAAAATAGTACTCTTTGTTACCTCTCTATTTATTATATCCTTATTTGTGACATCTACCACTACAGCTTTGGACCTCCGTCTACTTATTTTCACTTCTTAGTGGTGCATTAATTGCAACTAATCCACATGTCCAAACTGTCTTAAGTCACTCTTCTCCATCTTTTCCTCAATTGCACATTAACTGTGAAAACCTGAACTAGTTATATTCATGACTACAATTGAGCTTTTTCTAAGTTTAGTTTACACACAATTTTGATAACATATGAGAGAGAGAGTAGTAAGAGCCACAAGGACAACAGTCTTCTAAAATCTGGCCAATTCAATTTCTCAAAGAATTCTGTTTCCTGGAGACCAAAGCCCCTTATCCAGAGCTTATAGTTGCTTCCATGTCATTAACCAACTGCACTTCTTGGAATCTTAACGAAATCACTTATGCTCCTTCTACCACATAACGTACTATGTCATGCCTTCAATAGCACCTTGAAATGTTATCTGATTCTAAATGTGTCCGCTAATTCTAGAGAACACTTCTTGGGGAGCCCATAAATTAGCCAGCATAAAGATCCAATTGAAGGACAATTGACTTCCCTCAAAGTAGTGCTTCTCCAAAAGCATTGATTTACTTCCTTTTGCCTAATACTCAGTTAAATGATAAACTAACTAAAGTTGGAGCTATCACATCCTTTTTAATAAAACAAAGTTCAGTAGTCAGCTTGGAATGCCTTTATAGTCCTCCTAAAGCTAATTTCTTCCTCACTGAAACCAGCAAGCTTGCATTTGGACCACCAAATATTTATTCATTACACTGGATCCTCAACCTCTAATCTCTTATAAACCAAGCAAAAGAGTTCCTTGCTATGATCACGTATGTTGCTATCATCCTCCAGAACCCTCCCCTCATTATAGATGACTTATTTGTTCCTTTTATAACCATATGCACCCATTTTCATTATTTCTTTTTTCAACACAAAGCCTGATAGAAAAGTGCATTAAAAATTTCTTGGTGGATCCTGGTTACAATATGACACGAAAATTTTCATCTGAACAAAGTATATAATTATTTTATGAGGGGACAACACCACAAGTATGAGCTTCTTATTTTCCATTATCCACTATATTTCTATTATTCTCTTCTCCCAATTCTTCTAACCCTCATCTATTCCATTACACCTTAACTATCAGAAACAGATGATTGGACTATTTATAAACAGATTGAAAAAGATGAAAATATATGTTAACAATTACTGAGGACCCCCAATACCCAACAAAACGAATTACCAGGAAATGGTGATCAAAGTGGTGCCAAAATGAGGTTTCTAAACTCAAACAACGTGCATAAAGCAGCAGTGATTCAAATCAATTATAGTTTCCATACCAGCAAGAAAGCTTGTAATGTGAAAATTATATGAGTTTTTCTTGAATTAGACCCAATGCCTTGACATTCCCCAACACCATATTTCTCTTCTGAAAGAAACAAAATAAATAACAACATACAACACTACCAGAGACATGCAAGATAAGTATCAACAATTTGGAGATGAAACACCAACGGGGTTGTTTCTCCAACTATTGTCAAATAAATGAATATCAAGCTGGAATTTCTTTTTTTTTTTTTTTTGAAAAAAAGTGTAATATTAAATGCAAGACATGACTTCAACACTATGGTTGGCTCCACAGGGGGAGGGGATGGGAATCGAAAGGGGGGCAAAGGGAGGGGAGGGAAGGGAAGGGACGGGAAAGTTAACTTCCCTTGATGTGTTTGGTTGTCTAGGACTCCACAGCATTAGAATTACACTCTTCCACTCTTCTTTCCCTCCATTATCTCCCAACATAGGATGAAAACAAAATGGTAGCCCTAAAGGGAAAATGGATCATTTTATCTCTCCACCTTCTCCTTTTCAACCCAATCAGGCAAGGCGTGGCCTCTTTCAAGCCCCTTTCACTCATGCCCTCTCCTTTCCCTACCTCTTCCTTCCAACCAAATATGGACTAAAACTTTTCTCTCTCCTAAAAAAAAGAGGCAAAATAGATTTTTTTTTGCAAGTAAATCAATCTCCTTAGAAAGCACAGAGGGGCGCAACATGTGTACACAGAGTATATAGATCTCTTAAAAGGGAGAAAAAGAATAACCAAGATAGATTTTTAGAAAAAAATTAAAAGAAACATAGGTGAAGGTCCAATTGTTAATTATTGTCTGGAGTTTTAAATGAAACACACTGCCATAGGACTAGAACCAAATCAAGCTAAAGTAAACAGAGCCTCTACCAGCTTTCTCATGTAACCAAATAAGACACTTTACATAGATCTTAGAGTTCTTATAATTCCAATAAGATTCAAGCATGTCCTAGTGTTTACCCTCTCCTAAATTATAACAACTTTTTTTTTCGGATAAGTTAGAGACAAACTTTTGACATCGGAGTGCATATTGAAAGACCAAACAACCTTGACATACGCAGAATTAAAGTTTTGTCAGCAACCACAAAAGATAAAGATAGATATACACTTTGACATTTCAATTTTCTATAGGCAGGATTAGACATTTTGAATGCCAAATACTTTTGGCGCACCGCACCACATACATAAAGTTGTCACAACATGCATCTGGCTACTTTGTTCCTTTAAGAATCTGTAGAACCATCAGTCTGCCACGTAAAGTGTCTTAAAACCAATTACAAATAAGAAAGCTAACCTTAAACTAGTTGAACGATATATGTTCGACGGTAGATGAATTAGCAAGGAACCAGCTAAATAGGTCACCTTTCTTCTTAAAGTCAACACCAACTCAAGAAGATTCTCCAAGGCTTTCCAAACAAAGCCTTGACTTCCGACTCTAAGAATAGTCAGGCATAATAAGGTCTAATCCCATGTTAGATATGCTCAACATATGATACTACCGAAAAGATTTAGCTCATGCTGGGCAGGAGAACTCCACATTCCAAAATGAAAACTAATTCAGGATTTAGGTCATCCAGAGTCTCCTATTTGTTTCATTCTAGAGCATCTTAAAAAACAGCTTGATCACATATCATATATCCTCAACATATGATACTACCGAAAAGATTTAGCTCATGCTTGGCAGAAGAACTCCACATCCTAAAATGAAAACTAATTCAGGATTTAGGTCATCCAGAGTCTCCTATTGGTTTCATTCTAGAGCATCTTAAAAAACAGCTTGATCACATATTGATATATCCTAAACATGGCTGTTGTATAGTGTTGCCCTTGATGCTTTCTTCTGCTTTGCCTTTGATGGGCAATCTCATCCTCTGTTTTCTTGTTTTCCTCATACTGTTTTTAATAAAGTTTGGTCCATCCCATGTAACACAGCATGGGCATGATTTCATGTATCAATATAAGTCCCAATAAAATGGTCAAATGATTACCCGGTGTCAGTCCCTATGCGAAATTGCATCAAGAAACCATTACAAAAAACCTAAATAATAAAAAGAGAAAATGAAACATCAAATTACAATAATGGAATTTATCTTAAGAAATGTCATTTGATATGTAACTTACATGATAAATAATAATTTCCCTACGTCTAAGTCAATGTTGGACCATTGTGCCATTACATTACTCCTTGGTATTAAACACTAAATGACAAGTACAAAATCAAACACCATCTCAATCTTTCACCACCATGAACATTTCAGTTTTAAAAACCAAGTAGATGGATCAAAGGTTAGATTCTGACATGATCTGTGGTGTAAGTATAAGGCCCTTAAGGAAACTTTTCCAGTTTTATATGATATTGCTTGTGTAGAGAATGCTTCCGTAGAAGCTCACTTGGAGCTCTCCGATGGCTCCAATCAGTGGAACAATAGCTATGTCAAAGCATCTCATTATTGAGAAGTGGATGTTTGTGCCTCGTTGTTTAGCTTATTGTATTCAGTCAAAGTGAGACAAGTAAGTGAAGATAAGCTTTGGAGAACCCCCTTCTAAAAGAGCATTGTTCGATGTTAGATCCTTTTACACTATCCTGTGTTGTAAGAAAGGCTCCCTTTTTCCTTAGAAAAGTATTTGGCGGACTAAGACTCCTTTTGAGGGTGGCTTTTTTTGCTTAGTCAGCAGCCCTAAGAAAGATCTTTACCATGGACAATCTTAGAAAACGGCATTTCATTGTGGTCGATAGGTGTTGTATGTGTAAGAGAGATGGGGAGTCCGTGGATCATCTTTTTCTCCATGGGGAGTCTATGGAATCTTTTCTTCAGTTGCTTTGGGCTTTCTTGGGTTATGCCTATAAGAGTTTTTGACATGTTTGCATGTTAGTGGATTGTTGATAGAACTCAGAGTGCTATTGTATGGAAGATGGTGCATTCATTTTCTTTTATGGTGTATTTGGAGGGAAATGAATGATAGGAGTTTTGAAGATCATGAGAGGACGATCTTCAATACTCTTTATCTATAAACAGCTGCTTATGTGTCTCTTTTATTTCTAAGTTTTCATAATTTTCTTTTTTTTTTCCTCTTCTAGCTATGTATTTTCTCTTGTATATTTCATGTGTACTCAGGGTGCCTTACACTTTTAATAATATCTAGATTACTTAAAAAAAAATTAAAAAACCAGCAACACTGCTGTCTCCCTCTTCATCATTTACACAACCATTTGTTTCAGCTTATTCACGTATCTGTGATATAACTAGGCTCCCCTCTCCCCTTCACTATGTTTTGCATCTGCCACCTCTTTTTTTTTTTTTTAATGATTCCAATCAATATAAGTCCCAATAAAATGGTCAAACAATTACCCAGTGTCAGTCCCTATGCAAAATTGCATCAAGAAACTATAACAAAAAACCTAAATAATAAAAAGCGAAAAGGAAACATCAAATTACAATAATGGAATTATCTTAAGAAATGTCATTTGATATGTAACTTACATTACAAATAACAATTTTCCTACATTTAATTCAATGTTGGACCACTGTGCCATTACATTACTCCTTGGTATTAAACACTAAAATGACTAGTACAAAATCAAAAACACCATCAGAATGACCATCTCAATCTTTCACCACCAGCAACATTTTAGTTTTAAAAACCAGCAACACTGCTGTCTCCTTCTTCATCATTTACACAATCATTTGTTTCATCTTATCCACATCTCCCCGGTACAACTAGGCTCTCCTTCACTATGTGTTACATCTGCCACTTCTTTTTTTTTTTTATGATTCCAATCAACATATCATGGAATTGGTTAAAAATTTCATAGCAATATAACAAATTCTAAATCTAAGCATTCATACATCCATCCCTTATCTCCTAATATTTTATAAAATTCAAAGAACAATTCCAAGAAATAACATAGAATCTTAAGTCAAATCTCAAATAGAAACATATTTGATCCACGGCTTACATCCAATATTCCTAATACTTGCCAAAACTACCAGGGATACACAAACACTGCTAAAATTCACCAAAATGATAAAAAATCAGTAAAATCACATCATGCCTTCATCAAATGAAAAACTTATTGTGGATTCTAAAATTTGTTACAACTAAAACCCTGATCTATGATAAGTAAGAATAACGGTTTCATCCAATATTTCAAACCACAAATACAGTCTCTATTTTTCTCACTATGAAAAGCAATCAATACAAAGATGAACAATTGCCCAGAATGGACATATATTCTTACATCTTTGATGATGGTTGAGGAATGAACAATTCTGATAAGAATGGATTTGCAACTCTATGTGCTGTATTTCTTAGAGCATCATATTGCCCAGACAGCAGCTATACAGTGCAGGGGAGTTTCCCAAAAACCATCTTCTATACTTATTCACCTAAATGAGAATATTTTACAGAAACTAATTCATTATTTACAAAATTATAAAACTCAAAAGAGATTAAATCTACTCCCTAAAAAGCAAAACCGATTGCCGGCATATCATTCAGAAACAATAAAAAGTGGGAAAAAGCAAAACCCATTTCTTATATTCATCTAAAACTTAAAATAACACGAACCATTTCAAAGAAACTTACCCCATTTCCATGAGCTCTCTCAACCAGCTTCGTAGGCGACAAGAACCCATCACTGCATTTGGAGTGCGCATGCAATTCGAACACCAGCTTCTCCCCACCTTTTCCAAGGCTCTTCTGGACCCCAAAGTCATCCACAACAAAGGACGCAGAAGAAGAAGGCAACGAAGAAGGCTGATCCAAGAAAACCCATTCACTGACAGACTTGAAAGCCAGTGTCTGCTCTGCGGTCATCTTCCTCTTGCTCCCACCACGCTTCTTCTTCTTCTTTTTCTCTTTGGCTTTCTTAGAGATGTGGGTACTGCAGTTGGAATTGGTGACGGTTTGAAGCACTTGAACGTCTCCCACCATTGCTTTGAGATCTCTTTGGCCCACAAACAGAAGTGTGATTTTAGGGGTTCTGGTTGTTTTGCCCGGTAGGGTGTGTTCCTGCGGTCTTTGTCCCTGAGGCTATGGAATAGATAAAAAGGGAAGTCTTTCGTATAGAATAATGGTTGGTGTTATCCAAAGTCTTTAGTCGATCTCATCCATTTTTGTTCATTTATTTTTGTCTTTTTTTTTTTAGGCTAAAATAAAGAAAAAATAAATAAATTATCCAAATTTATTGATTGGGTGATATATAACTCTATTTTTGTTATTTTTCAAGCTTAAAATAAATAAATAAGACAAAAATAAATGAAATAGATAGACACCAAACATTATACTCTTTCATATTTATCACCGGTGTCCTCACGATTTGCTCACAGTCAGACCGCGTGTGCGTTATAGAAAGCACCAAAAATTATAAAATAAATAGAGAAAATTAAAGAAAAAAGGAAAGAGAGATAAAGAGGGGAATTTAATTAATAAACTGTTATTGGAAAGTCGTAAAGTTTGATAACGTGGCATTAAAAATTAGTCATTGAATTAAAATTTGTAAAAAAAAAATTAATGGTTAATTTTTACTGCTACGTCGTTTCAGTTATATGACAATCAGTCTACTAAGAGTCCGTTTGAATTTACGATTTTAAAAGGTTCAATTTTAAAATTTGTGATTTTAAAAACGCAGTTAAACGTTTGACAAAATCTCAATTTAGCTTTTAAAATTACAGTTTAACCTTTAAAATTGTGTATTTTCAAAAAAGCATCTTCTTGCCTGTGATTTAAAAATGTATATTTTTTACGTTTTTATATCGTAATTTTTAAAAAACACAATCTCAAACGATCTATTTTCTGCTATTTAGTTTAAAATTGCACTTTTTATCTACGAAATCGCAATCTCAAACGTATCCTAAATAGCATTTTTTTTTTTTTGTAAATTTTCCTAAATAGAATTACTCATAAGATTATCTTCATTTTAAAGGTAAATCTCTTAAGACACTGTTTGCTACATGCTAGAAAGTTTAGACATTGTGCTGCATATTTAGATTCAGGGCCTCTTCCTTTGTTGGTATTTCACTCCGGTGTGAGGATAGATGCCATGTCAATAGTTAGAACATGTTTATACTGTTCTGTGCGCAATGTAAATTTGGGATTTTCAATTATGGTTAAATTAATGATCAAAGTTCTTCTATTTTTGGGTGAGTCAAGAAAATTACTCATATTTGTCAGCGACGATGAGAATTGACGGTTTAAATAACACTACTTACGTTTTTTAATGTGAAACGACAATTTATAATCTTTTGTGAGAGAAAGTTTTAATTTAGAAAAAAAATTTATCGCACCCTAATATTAATATTTTTTATGTGAAAGGTAGCCAAAAATAGTGAGAGTAATACTATGCTTAATGGAAATATACGACTAGAGAAATGTTTGCCTAGCAAGAATGTACCATTGAGTGGGAATATAATAATAGAAAAATAACTCTCAAAAACTTTTTTATTAGAATCTAAGATCCATAATGAGTAGCGTGGTAGCCATTTAGAATTTATTCTCTCGTCACTTAAAAATTAGAAGAGATTTTTTTTAAAAAAAATATGCTCTGCTACAAGTATTGAACTCACATGATAGAAATGATTAAAAATATGATATTAACTCCGCTAGAATGATCTAACCAAGGGTTGTTGATCTTACTTAGGCGTCTTTAATAGTTGAACATTGGTAAAGTAGACCTGGTAGAATGTATGGAGTCTCATAGCACTTAGTAATTGTCTTAGTATCTTATAGCACTTAGAGCTGAATGAAAATGCTCTAAGAAAAAAGTATAGAGCAAGAAATAGTAGGGAACCATTTTACTCCCTACTCTTATTTAAACTAATAAAATATTAATTTCTTTATCTAACCTTTTGCTTTTACCAATTTTTTTTATCTTCTCTTTTTTCTTAAAATATTATATTTAAATAAATAAAAAATAAAAGTATATTTCTAGTTTAGAGAGCTGGATGTAGGTGATTAAAAAAAATAGATAGTTAAAGAAGGAAAAAGTGATTTTATCCTCAAAATATGGAGAAAATGTAAAAAGCCGAATGAGAATGTTCTTAGTGCTTAGTCCTTAGTCCTTGGCCTTATTATAACAAAAATTATTTTATGCCCAAACCTTAAACAACTCAAATCTTTTATGAGCAACAACTTAAATTTGTCATTAAAAAAGTTAAGCATAAACAATAGCCTCCGGGAGTAACGTAAAAATTGTCTTAACACAATAAAAGGAGCAACATAAAAGCTTAAGCGACATAACTACGATAGAATGTCGGTTCATTTTAATAGGTATTTGAGTTGAAAATTAAAATATATTAAAAATTATTATTATTATTATTTTGTTAATACTGAATGCCAAATAGACAGTAGTTTTATTTTTATGTATTAATTTAATTTTCCATCTTAATATATTTTTTATTCATAATTTAACTCATTATATTAAATTATTATTAATATATTTCTCATTCGTATTTGGTTCGTCCCTGAATAGTGGAGTGCTACCTTGTGACTATTCTGAGTAAACAACTGGGCAGTAAGGCAGGAAGCGGTTGCACAGTGGTCTATGAATTCAGAAGCATGTTAGGTATGTTTCATAAGCATAAAGGATTGGGTTGAGATTTTGTAAATTTTTTTTTGAAAAAATCACTTTAAAACATTCAAATTTTTTATATTTTATTAATCATGTATTAATTTATTTTTTTTTTTTTACTTTTTTTATCTCATTAAACACTTTATTACTTTTTTAAAAAAAAAAAATCACTAAAAGACAAAAAAAATTCACTTTTTCTTATAAAAAGTTTATAACATTTTTTCATCAATCACTTTTTATTATCACTCAAAACCCCCACTCCAAAATTCAAAAACTTGAAATCCCAATTCAATCCTTTGCTAAACAAACTCAGGGTATGTTTGCAAAAGTTTTGGGTTAGGGTTGGAAGTTGTTGACTTTTGATGTGATATATAAGTAGAATAAATATTATAAATTTTTTGTAAGGAAAAATAAAAAAGTTTTATTTTTTAGTGAATTTTTATTTTAATAGTAATAAAAAATATTGATATAATATAAAAATAAAAAATTGTTAAAATATGGTTGATAAATATAAAATTAAATTTTTTTTTTTTTTTTTAAACCCAACCCATGACTCTTGCCAAACACACCGTAACTTCCTGTGTCATACACGAAGGGACGGACAAGGGACGTTTTTCTTAGCAGAGAGTTGGTTGCTTGGGAAGAAGATTTGAAGCCTGTACTGAAATCACAAATGAGTCAAATCAGCTTTTCACCTTATGACTTCTGGAAATCGGATATCCAAAGCAGAGTAATTGGGGAAGCTGCAAGTAGTTTTTTCACTTTTATGTAATTTACTTTTAGATTTTATTTTTTTTTAAAATTATTTAGGGAAAGAAAAAAGCTACGAGTCGACGCTTTTAGAGCCGAGGCAGCCATGCCAAACTCACTGCTAGTTTGGTTAACCAATTATATTTCTAATTTCTCTTGTGAGTTTTTGGTTAACCAGCAACGATATTTTGAGTAGAATAATGCTTGTTGTCCATCTTTTTTTTTCCATCTTTGTCCATCTTGCACATGTGGATAAAGATGGACCCCACAAATACAAAAGAAAACTCTTTAAAAAAATAATTAAAAAAAGCCACATGTGCAAGATAGACAAAGATGAAGAAAAAAAGATGGACAACAAGCATTACTCTTTTGAGTATTTAAATGTTGTGTTTGTGGGCGACATTGTGAGCATTGCTAGCAATAAGAGGTACTTTAGCTTCTTAAAAAATTATCAATTTAATTTTTCGTACTCATTTTTAATTCAACTCAGCAGATTATCTATTTTACCTTTTATTTTTTTTAAATATTATTTTCCAATTATTTTTTTTTATATGAGAAAGAGAGGAAAGGAAGAGAAATAATAAAAAAAGCTTAGAGGCTGCTAAAGTATATGAAAGTTTACTGTAACAAATTAGATGGTAAAGCTTTATTTTGAAGTGTCTGCTAGAACGAAAAAGTTGGTCAAAATAACTAAATATAACTATTATAGTTAATATAAAAGCTCTGCTGGAGATGCTCTAATGAGCGAGTAAAGAGATGAGTTTATAAGTACTTGTAAGGGCATATTTGGATTGCGTTAAAGAGCTTAAAAAATGTTTTTAATATATAGAAAGCTGTACCGAGTAAAAATAGGCCCGTTTAGTATAAAACCTTAAAAATATGTTTTTTTTTTTTTTGTGATTTTTTTGCTCTAAGAAAACTCAAAACTACATTTTGAGGAAAGCTTGAAAATAAGACTTTTTATAAAAAGCTCTTTTAAGCTTTTCCTATAGATAAAAACTATATTTTTTAATGCAATCTCAAACATGATCAGTCATAGGAAGTTTTTTTTTTTTTTTTTTTTTTTTTTTTTTTTTTTTTTAAGTAAATTAGGAATGGGTACATGGAATCAAACACCAGAAAAAGAAGTGGCTCCTAACAACAAACTCAAAATGAAAATTATCCACCTAAGTTTTTTTTTTTTAATTGCATGATTCATGCATATGTCCATTGAAATCATCCACCTAATTTCATACTCTGAATATCATGCTTTTTGTGAATATTAATTAAAGTCTTAATTTGCTAACATGTTCAATTTTCATGAAAATTAGTTTATGAACCATTATATAAAATGAAGAATAACACAATTTATGTTCAATAACACAAACATAAAATGATTTTCATTAAAGCATCATTTTTGTTTCTTTTTGTATTAATCATGCATACATTTGACTCTACTAATATTCAATCCGGACATAATTATATAATTCGATAGATATACTTTTTTGATACATATATTATGTTATAAATACTTCATTTCTATTTTTAATTGTATTTATTAATATATATATATATAATATTATATATATATATATATATATAATATATATAATATATAATATATATATATATATATATATTTATTATGTATTATATATATATAATATATATATATTTTGTATATACTTTCTGTTTGCGGGCCTCTCGTATCCCTTTCGTGAAGAAGAACGGACAAAATAAGGAAAATATGTGTGGGCATCATTACCGTAAAGGTTATTCATAAAAGGAGGAGGATGATCAATTTATAAATTTTTGTTGATTTATTGGTAGTAATCAAGATTTTTATCTTGGGGGCTGGACTACTAAAATAAAAATAAAAAATTCAGTAAATTATTTTACCACATGCAATTGATATAATATATTTTTCCAGAAAATGGACAGAAGTCTGCACATAAGTTAAGCGAAAAATACAAACTAATTTAGATGTTAAAATTTTTTCTTTGACAAACAATTAAACAAGTAATTGGTTCTCTATTTTTATTTCTTTTTTGTTAAAAACCAACAAACAAATAACCAGAAAAAAGAACAAAAAATAACAAACAATATAGCACGTGCAACCTATCAATTTAGCAAATTTTGCTATGTTTGTCAACGTGGGTTTGGGGGCTAACTGATTAGAATTTTCTACAATTTTAAAGAAAGTGTAAAATTACAGAATTTAGGCCGTTTCTTTACATCAACATGCTTGAAAAATGCTACCTATTAAATTGTGGTATGTTATTGAAGCAACTAGAAAGAATTTCTCTCCTAAAAGGCTTATTCTTCATTTTTGTAGAAACACTTCTTTTTCAAAAAACAAATAGACCGTTTTTTACTCAAAGTTTTTTTTACAACATAGAGACTAAGAACCTGATGAAAATATACTAAATTTTCAACTATAACATGCTACCTTTTTAATAGATTGCATTTTTCAAGCGTTTCGATGTAAATAAGTTTTTAAAATTTTGTAATTTAAAAATTTACACTTTTTTTAAAATTGTAAGGATCTTGATCCGGGACTAAAAGCTGCATGCTAACAACTAAAGTAGGCTAATAACTAACTTTATTTATAACTTGGCCAAAATAATACAACACAATGAGATTAACTAAGAAAAGGAAGAGGAAGAAGAAAAAGAAAAAAAGAAAAAGGGTTATAGCTACAAAAGGAAGAGGACTTATCTGTAATCTATATCTTTTGGGCTTTGGTATTCTTTGCTTGCAGAGAAGAGAAAGAAAAAAATAAAAGATAGTGAGGGACAAGAGAGAAAAGTGAAAAGAAAGAAAAGCCCAAAAAGAAAGCAAGCTCCGAAGAATCGTAACGAATAAGAGAAAAGAGTAGGGGTGAGCACGGGTCGATTTGGGTCGGATATCGAGGGTATCCGATACCCAACCCGCGGGGTGCGGGTTTGAAAAAATTCAACCCGCAACCCGCATGTTTCCATTGCAACCCGCCGGGTTTCGGGTTTGTGGGGCGGGGCGGGTATGAGTGCGGGGTGGGTATCAGACTATGAGGCGTCTGACCATTTGAGGGGAAGAACCAAAGAAGGGAAGAACCGAAGAAGAAGAATGGGACTCAGGAGGGAGGCGAGGTATGACTGATGGGCCAGATCGGCGTGAGCATGGCCGTGAAGATCCAGATCTGCCCAGATCGGCGTGGGCATGCCGCGAAATCCAGATCGGCCCAAATCGGCATGGGCGTGGCCACTGGACGAGAGGGCTTGGGCGTGGCGGTTGGACGGAAGGGAGTGGGAGGCGCGGGACGGCTTCATACTTCACAGCTGCCGGAGTCACTAGACAGCTGGACGACGTGGCTTGGGCGGGATGGACAGCTGGACGGGACTGTTTGAGGGAACCGAAGAAGAAGAATGGGTCTCAGGACAGGAGGGAGGCGAGGTCTGATCGAAGAAGAAGAATAGAAGAAGAAGAAGACTAGAGGGAGGGAGGCGTGGGCGTCGACTGGTTTAGGAATTGGGGAAATTTAGGTGACCTAAATTAAGTCTGACTGTCTGAGGGGAATTGGGGAAATTAGAATATATATATATATATATATATATAGTATATCACAAATCGCAGGTCGGGTCGGGTACCTGCGATTTTCAAAAAAACAACACGCAACCCGACCCGACCCGCACGGATTTGCAAAAAATCAACTTGAACCCGCGATTAAACCCTAAAAATTCGAATTTTTCGGGTTGGGGCGGGTAGGGTCGGGCGGGTATCACGGGTAGGGTCGGGTTTTGCTCACCCCTAAAAAAGAGTATGCTACACATCATTTTTTTTATTCATCTCTTACTCATCTACCTCTATCTAATTTTTAAATCTACTAATAAATAGGTAGGCCCACATATAGCTCATACCAATCTAACAGTAAATTTAGAAAGTTAATGGAAGGAGATGGAGGGAAGATGAGTAAGAGATGATGTATAGCATTATTCAAGTGAAAAACCTGTCTATTTTTAGAGGCCATTATATGTATATACTTTTTTTTCCTATTCATTATATGTATATATTAATTTTGGGGGCTGAGTCATCGTATGATTTTTTATTTTTAGAATTTTTGGATGCTAGCCCAAAAGCTCTTTGGTTTGGATTTAAAAATTCATATTGTTTTTACGGGCCAGATCACCTGATAGATTTTTTTTTTTTTTTGGAGTTTTTGTAGGGGTGACTTGAGTTTGGGGTTAAAAAAGTTCATGTAGTGTTTTTTTTTTTTTTGTGTGCTAAAGGGCAGATTGTATTTTAGAGTGGGGGGTATGATCTAATCAGAATTATAATGTGATTAAATAAGCCCTTATTTTCTGCTTGACATAGTAGATGTTTGATTCAATTCTATTCTGGTATGCTTATGGGCCTACTAGCAATATAAAAAAAACAAAAGTTGTTTTTTATTTATTTATTTTTTTTTATCAAGGTCGGAACTCAGGACTTAAGTAGAGTCCCATGCATTCCATTATGTCAATATAATGCATATGTTCTTGCTTAATTACACCAATCTCACATTCTTATTTTCATCAAGTACGAAATAGACAGAGGCTCCACGAGCAAATCTGATAAAATATAAAATTAATACTATTTAGTAAACTGTTATATTACTATTTAATAACTTGATGACGTAACAGCGAAAATTAATTTTTATAAAAACTAAAATAAAAAAAATTAAGAACTCATCTTACCTATCACATCATTTTAATTATATATCAATTATATAACAGTCTACTAAAAAGAATACGTCCAGAGAAAACATGTTCTTTATTTCGTAAATAGTGTATATTAGCACAACAACAGCCGTGATAATATACCTGCATGCATATACTAATTTTTATTTTATTTTTCTCAATTACGCTGCATTAATCCAATCAAGATGCCACCTACAATATCACCAGCCTGATCTTTATTACCGTTGAATTCCCTTCTCACAAGGTTCTCAAGAGAACCCCCTGTTTTGGCTGCAAAAGCCTCATCAACATCTTTGATATCAACCTCCGACCGAGTAATCACTAAACGAATCAAAATCTCTGAAGCATCAGCACCCTTCATCCTCATCACTTGCTTAGCGAAGAACTTTTCTGGATTTTGTATGCATCGAATTACGATCCCGACTTCTTTTCCAAACTGCCCGCATTTGCTCTGTTTCATGAACTTGGAGAATTCATGGCCGTAAAGCTGTTTGTAGGAGACGAGAATGGCTTTAATCTGCCCAGAATTCCGTTGACTTAGGACTGAAATGATGGTGTTCTGGTCAACGGTTCTCCCGCTTTCTACAGCTTCGTACAGAGTCTTGGCATCGCACATGGCCATGCTCATGTCCACTCTCCCACCGTAGCTGCGACACGACTTCAAAACTGCTAGAAGAATCTAAGAGAATACCAGAAAGTTCATAAGATCATGTACTAGGAACATGTTTTTTTTTGGGAGCAGTTCAATTCAAGATACAAGTAGCTGTTAGCTTTATTTAAAATAAACAAAATTTATGGGTATTTTAAATAAGGGAAAACTTCACTACTTAATCCCTTGAATTTTCATCACTTTTGTAATTACCAAAAAAAAAAAATTAAATTTTAGTGTATTGAACTTTCAATTTTTTACAATTTCATTTCTATTAGGGTTTTTTGTTAAATCCTAATGAAAACTTTAGAAATTTTCAAAATACCATTTTTTTAAAAAAAAATTTAATTAAAGTAATTTTGTAATTTTATAAATTTTATAAGGGTATAAAAGTCATTTTACCTTTTGATTGTCTAATTTAACCCTAAAATCCTGATGGGTGGGGTAAAATTGTAAAAAAATTAAAAATTCGATATTTTTGAATTTTGAGAGATAATTGCAAAAATGATGAAAGTTAAGAAGGTTAAGTAAAATTATCTTTTTAAAGAATTATGAAATATATTTTATATTTAAGAAGTTGTATGTGCATTCTTTCAAGTAAATCCAAAATTTTGGAGGAAAAACTAAAATTTTGAAATATAGGGAGAAACGTTTTGTTCCACACTGGCTAGATACAAAGAAGTTAACTTTCAGCTACGAAATTAAAGAAAATCTAACCTTTTTCTAGCTGTTGAAAGGGATTAATTTGCTATTTAAAGTGTCTATTATGTTGAATTTGACGGTTACAATTTGTGACCATTAGATCAAACGATTTTAGACCGTTAATTGATGTAGCCAAAATCACTAGCTATAAATATGAGTCATATGACCCTTTGGTAATGTGCAAAGACATACGATTTCATAATTTCTTTATATTCTCCTACATATTATATCTTTTGTAGTGCTATTCTAGAGTAATATTTGGACTCTCCTATAACTATTTCGTCAAATTGTTTAGCACTTAGAAACGAAATAAAATACGTTCTAAAGATATCGTCGTTGCGAACGAGCTTAAAGTCCAAATTTTATTTTGCCTTTATATTTTCCCTATTAATTCCTTAATCTCTCCAGCAGTAGTTACCTCTTTGAATCCACCATTAATTTTGGCAGTGAGATCTTGTTCAAGATCAGAGTTGTATCTTGAGCGGTAGGTCTGCTTAATAGAGTGCAGCTCCTGAGAAGTTCGGGTGCATGCAATCTCAAGGAAAGTGTTGAGATTCACAGTCCCTCCAAACAGCGAATTCCTCATTATCTCAGCATCACGCTCTTGCGGTTCTATCATTCGAAGATAAGCTGCTCTCTGTATATATATATATATATGCATACCTTTTTAAGTAATTTCTCATTTATTATTTTGAATTATCACTCTTTTAAGAATGTTTCTTTAAAGTTTAAAACCTTTCAATTTTTTTTTAAAAAATTTTACCCACCCATTAAAATTTTTCATTAAATCCTTTCAAAATTTTAAAAATATCCTTCTTTTTTTTTTTTTAAAGATTCAAGCATGGATATTTTTACAAATTCCGTTAAATCCTAACCAATGCCAAAATCCTTGCAATTTTTTTTCCTAACAAAAATATGAGTATTTTGAAAATTTTGACACCTCTCCGTAAAGATTTAACATAGGGAAAAAATTAAAAAAAAATTGAAAGTTCGATATATTAAATTGAGAGGTTTTGAATTTTAGAGAAAGATTACAAAATGAGTGACAATTTAGGGGGTAAGTGAAATTATTCTAAAAATAAAAAATAAAAAATAAAAAACAATTTTTTTAAAAAAAAAAAGAGGAGAAGGAAATTTAATTTGGAGCGACCATACTCACAGCAAAAGGATTATTCCTCTGAATACTTGAGATGACATGAAGAACATTCTGACCATAGAGAGCACTATAAGTTTGACGAATGAACTTAAACTCGTGGGAATTTCTGTATACGAAGATCTCCACAAGCTTCTGTTTGTTGATTGCACCATTGCCTACAGTTCATTGACATTAAGAAAAGTAAACAATTGGATGGTTGAAACAGATGATACTGTTGGACTTTCTGATGATGTCCTGTTAGGCTTAGGATTCAGTGGATTTGAGAGATAATCTCCGCAGCTTAGTGTATTTTCAGCAATGTTATGCAGTTTAGCTAATCAAAAAGTATTATTTTTTATTTTACCTACTAATTCAAATACAAACTCAAAAAGAGAGAAATGATTTAAAAAAAGAATACATGAGCTAAAGTGTTTGCTTAAAAGTAGCTAATTAAAAAGCAAAATATGTGTTTTAGTTATCGAGAAGACAAGGTGTTGGACGTGATTTTCTTGTCTCATAGTAGTTAAATATACACAATATAAAAGTTTTAGAGGATCTGTTAGAGATGCTCTAAGATTGCATGCATGCTTATTTCCATAATCACTACAGTTTGAAAAGAGTTATTTTATCTTATTTTTTTTTTCATCCTAATTAATAGCATTAGCAGCAGCTTTCTTATAACCTCTCATCTTTCCTAAATATAAGGAAAAAAAACCTACAAATAGTCACATGCGGCAGCTTCACTATTGTTTCCTTAAACATTGGGGATGTTATAGTGCTACCCAATGCATTGAGTAGCACTTTTGCTTCCATATCCATTATTTTAACTTAAAATATTTCTCTTTGCTCTCTCTGCTCTCTCCTTTTTTGGCCTTTCATTAAGGATTGTGTTGAGATTTTGTAAAAAAAAAGTAAGAGTAGGTAAGAAACTTCTATTTTGAAAAGAAATAATATTTTAATGGTATATAGAAAGAGAATAAAAGCTATTGTAAAGTGTATTTAGATAAGGAAGTAAAAAGTAATTTTATTTTTTAAATCTAAAGAAAATCAAAACGAAGCTATTATTAGTGCTTTGACGGATGAAATAATTAAAAGAGGAAAAAAAACAAAAGAAAAGATACCAGAGAAATAAGAATGAAGATGTTGACAATCCAGTTCATATTGCTTAGAGCTTTGAAAAGAAGTGGTAGCCATCGATCTCCAAGAAAAAATTGTGATGCTAAAGAAGAAGCCTGATAGACGTTTTTATAGGGTAGAGACAGGGGGTTTAATTTGTGACTTTCTAAGGAATATTTTGCTTTTGTTTCGCTTTTCTCTCACAAATGACTTTGAGCAAAGCAGGAAAACACAGCCACGTCCAAAGTGGGAAGAATATTTAAGAAATGGAACATATCCTCTATTCCAATACCGCTGACTTTCCTTCTTCTTATTGCTAAAATATAGCAACCAAAGTACAACAACAGTAGATTAGGATCCACTATAATAATTTTTTAAAAAAATTGTAGATTCAATATTATATGAATTTAGGTGTGGAATGTTACCGAAGCAGTAAAATAAAAAGATTTTTTTTTTAAAATTTTTGAAAAGACGCTTTTTTTTTAGGATCTGTTTGGAATTGTGATTTAAAAAAGTGAGATTTAAAAAATAGTAATTTTAAAATGTGAGATTTGAAAAATTCAGTTTGACCTTTAAAATTGTAGTTTAGCCTTTTAAAATTATGTGTTTTTTTTTAAAAAAACACCTCTTACTTGCGATTTAAAAACGTAAAAAATTTGCGTTTTTAAATCATAATTTTTTTAAAAAACACAATCTCAAATAATTCATTTTTTGTGATTTGGTTTAAAATCGCACTTTTTGTCTACGAAATCGCAATCCCAAATGCACCCTTAGTAAACTAAAAGACTGTTTTTGGCCTAAAACTGTTCTACGACATAAAGCGCAGAACTTGATGAAAATATACTCAATTTTCATTAGTAACACATCACATTTTTAATAAGTAATATTTTACATTCCGTTCAATGTAAAAACACGGTGGGCCTGTTTGGCAAAAGACTAGATTTTACTGTTCATAGACTTTGATTTTTTTAAAAAAAAACATTCACACTTTTTATATCACATAAACTACTTTTTAACAACTTTTTTTTTTTTTTTTTTTTTTTTTTCACTTTTTATATCACATCAAACATTTTTTATTACCATTCAAATAAAATACTCACTAAAAAACAAAAAATTTTACTTTTCCATACAAAAAATTTACAACATTCCTTCTACTTTATATCACATTAAAAGTTAATAGTCCCTCAACCAAGATTCAATCCTTTGCCAAAAACAGGCTCCGTATAAATTCATATGAGAATCTACAATTTTTTTTAAATATACTAAATTCTCATAAGAACATATACTCAATTCCCAATACCGCTGACTTTCTTGTTATTGCTAAAATATAACAAGCAAATAAAGTACAACAGTAGTATCTCCTTTCTTCTCTTTCAAATTGCTGGTAGCTGTTAATGATCGATGTCTACCTCATGACAGAATCGATCCATTTCCCACCTCGTTTTAGGGAAAAGGGGGGAGGGGGGGCTTCAATTCAGAACGGTCCTTGGTGTTTTTAAGTGCTCATTTTGCCACCACCCATTGCGGCTCATCTCAACCATTTCATGTCAAAAATCAACGGTCCATATGTTTGTCTTAGTTGACTTGTGGTACACAATTTCTATAGAAGGCAGATGCACCCCATTATTTTGAATTTCTGTGATCCTCACTTATTTAGGGTAGCTCAAAAAGTAGGCAATAAAATTTAAGGAGGATGTTTTATGTGCACTTGTGCGTGTGTGTGTCTATATATATATATAAGGAAAATTTCAAAAAATATTTATGAACTTTTAACTGTTTTAAAATGCTTTTTTTAATGTTTAAAAACTTTCATTTTAAGTTACTCAACTTCTAATTTCTTTTATTTACTCACCCTTCGTTAGGATTTTTTTTGTTAAATCCTAACGGAGGGGTGCCAAAATTTTCAAAGTACATTTTTTTTTTTGTTTTTTTTTTTAAAAAAACAAAAAATTATAAAGATTTAGGTGTTAATCAGAATTTAACGGAATTTATAAAAATACCCATGCCTGAATCTTTGAAATTTTTTCATAATTTTTTTTTAAAAGGGAAATCTTGGAAATTGTGACCGGATTTAACGAAAATTCTAATGGAAAAGAGTAAGTGAAAAAAATTAGAAGTTCAATAATCTAAAATGAAAGTTTTTAAACATTAAAAGAGACATTTCAAAACGGTTAAAAGTTCATAAAAATTTTCTGAAGTTTTTCCTTTATGTTTTGTTGATTTCAAAACTACATGTTTGTTAATGAACATACAACAAGCTATTATGGTGAGAAAAAGCACGGAACCTTAAAGAATGAGTCACATAGAATGAGCCCACTAGGAGCAATGTAATTTCCATTTTGCTATAAGAAAAGCGGTGTTTAATCAATTCTTTTACAAAAGAGATATGTTTGGTATTATTCTCTTATATATCTCTTTTTTATCTCCGTACAAAATTTACAAATATATCATTAAATTCATAGGACACATATGAGTTTCACATATTTAATAATAAATTTACGCATCTTTTATACGAAGATGAAAAACAAATATACAAAAAAATAAAATAAAAGCAAACATCTCTTTGAAAATTTTCCACTTTATCAACACCATTGAAAAGTCAAATATGTAACTTCATACAAACAGTAGGACCACTTGAAGAATTGAAGCGTTTGTAGTTCTCAAATTAAAGGCTGTTAGTGGAAGGCTTTGACAAAAGGGAGCACAACAAAACTGTCCATTAATAACTTTGATCAAATCATTAGCTTTAATCAAATCATTAGCATAAATGTCACAATCCATAGGAGATGGATTGTTGTGTTTTATGATGGATACGTACATGCGAATTCTAAAATTCGTTGCTGCTGCTTGAATTCATTTCCATTTGATTTCGGGGTAATATACTTTTTTGTCGGAAAAATGTTTTTAGTTAAAAATAATTTTTTTTTTTTTTAAAAAAAATTGACTATTTCTATACTGTTTGTTTGCGATCCTGAAAATGATTTGAAAATATTTTTTGGCATTTGGCTCGTATAGATTTCGTGAGAAACATAAACAATTTTACGGCTCATAAAAGTTATTTTTCTTAGTCAACTTAAAATATTTTCAAGTTAATCAATATTTTATGCTGGACCAAATACTTCAAAATAAGAAAAACCTTTTCCTTAAACTGTTTTACGGGGGCCTAAGTGAACTAAGCTTTTAAATCATATTATGCGTCGTCACAAATTTACCCATGGCCGAAGGGGATAATTAACTAAACTTATTTTTCAACAGAAAATCTGCACTAAACTCTTTTTTCATTGAAAAAAAAAAAAAAAATATTTAACTTCCAGGAAGATCAAGCAGCCACAAAGTATAATGGTCAACACTAGAAAATATGGCCAGTATATGTCAAATTCAAGTGACACTCTCCTTCCGCATAAGAAAGCAGTGGAAATTGCAATCATGGGTAAAAAACCAACAAAAAAGCACTCCACTTGATGCATGCGTTATTTACTGATAATAACAAAAAAGGTGTCACTGCTTTCATTTTTCACACAAGAGCCACCATTTTTGAAACTAACCTACATGTACAGGATATCTACCGTACGGTTGAGCTTGTTCCTTCTTTTTTTGTTCGAGGAATCAAGGGAATGTGAAAGGAGGCTCTTCCGCGCAAGCAGAGAGTCCACCCGAGCAAGAAACCCCACTCGGACAAGGAGTCCCCTCACAGCCTCTGTTATTACTCTTAATCCCCACCTCATTGGACAGGATATAGTAGAGAATCCGAAGCCGAATAGAGCGTTGACCTCTCAAGTTGGTTGTGACCATTTTTGACTCCGGAACCGACTGGTGTCAATTGTCGAAATCACTCCCAAAATGATTGGTCAAAGATAGCTACCGAACTGCGTCGGTGGCATAGCCCAAAGTATTCAATTTGGGGCATGATCCATTTGTTCTTGGACCCCATCAAAATCAAAGCATGAAGAGGTGAGATGACCGTTTTAGGCTGGAAATCTAGGACGTGTAGGGTGCTGCCATGCCGATTTGGTGTTTAGGAGTGTATGGTGGCATCGACTAGAAGGTTAGAGCTATGAGTGCACCTATTGAGAGACGACAAACGCAAAGAGGCGAGGGTGCATAACTTTTTCAACGAACAGCAAGGACAGACAAGAAGAGATAGAGCAAGGGAGGGTGGGTAAAATGTCAATGGATTTTCAAGGACAGAGGAGGCACGAGAGGGAGAGCCAAAGAGACTCTTAGAGAGGGAAGCGGCTTCAATTTGGATATAATGCAAACCCTAACCGTCGGTCGGATTGATAGTGGTGGGATTTCAGCACCCACTAACTTACTGTGTCAGATTTTCTAATTTCCAACCTAAGATCGACTTGACGAATGCCGACAACCAACCGATTTCAGTCGGTTTTTGGTCAGGTTGACTGAAAATGTTGTTTCTCAGTCATTTTGCTGGCCTTAGTAGCTCTAATTTGAGGTAGGAGGAAATGATTATGATATACAAAAAAAATAACATATGCAAGTGAAGGGTACAACAAATTATATTTTCTATGATAACTTCAAGGATAAGAGACCATATGAAGAAATTCAAAATTTCTGGTTGTTTTCTCTTTTATGCTTTCTTCTTGTTCTTCGATGGTCTTCATATGGCAGAAGCATCCATAAAGACATTTTGAGTTTCACCCCCTTTTCAAATGAAGAAGAGTCAAATTCCATAATATTCTGATGTGCCCTCTTCTGCTTCCTCGCACAGAGCAAGGTGCTTATGATACGCTTCTAACTCTTTTTCCAACTCCTCAATGAACTGACTCGTATGCTCAAGTGACTGCTCAAACTTATACTTTTCCAAGGCCTGCAATTTTTGATATGGGAAAGAAACTATTATGATCGAGCTTTATTTTAACAGGGCATAATCAATGCATCACTATCTGCACAAATTAGTCCACCTTCCTAATGATAGATAAAATAATACAATGTAGAACATACTTTAAAAAGAAAAAGAAAAGGAATACTATGCAGGAGTACTTCAAATTACTTTTTTACTTATGAGAAACTAACAAAGGCTAAACATATATCCAGAATCTTCTAATATAAAAGACCATGTTTTGATTTCCTGTGACTAAGGAAGATATAAGTATATTGAAAAAACAATTCAGAAACATGAGTCCTAATGAATCACCAACATATCTCAAGAAACTAAACGAGATAAAGTTGGGATAAAATCAGATAAGAGATGATATATCGTTAAATAGAATGAAAAAAGGAAATGCAGAGCCTAGAAACTGAAATGATATAAGACTACAATAACCAAATACAACAATATGCATATATTAGAGCAGATCAATTTGAAAGAGAAGACAATGAAGAGCAGAAAGAGGAAACACACTCCATCCAAGGAGGGGAAAAGGGGAAGACAGAGAGGGGGATTGTCAAAGAAGATTATTTTCCACATCCCATCATCTTATCAAGCCTAACAAACATTCAAAATCAAACACATCAAGTATTATATTTAATGCACTTTATAGCAATCAAATAATAAATAGTGCTGCCCCAATCAACAACAAAAATTATAACATTTTGATGTCCCACAAAGAGACGCAAGACTTGAGAAAATGCAAGGCCATTTCAAAACGACGATGTTATTATAACTTGTCATTAAACCCACCAAAGTCAGAAGAAACATCCCCCCCTACCCTTTTATTCCTCTTTGTTAAATGACACGATTGCCAACTATGAAAAAAAAAAATGTTCAGAAAAAGATAAAGAGAAAAGCAAAGACAAAAAGTACCTTACCTTCAAGCAACAACTTTGGTCCCAATACCCATCAAAAAGGTTAAAAGAATCACAAGGAAAAAAATAAAATAAAATAAAATAAAGAAACACATACACAAAAAGGAAGGAACGGTTATTAGGGAAAAAGAAGCTCAATTTGGGAGTTAAGGACACCCCAAATCATAGCAATGAGAAGAACCCAATCACAAATTCATTACACAACTCATTTGATTATCAATTCTACAATGGCCATGAAGCATAATCTTCCAATTATATTCCTTCTATGTAAAATTTATTAGCACTTTGATAATTGTAGTTGTTATTACTTCTTGAACTATTGTCATTTCTAGTTGATTTATGAGCAAAGATAAGGGATCATAAAGCATTAATCTAATGAAACTAGAGGAACCAACCATTGCCTTATTTCATCTCTCACATACCAAGCATGATTAAGATTTAAGGAGCTGTCACCTCCTCTTTCCCAGATTCAAACTCTAAAGACTAGAGAATTTTCCTGATTTCTTCCATGCCAAGTAATGAAATAGCAATTTTCTACTTCTTATCACCAACAATCGTGAACCAAAAAGTTTTTGTTGCTTCCATACGGAGAGGGAATAACAACCACTAAAAAGCAATTGAATTCACAAATAAAAACAAAAACAATCATGAATCACAGTAGAATATTGGATCTTTTATGAACTCAGTCATTCATAGAAACAAGTTTATTACCCAAAAAGAAAAAAGAAAAAACTAGTGCATAGATTACATATTCAAAAACATCCATAGAGCAAAAGTTGGTGACCTTACTCCTACCAAAGAGCACCATGCTACTTACACACATTGCTTCAGTGAAATCTCACTTTAATTAGCCAAGCCAAAGTTTTGAACCCCCTACCCCTCTTTCTCTTTTTATGATTTTATTGACAAATTTAAAAATCTAGGAGAGAAGATAAGACAGACTATGGGTAACTCCTTGCCAAGGGGAACTAGCAATATGGCCATTCCCCCCAACCACAAACACCCACCTGAGCCCGTCTTTAAGACAATAACATGCAGTTCCAACTTATATGAACAATTTGAAACCTAGATTGATCACAGCTCACTCAGATAATTAAGACCAATTGAGCAAATACTAATCAATTAGTGCACATATAAGCAGACATAGCTGGGCAATCCCATACCTTCAACTTCGCAGGCACTAAGAGCAAAATTGTTAATATACTGATCCAAGACGATATATTATTGAGACAAGTAAAAACGAAGCTTATGACTTTGACTGTCAGAAAAGATGAGAAAATTTCATTCTAGACTACTATACTTTGCCCCCCTTGATCCTTTGACTCAGCAAATGGTTATTAAAGGAAAAGCTGAAATTACCTTGTCTTTAGACAGTGTATCTAGAGGTGACATTACTTTTGGCTGCACATAATTCTTTCCCCGGTAGAAAATTATAGTATTGTCAGCTTTAATGTAGATCGCAATGCCTTTGCTCAGTCTAGCAAGCTCTTCAGCATATTCGTGAACCTGCCCAGGTTTGCATGGCTTGCAAATTACCTTTACAGTCTCATGCTTCTTCCAATGGAGATGCATATTGAGAACAACCCCTCCAAATACACCTCGTCTCCCAACTGGGACATAGTTCTTCTTTTTCTCACCAGTACGCTTAAGGTAATGCCTTTCTTCCTCAGTTAGGATTTCGGGATCATATGTTTCAGCAGGTGCTTTGGGAACCTCAAATTTCCTCAATTTCTCAATCAACCATTCTTCCTTCCGTTTGGCCTGAAGAGACTTCATAAGTTACACATAGCTAGGAAACTGGCCATATATCTGTATAACTCCAAGAACTAGAGTAAAGCACATTTATCAAGATATTCCAGATTATTATAAACAAAATAAAGATATTTTGAAATTGAATTTAATCTGTAAGGTCAATGAGAAGATTCTTTTGGACTACGGAGCACTACTAAAAATGTTTTTGCCATTTTAAATTAAAAATTCTATGGAACACATCTCTTCTTTGAACAACCCAATGCATCTTTCATGCAATGGATGTTGGTCATGATGGGTCAATCGTGAAAATCAGACAACATGGTTCAATAGTAAGTTTTGAAATGCTCAAAGAACAGCGAGACCAAAAACAAAAAGCTTGATGAATGGACATGGCTAATAAAAAGCCATCATTGATGCATTATATTTGTATTAGATAAATTTCCAGTAAACTGTTAGTCACTACATCATGTTCAAGAAATTTACAAAAGGAATAAAAAAAAAAAATTAAAGATCTATTATAAAAGAAGCACTAATTTAAGTACTGCTAACAACATTCAACCAACTTAGACAACATAAAGGAGTAGATACTCCTAAAGAAAGCAAAAATCTTAAACCATTGATATTAAAAACTATAAAAATAGATTGGGCAGTGTTTAACCTTTTCAAGTTTATATCTAATCCTAACTTCTGGATTTGGAGACTTCATCTTCTTTTTGGCCTTCAGGCGATAGAATCTGAGTTCATTCAATTTGTCCTTTCTAGACATTTTGACTCGTTTGGTCTTCTTCTTTCCTTTATTTTGGGGACCATTATTCTCACCTCGCTCAACAAAAGAAAACCTGACAACATCATTGTCTGTCTTCAGCTCAATTGATGCATGACTCATGTATCTAGCCGGTACCGAATTTCTAAGAACATGAGAACCAGACATATTTAATCTCTGCACTAATGAAAAATCCAATGGAGAGGATATGCATGGGGCTTCTAGAAGAGGCCCCACTGTGCTATAGCTTCTGTTGCGCACCCATTTACTGTAAGCAAGGGACTGGTTAAATGAAGTCGCTGAAGGCAACGATGAGAGAGTCGGGATATTTTTCAGTAGACAACAGAAACACAGTAGAGAATCCCTGCATAATGAATACATATAATCTATCACGAAATGCATTCAAAGCCAAAAGAGAGAAAGACAAGTTCAAATTTTCCCCTTCAAGGTAACATCAGATTCTTTACATAATATCTTAAAATTAACTGTTAGGAGCAAAATCAAAGCAGTATTTCCGCTAGAGATCTATTGGAGGCTACCCTTCTTTGCCTATAACACTCAGATTCAAAACTCTCTAGAAAATTACAAGTCTATCGTTTGCCTAGATCAATGGAGCTTCTCATTTTTCTTTCTTTAAGGTTATGACCAGGACAAACTGTCAATTAAAGCACTTGCACCAAATCTGTATGAAGCGTCACTTGACAAAAGACATAGAGAATAGATGAAGAACATTCTTAAAAATATAGCATAAGAAACTTATAGTGACTCTAATTACCTAACAATTCTACAATTTCAGATTTACATCTGGTTAAGTAAAGGCCAATTCGCACATTCTGGCCATAAATTAATAACCAATAGATTTCCAAATTATCAAGCATAACTGAGAACAGAACCAAAGAAACACATTATCCTACAATAACAACGTTTCAATATCTTCAACAATCTGTGACATTTCAAACCTAAAAAAGGAAAAAAAAAATATATATATATATATACAAAATTTCAGAATCATACTTCAGCGTAGCATATCCAGTTGTACCTTCAAGCGATGCAATTATATATTCAGTAAACACTACTCTTATCAGATCAAAACCAAGAATTAACATAAAACATAAGTATGTACTAGCTATCATACTAACCCTCTGTTCGGTTAACGAGAAAACTCAGAAAAGGAATGCGAAGAAAATGTAGTTTAACTCTCAAATCCCAACTGACCCAGATACGAAAGCTTCTCTAAGAATCAAAGTCAAAAAATTTTGTTGATTTATCACAATTTCTCATCAACCCAACAGAGAATTATCAAAAATAAAACCAGCAAAATTGTATAAAAAAAGAGAATACCTTCTGCGAATAGTGCCTCTTCTGATTAATGCCGAGGAGAACATTGTCACCCAAATTCGACATTCAAAGCAAAGGCAATCAGTCAAAACGACGTAGCCTGAGAGTTTGAAGCTAGCTCACGCTTAGTGGCAACTTTTGTTAGGGGCTTTTTGCCTGGTTCTGCTTCTCTGTGAGTATATATATATATATATATATATATATATATATATAAATAATCGAATGAAAATTTGTTCATCCACAATTTTTACGCTTAAGTTTTCAGTCAATCTGTTTCTCCAAGGGAAAATTCAAATTTAATTTGTGAGTTTTCGCACAATTTCAATTTAGTCTCTACTTTTTAACATTAAAAATTAAAAATCAGTTTGGTAAAGTTTTAAGAAATATTTTCAGTTTTGAAAAGAGTTTTAAAAAAGTTAAAAACTGGGAATTGGTTACTGAGGTTTACATTTTCAAAAAAAAATGTTATATGTAGGCTCAACAAACAAAAAATTGTTTGGTAAAATTTAAAGAAGTGTTTTTAAAAAATAAAGAACTTGAGGAGCCTTTCTCAAAATAAAATAAAAAATTCAGAAGAAAAATTATTGTTGTTTACACACCACGGTAGTGGTAGCCATTGTCATGTTTGCGTCGTGTTGAAATATGTGCGAAAATAAAAAATAAGAAAAATAAGAGTGGAAGTAAGAGAGAGAATGAGACACGAAGAATTACAAGTGGTTTGGCTACGTCCACCACTTTGAAGGGCATTTAGGATTACATTATGCTCATTAACTTGATTTTGAACTATTACAGATGCCCTATTTATAGAGAGACTATGAGTGTTGAGTAAGTAAACCTAGTAAACTAAGGAAATTGAATAAACCCTAGAATGTAAACATAATAATATAATATATTCTAACATCCCTACTCAAACTCAAGGTGGAAGATTTTGAAACTTTGAGTTTGAAAACATAAAACGAATTAAAGGCTGCCAAAGTTAATTGTTGGATGAAGGTGGTGCCGTGCGAGAAAGGCTGACAGTGGTGGTTGGAGGAATGCCGAAGAACAAAGACAAGCTACTAAGAAATCTGGTGAAGGGCCAAGCCACAACTGACAATGACTGCTGGAGAAATACTATAAAACGAAAATTAGCCGCCAAAAATCCAGTGAAGGGCCAAGCCACATTATGTCAAGGTTCGCCGGTGAATTGGGCCGTGGATTACAACAAAACTAGGCTGAAAATCTATTGAAAACCGGATAAAATTGCAGTGAAATCGAATTAAACCGGATCATATTGTAGTGGAAGCGGATTAAACCGAATCATGTCGTAGTGGAACCGAGTTGAACCAACTCATATCGCAATGGAACCGAATAAAATTGTAGTGGAACTAGATTAAACCGAATCATGTCGCACTAGAACCGAGTTGAACACATTTGTTGAATGCCACATACATTTTTCTTTTTTTTTTTTGGATCTTGAAAATGGGCTAAACCCAGTCAAAAAGGGCATGAAAACGGACTAGACTTGCTGAAACGGGTGTGAAAATCCATTGAAACCCACTGAACTGGAATGAACCGGTTTGAAAAGTTGAAAAGGGCAATGAACGGGACTTGAAACCGAGTATGGAATTGGCCGGTTTGACTTGAACTTGAACTGGTGTGAGGCGCGTGCGACGCGTGTGGCCCGTGTATTTCACACGCAGGAGCCTTCTAGTGCATGGCGAGTGGGAAAGACTCATAGTGGTTCTCACCGGCGTGTGGAGGATTGAGGTGGCACATGGATAACTGGGTAGGATCTGGTGGCGGCACGTGGATGCTTGTGACCGCAGCGTTTTGGCTAATTTTGGTGGATTTGGAACCGTCAGCAACAGATCTATTAAATGGTACGAAGATCGAGGCAATTTGCTAAGTGTGGAGGCGCATGGCTGAGCGGTCAAAAACTTCTGGCGGCGCATGATGGTTCGTCAAAGGGAACACCAGGAAACGTCAATGACGTTTATTAAAAGTAACAAGAAAGTGGCTCTGATACTATGTAAAAATATGTACAGAAATATAAAATAAGAGAAATACGAGTGGAAGTAAGAGATAAAAGAAGACACAAGGAATTATAGGTGGTTTGGTGTTAGACACTTACGTCCACCACTCTGAATGGCGCTTAGGGCATTGTGCTTATTAATTTGATTTTGAATTATTACAAATGTCTCTATTTATAGAGAGGTTATGAGTGTTGAACAAGTAAATCTAGTAAACTAAAGAAAGAAAATAAACCCTAGAATGAAAACATAATAATATAATATATTCTAACACGTCGGACGGTCTTGATGGCCATTACAGGGCCGCCATATGTTTTTGGCGGCAATTGCAGGGCCGTCAGATGTTCTTGGCGGCCATTTAGAGCCACCAAAACTTCATGGTGGCCACAACGAGGTTGTCGAAAGTTTTTGGTGGCCATCACAAAGCAATTGGAAGTTCATGGTGGCTATAGCAATGCCACTGGACGTTCCTAGCGGGGTCATCAGAAGTGCATGAGAGCCATTCTGGGACTGTCAAAAGTTCATAACAACTGTTGTGTAGCCCCTAGAAGTTCATGGCGACCATTGCAGAATTGTTGAAAATTAATGGTTGCCACCACAAGAGCTGCTAATGTTCTTGGGGACCACGATGGGGCCACAAAACGATCCTAGTGGCCATCGAGAGACCATCGAAAGTACATGGCGAAACTATGGGGCTGTTGGAAATTTATGGGGGTCACTGCAGAGTCGGTAAATGTTGGCGATCGTAGCACCACTGGGCATTCTAGGCGGCTACAATGGGATCGTCAGATGTTCATGGTGGAAACTGTGGGCCGCATGAAGTTCATGGTGCCACCGCTAGGTCGCAAGAAGTTGATGGCAGCCACCATAGGGCTCCCCAGAAGTTCTTGGCAACCACCGCATGTGCAGGGCCACCAGACTTTCTTAGCAGCAATTACTCTAAAAAATCCATCGTTTTCCCTTCTAAATTCCCTTTTAAGTTATCATCTACCATTTCTAAGAAATGTTTATTTTTTTTAGGGCAGCTAGGGTTTCTTCTTTTCCTATTCAGGATTCCTCTTTCTCTTATTCTGAGTCTCATTTCGTTATAACTTACAGGTTCTAACTTACTATCCCATGTTTTGTCAAAACGCCACTGATCAAGCTGGTTGCATCCTATCACATGTCATGATGTTGATTTATACTTGATTAAATCTCAGCTTTATACTTGATTTACACTTAAATTAGAATGAGAGTTCCTGAAAATAGAAATCTCACTTTTAGGAAAATAGGAAATTGGTCGGTTGAAATGAAAAAATACAAGTGTTGTTGAGCTAGGATGTTAGTATTGATCATGCATGAGTAAGGATTAAATTTAAGAATTTTCTGATTAGTATGAAACTTGGAATAAATATTCTCATGTCGGTGCATGGTAGAGAATGTTAACCTGCTGTAAAATTGGTAATGTTATTTTATAATTGTTTCAGATATGTATTATTTTCTCATATTCACATGTGAATTACTATATTAGCAAATATGAAAAAAGACATAAAAATCACTTGGTTTAGCCTTACATCATTCATGTAATGGTCTCTTGAATTAATATTTGTAAATATTGAATACAAGTGTTTGCTTTACAAACGACAGATATATAAGCTACTCGAGACAAGGAACTGAAGAATAAAAAGCTTCAAAAAGGAATTTAGATTGATTGAGATGGTCCAAAGATTTTTGTGCATGCACTTCCTTTTTTTTTTCTTTTTTTTTGAAATTTAGACCGCTTCAATTTTTCTTTCTCGAAGTTCAAAAACATCATGATTACAAACTTGGTAAATTGTATGTGGCATGCATTTTGAGCGAATAACTTAACATTTTCTTATATAATTTGTAAATTAATACCTATTGTTTTTGTATGCATATGTTGTTTTGTGTGGATGTTAATCGTAATATATATAGCATATTATTCGCGAATAGTATATATATATATATATATATATATATATATATATATATTATATATATATGGAAAAATATAAAAAAGCCCCCATACTGACAGCCTATTCTAAATGAGCCCCCTGAAATGACAAGTGTGCTATTCCGACCCAACAAACTGCCAATATGGTATAAAAAGCATCTCCGTTAGCATCTTCCGTCAAGCTGGATGGAAAATATACCACGTGACGTGCACGTGACAAATCTCGCCCAAAACTTCCAATTTTGCCCTTCGTTGGACATTGTGAAATGCCGATAAATTTATTATTATTATTAATATTAAACCTTCGTTGACCTCTTCTCTCCGCCATTTATTTCCATTAACTTGTCTTTGTCCGTTGTCTGCATCTATCTGCATCTATTCCTCTTGTCTTCGAGCTGCAACGATGTCTACGGCTTCAAGTGCGGTGGACGACAATGGCGAAGCAGTAAATGTTGGTGGAAATGCAGAAAAAAATTGTTCTTCCCCAGCAAGCAGAACCCGATCTACTGGAAATAAATGCTTATGCGGATTAGAAGCACCAATCCGGACATCTAGGACTGCAGACAGTTATGGTAGAAGATTTCTTGGATGTGCTAATTACAGGGTAAGTAGATAGTGTTTATTTGTTGGGTTTGTTATTAAGTTTTGGAATTAATTAGGATTATGCGAAATTAGTGATTTTGTGAATGAAGGTACTGAATGTGTCACGATTACATAACTCATAAGTTTCCATAAAATATGAGTTATGTAAAATTAGTGATAATGTGAAATATGGGTTTCTGCGTAATTAGGGTTTTCTCAATACGATGTGCACAAATTGGTCAGTCATTCCAGTGTCTCATTATTTGCAGAACCTTGATGATCGTGGTTGCGATTATTTTCTTTGGATTGATAAAGATGTGTGTGAACATTGTACAAGGGTCATGTGGAGGTTGAAAACGAAGGAAGATGCACTCGACAAAGAAGCTAAGCTCCATGAGGCAAAGTTTGATGCTGAAATATCCGAATACAAGAAGACAGTGGAGATTGAATTGGCCAGAATAAGACTAAAATTAGATGATGAAAAGGGTAAATGTAATGCACTGGAGAAGAACTTGAGGATGGCATTGGCCACTTGTTTGATTTTAGCTGTATTGTTGGCTTTGTGTAGTGGTATTCAGAGGGAGAAAGGTTATTGCACATTTGGTAGGACTATGTTGCCGTGAAGGTGTTATTTCATGTTAGTTGTTTTTGTGATGTCAGTGAATGGCAAGGAAGGAACAAGTTTGTTGTGTGAAGGTTTTATTTCATTCATGTTAGTTGTTTGTTTTTGTGATGTCAGTGAATGGAAAGGGAACAAGTTTGTTTTATGTAATGTAAATTTGACATCCGTTTTGTATGGTGGAACAAGTTTGTTGTATGTGATGTCAGTGAATGCAGATTATCCTTGATCATCCTTGATCATGTCAATAAGTTGCTTACATTTTAATGACTTGATTAATGTTGGCATGAAGTCATACATTTTTTGAAATTACATAGCCTATTTGAAGTGATTGTGTTGCTTTAACAGGTTATTTGAAGCTATACACTTTTAAAGACAACTTCCCTTATGCCACACTTAGAATTACAATTCTGTATGAGTAACAATGCATGGCAGTTAAGAACGTATGGTATCTAATTGTATTGTTTAGAATAGAAAGATTAAAGAGGAGTAAATGGATTCCAAATCAGCAAGATAGTTGGATTCCAAAATCCAAATCCAAATAATATACACAATCTGCCATATACATTGCACAATCTTTGAGATTTTGTATCAACTAAAAGCTAGTTGAATTCCAAATCCATCCAACAAATAATATAGACAATCTGCCATATACATTGCACAATCTGTCAAATACATTACAAATCCATTTTCATTGGCAAATTCAAAATAAAACAAACAAACATGCAGACTTAGCCTAATATTGTTGTTCATTTCACACAATACAACTAAAAGCTGAGGACATGTCATCAACAAAAAACATTGCCCATTACTACCAAAAAAACAATATTGTTCCAACTATTCATCTCCTAAACTTTGCAACCACAACTTGTTTATATGTACTAATACTTCTGCCATTCCGGCTTCTTTTTCTTCTTTTTGGACTCCATTACTTCAATTGCTTTCTTCACTGTTGGCACAATCCGTTTGCTCCAGTAACAGGCCTTGATGAGCATGCAACTGTAGTTTCATTTCATGGCTCTAGATCAACAACTGGAATGTCTTTTTTCCCACTACCTATACCAACTTGAGCCCTCAACCGATCTGAAAACCTTAGCCTTGATGCAATTCCCCTACCCCTCACAGCAGTTGTTCTTTTTGGCCAAGAAGCTAGTTGAGGTTGAGAAATCACATGTGGCTGAGATACAACCTTAGGCTGAGTAGACACTTGAGGTTGAAGAGGTACAACCTCAGGCTGAGTAGACACTTGAGGTTGAGGAGGTCCATACAACCTTACTGTGTGGACAGAACCTTGAGACTAGGAAGACATAAAAACATGTTAGATATATCATAAAATAAAAACATAAACGTAAACATTTACAAATGGACTTTAAAACACAAAAAGTACTTACAGTAGTTACATTGACATTGGTCATAGGCTGTGATGGTTGTGTTTGAGGAGGTCCATACAACCTTGTTGGAGGGACAGTGCCTTGAGTTTGACCTCTACCACTAGGACCAGCCCTTGGAGTTGAAAACCCACCCCTAATCCTTGGTTTATCTCTTACAAATGTTGGAGGACATCCCACACTCAAACCCCTCCCCCTACTTCCAGGCAGTGGAATTTGTGGGTTAACTTGACCCCTAGCCCTACCCCTCCCCCTACTTCCAGGCAGTGGAATTTGTAGGTTAACTTGACCCCTAGCCCTACCCCTCCCCCTACTTCCAGAAAATGTAGACTGTGGAGTTTGTGGGGCTGATGTCTGTGGGGCTAATGTTTGCGTGGCTGATGTCTGTGGATCCAATGTTTGTGGATTGACCATTGGCTCACTACTTTGTACCTGCCACAATGAACTTGTCAATATAATGAAGTTCAAATGGAGAAGTATGAAATACTTATAAAAAAATGGAGTTCAAATGTAAATGTATCACATACTTTAAAAAAAATGGAGCTCACCTGATTTTATCCTGCACTGCTTGTATCTCCTCTGTAATTGACTGCTTCTATTCTGGTCTGGGGACATGTTTTTGCATTGTGCCCAATAGCCCTGCATCTGGAGCACCTCATGATAATCCCACCCTTCCTCATCCGATAAGGATTTTTTGGTTCTTCTGGTCCTCTTATCCTTACTTTCTTAGACCTCCCAGGTTGAATTCTGTGCAGTGGTGGGTCTACCTTCTTGTAGTTTGTTTTGATCCAATGGTCCTCGCCTGGCATGGGATAAACAATCTCATCGTACGTCTTCTTATACATCTCCACAGTGTATGCATCGTCCACATAGTCCTCGGGGTTTGCATTATCATACCAAATAGCAGACATTGCATGTGCACATGGGATTCCTGTCAAGTCCCATTGTCTGCAGCCACATGTTCTTCTAATCAAATTCACCACATATTGCTTTGTCTTGTATGTTAATTCGAACAAACCATTCCCTGCATATGTGCTGTAGCAATGGCTGGCCTCTTCTCCAATTTCATCAAACTTTACCACTATCCTTGGACAAATCCTACCGGTCATGGTTTTTATGCCATCCCGCTTTGTTTGATATCTCTTCATCAGCTTCTTCCTTATCATTTCCAACATCGTTATTATCGGCTGGTCTCGCACCTTCAAAATGTACGAGTTAAAACATTCGCTGATATTGTTCACTAACAGATCACACTTGGGGAATGTGCTGAACCAAGCCCTAGACCACGAAGTTGGGTCAATCTTTGCCAGATAGTCATATGCGTCCTTACTTATTCCCTTGAGTTCCTCCATTTCTCTCATAAAATCAGCTTCAGTGTATGCCAAAGCCGCAGCCCATAACTTGTCTTTCAAGACCACGCCACGATGACCTACATCTCTATAGTTTGCATACAAGTGTCGTACACAAATTCGGTGGTCAGCTCCTGGAATGACAGAATCAAAACTCGGTACCAGCCCCTACAATTGTTAACAAGAATTAGAATAGTTTTGGACATATTGTAGAAGATAGTAGTGTGTATAACTGGGATGTTCATCAGTGCAGAATGCTACAAGTTGCTATAGGTACTAAGGATCTTTTTAGTTGCATTTTGGTTTTTTTCTTTTTATTTTTTAAATATTCTGAAACTTGATTAATAAATTTATGGGAGAGAATTTTGCACTACAAGTGTAAAATGCTAATTGGATGGTGCACAATTAAAGCAATTAATAAGAGATTAATTTTGGAAACAACAAATTTCTAGACATTTTTCATTTCAATTGATATTTCACATGTTGAGTTTTGCTAATTAAGAGAGAGTTTAAACCCACATGTGAGGTGTTATAATATTAGTTGAAAGATTAAATTCGTTATTTCTTATTAGCATAAACTTTTGGGATAACCGATAATTTAACAAGAATTGTCTATCTTTTTAGAGTAATGCTATATATTACATCCTTATTCCACCGAGCTTTTATACAAATTTGAAAAAGAAAAGGCAGGTGTAAAAGGAAATATTGGTCATTTTCGAAGTTAATAGGAAACCATAATCGGGTTTTGAGGCTCAAATTAATCAAAGTTGTCTACAATGAAGACATGCTTAAAATGTTTTCTAAAGACGATATAGGAGTACTCAAATTGCTAGTAGCTTATTCAAGATTTTCTAGTTACTAGTCTAATCAAAGAGCACTCAAACCTTAGTTACAAATTTAGCGTCCAAAGAAATGAGCTGAAATTGAACCAACCTACATTTCATTGAATTTATAAGTCAAATAATTAATATATATATAAGCATGTAACTTGGCTTATTGATTAAGTAATACTTAATTAATTATCTCGTATATGGATTATGTGATGGAATCTTCTATTACTTGACCAAAATAATAATAATATTGTTAGTAATTGATAACTTAATGAATTTGTAAGATCATGGACATGTAAATTTTGGTTCCGTTCCATTATTTTCATGAATGAGGTGGTAATTGAGCTGCAGTACTCTTGAGGTTATTACAATTTATTTCCACCTAAGAATACCATTAAGTGTATTATAGGGTTCAGAATTTCAAATTAATATCATGTGTGTGTGTAAAAGCCTAGCTAATTAATTAAAAGGTATCGTTGTTCATAATTTTTGTGTTGCATATGGTTGTTGGTTCCCATTCGCTTTCTTTCTAAACGATTCCATAAATCCTCTTTTCTTTTCGTCCAAGCAAGTCATTTTTCTAGTTTCTTCTAAACTCATGAATTTACGCCCCCTGTCTAATCCAAAAGCTTTCATATAAAAAAGACAAGTTATTCGAAGTTAAACACCCTTTTCCCTTTCCCTTATCTTGAATTAAAAAAAAAAAACCCTTTTCCGGTCTAATATGTTAGAATTAGTGCCAGACACTAAACAAGATACATTATTTCTTAATTTTTTCTGAATACATAAATTTGGACCAGGATTTCTTATAATTGGACTGTTTAAGTTACACGTAATTTAGATAAATAGCTCAATATAGAAGGAGTTGTGAAACCTATTTGTTCCGAATAGTTTAGAATGCAGGGTTCTAAACATCAGAGTGCAAGCTCAATTGTCTCGAGCAAATAGGTCATTAGTATTTTGTGTGAATAGGTCATTAGTATAATTGGATCACTATGCAAATAGGTCATTAGTATAATTGGATGGAGAATATAATTTTGTGTGAGAATTTTGAACTTCTTAAGCATCTATTTATAGAATTTCACTATGCAAATAGGTCAAATCGGTTTGGCACAGCTGCATCATGCACACTTAGTCAATCAATACATGTTTCAGTCAATCAAGCTTTCAAATTTTCCTCCCAATATCCACAAGAGGCTGCCACGTGTCTTGTTTTAGTTGAATTATCCTAACAACAAATTATATCATCTAAAACAGTTGTCTAGTTTATAGATCACTATGCAATCAAATCCAATACAAAACAAAACAAAACATAATTAAAAAAAAAGGATTGGTAAAGAATCATTACCTTTTGACGATCTGAAATAAATGTCCATTCTTGTGCAGGGGGTCTGGGGCTGCCAAGGTCTGATAGCAAGGTTGCCAGAAACCATGTCCAACTGTCTTTCACTTCCGCCTCAACAATTGCAAAGGCCACTGGGTACATGTTGTTATTGCCGTCTCTCGAAGTTGCTGACAGAAGTTGCCCCTTAAAAGGCCCTTTCAGAAAGCATCCATCCAACCCGATAATTGGCCTACATCCAGCTAAAAAGCCTCTCTTCATGGCAGCCAATGAGAAGTACAACCGCTGAAATTTTGCAGGACAATCAGGTAAAGGTCTCTCAACCATCATCAGCACACAACTTCCCGAGTTTGTTACCCTGACTGTTTCACAGTAATCCCAAAGCCGATTGTACTGGACCTTCACTTTTCCTTGAATAGCAACTTTAGCTAGTCTTCTAGCCCTATACAATACTGCTTTGGGGGTATCCACACCCCATTTATCTTTGACTTCTCCTTGCATTGCTGCCAAAGGCATATTGGGTTGTGCTCTAAACTTCTCAAATAATTTGTTTGCAATCCATGTAAACTTCACAATTGTGTTCTTATGCCTCTTTGTACATTTGTGTTTGGGCTGGTAAGATCTAATTTCAAATGACTCTTCATCCCTACATTTATGACCATACACCCTATACTTACAACTTGGATCTCTGCATACCACAATACATCTCGTGAGATAATTCGTCTTAAAATATACATCCTTCCCCTTTCTTAGATTGTTCTCTCTAACAGCTTCTCTAAACAACTTGATTGAGGGGAATTTTTGCCTTACACACAACTACGGGTTATGTAGGTCAGAGTGGTGGAGCTCAGTATGCCTAGGTTTACATGCAGGCTGAGATACTACCTCACACTCTTCATCACTGTTGGGGGGTGATGTAAGGATGTCACTTCGTGCCATGTCTGAGTCTTGACCATCATCATCTCCAGCAGTATCTCCACCCTCAAACAACTTATCACCGGCATCCTCGCTCTCTTCAACATTATCTTCACTACCCTGTTCAAAGTCCTCATCACTCTCATCACTCTCATCACCCTCACCACTCTCACCACTCTCACCACCCTCACCACCCTCATCACCCTCTCCTCCCCCCTGAATGCTAGGCTTATCAACCTCATTATCTTCGTCAAACAAGTCAGGTTCATTGACCTCATCCCAATATGGGTCATCTCTATCAATCCTACCATTTCCATCAGCTTCTGTTTCTTCAGTCTCATCATCAACTAAATAATCATTTTCATTAGATGTACGCTCTACAAACGAGACAAGGTACAACTCAATAACTGGTACATCTTGATGGACTTCAACCATGTTGACCACATCATGGTCAGATGAAATTAATTGCAGCCCACTTTGCATACTACTACCTGGTACTAAGTAATACACTAGGTCACCTGGTTTGTATCCATAGGTTTTAACAATTCTTTCTATCTCAAAAAATGACAAATTATCTGCATCATACTTCTCCTTATACACATCTACTTCACCCCCCACATTTGTGCACATAAAACGCCTATTTATCTGACCCCCGTAATGCAACTTGAAGACATATTCCCAACTCACCATCCTAACCACATAATAAATAAAAAAAATTTAACAAGTGTGAAAGAAAAGCCTATTTATAATATTCAATTGTATGTTATAGTATGCAATATTTATTATAAAGTAAGACAAAATTATGACATCCGTATGGGACCACACTCAGACAGACATGTAAGTACAGTCCACATTCATCCCTAAGATAGAAAAGTGCTATATTCTCTCCAAGTGTTAAATGCCTATTTATAATGTATAAAAAGGATGTCATAGGATGCTGTATAGTCAAACTCACGAAATAAGATAATGGGGAAAATATAATTATATGACATCAGTAGGGAACCACAACTTTAGGGATTCAGCAACAAAATAATAAACTTTATGCACATGGGGCCAATTAAACATCAAATGTTATACAAAGCTAAGGACAAACATTATCATCGGTTACTAAAGAAAGCAAACAAAAAAAGTGGCATACATTTCATCCCATGGTCCAACAGAAAATCTAGGGTATTTCAACAAAGGGGCTTTCCATGGAAATCATAACCCCTAACTAAAAAAAACATTAATATGCTTCCAATCATATCAATTTTCGTTAAAAAACGTAAACCCTAACTTAACTTCAGACATTTTTGTAATGGGTATTCATAAAATTTGGACGAAATCCCTAATTTAAAAGTCGTGTAGTTACCCTCAGTGGCCGAAAACACAGACGTCGCAATGAAATCCAAGTTGCAGAGAGTTGAAAATATCGCACTTCGAATATGTTTGCCTTTGTCTGCTACCTTCGAGAGCCAAGTTGCAGAGAGTTGAAAAGGATGGTGAAAAGGACGGATAATGCATGGACTTAGTGGTGTCCACGCATATTTCTTTGTCTAAGTAATTTTTTGTCTGAAGGGTATATTAGTTATTTCACAGCCATTTCCATGGGTTTATGCATCAGTTGGTAAATATCTGGGGGCACTTCCGTCATTTTATCCTTTAAACATTCATTATACGATCCAAGGGCTTTATCGGCATTTCACAATGTCCAACGAAGGGCAAAAATTGGAAGTTTTGGGCGAGATTTGTCACGTGCACATCACGTGGTATATTTTCCATCCAGCTTGACGGAAGATGCTAACGGAGATGCCTTTTTATACCATATTGGCAGTTTGTTGGGTCGGAATAGCCCACTTGTCATTTCAGGGGACTCATTTAAATTAGGCTGTCAGTATGGGGGGGCTTTTTTATATTTTTCCCATTTTATTTTGTACTAATTCTTGCATTTTATACTTCATTGTGGAATATTGTTTTAATCACTAATTCTGAAGTTAATTAAATGACGTATTTATGCAAGAGATTGTTTTGTAGGAATTGGCATAATTCTGAACAAAAGAAAAACAATAAGTTGCCTTCAAAGCATTTGGCCAGCTCATGTGGGGGTCTTTGGATTGGGAAAAGAAGAAAAAAAATGTGAAGATCGAGGGGCTGAAATGTGTTGGATCTTTAAAAGGAAGAGTTGAGAAAAGGAAAGAGAGTTGCTGGCGCAGAGAGAAATCCGGACAAAAGAAATTCAGAGGAGACTGTCTGCCATAACCATAATAGCATTCTGTCTGCAATACAAACAAGATTCACAACCAATGTCATTCGAGAAATTTTCAAATAATTTGTGCTTTAAATTTATAATCTCATTCGAGAAATCTTCGCCGCCCACGGCCGCACCGATCTCCTCCACACCGCGCCGCCCCACGCCGCTCTCTGCCTCAAGGACAGCAGCCCTTGCCAGCCACCATGCACCACTTCATCCCACGGTTATTCCACCAACAACCACTAGAAAACGTTCCACGCGCCTTTACAGCCGCTCATTCTTCCAAAGAACCCACTGCAGACAAGCCCTTGAAGCTGCTGCCTTCCTCGCACAAGTGCTATACCTCCTGTCATTTCTCCTTTTCTCTCACACAAAGCAAAGCAAGAAATGTAGCCCACGTGTGTGCTTCTTGCTGTGTGCAGGTCAATTTTTTTTTTCCTTTATTTTATATTTGGTAGGGTACAACTTGTCTTGTAAGTTGAACCCCGTGTGACAAAAAAAAAACAAAAAAAAAAACCAACCAACCGACAAAAAAAAAAAAGCAAAAAAAAAAAAGCCCCAAGAAGGCATATGTTTGGCCCATTTGAAGCCCATTGTTGGCTCAATTCCGGCCATAATAGCCGATGCCGGCCCAAAGTTGCCGATGTTCAAAGTTTCCAATCATAGTAACCGAAGTCGGCCAAAAGTTGCCGATGTTCAAAATCCCAGCCATAGTAGCCGATGCCGGCCATAGTTGCCGAAGTTTAATTTTCCAGTCATAGCAACTGATCTCATTTATTTTAGCCCAAATTGGCACTTTTTATTTGGCCCATGAGGCCCATTTAAGGCCCATAGATGGCCTCACTTTTAGCTTTTGTTGGCTCTTTTATTTGGCCCAATGTTGGCCCATTATCCGCCTATTGTTCTTAAAGGCCCCTCTTTGTTTCTTTTTGGCCCGTTGTAGGCCCTTTTTTGGTTTTTGGTCCAAGTTGGCCCTGTATCCCGGCCCATGTTGGTTCATCTCACCCGCCAGCCTCTATCTCCTCCGGCAGCTTCCGCGCGTCGGTCTTCATCGCAAACTCAAGTTTTCAGTTTCTTCCACCATGAGTTTGAGGGGGGATGTTAGAATATATTATCCAACACATCTCCACATGTTGTCCCCTACTCATCAGCCAGCATATCTCCATCAGCCGTTCCCTACCATACAACAAACATGGAGAACACTCTAGTCTACATGGAGCACACTCTAGTCTACCTTAATTTATGGAATGTGTGCCCTTCACATTTCTATATATTGTATTCTCTTGTAACTGAAGTATAATCAATGGAACAAAACCTTCATTTTCTATTTCTTAATACGCTGCACACGAAGCCCCGCGCGCACGCGTACACAGAGGAATCAAAATAAATTATGCTGGCAATGTAATTGACTGTCAGAACGAGAACTGCCCTCATTGGCTTTTGATGGAAAATGAAGGAAATGAAGTAAAGGCACATCTAGGGGCGAAACCAGGATTTGTGGTGTGGAGGGACGAACTTATATAAATACATAAATACAAAGATATATATAGTCTCTCTTTATTTATTTATTTTTTTTGTGTGCGTATTTATGTAATATAAAAGCAGAAAAGTCTTTAATTTAATTTAATATTAAATCGTAAATCATTACTGAATACAAAATTTATATGTCTTTAAAATCATCTCAAAATAGATTAAGAAAACTTTCATTTCGAACCCACAAGTTTCCTACTTTGGTTAGACATGTACAAAAAAGAACTTAGCTTCTCCTTCAAATTATGCTCGACGACGGTCCTTAATGGAATAAAATTCATCCATTATCATCTCTGAAGTGAAAGTTTTAGCAATTTCTTTCTCAATATAAACTACCAAATGGTCTGTGTTAGTTCCTTTATGTGTATTGGCTAAATTCGGTGACTAAAAAAACATTTGTAATTGATAAAATACTTTTTGATGTGGCTGAGGTCCAGATGGGAACATTTGTGGTCCTGACGGTGCAAGAAAAATCCAGGCAGTGTGCATTGTCCGCAGGTCATCTCCAGCAAGGTCTGGACGGTAGCTGAAAATTTCAGACAGTGTAAGCCGTCTGCAGCATGGTCCAGACGGTGACTAAAAATTTCAGACAGTATGCCTCGTCTGCAAGGTGGTCCGGACAGTGACAAAAATTCATCAGGCAGTGTTCATCATCCGCAGCCCATCTGCAGTATGGTCCGGACGACAACAATGCTTCGTTTGCTGAGGGTTCGGACACGCCACGGAAGAAAAAGGGGTTTTTAAGTTGTAACCCTAATGTCGTCCGGACGGTTGCATTTGCCCATCCGGACGGTACTTGTATGTTTTGTCAAAAAGTGCTTTTTGCACCTTTCTTCGGCGCGAAGTATTTGACTACTATTTATAGGCTGCTTAACTCGATTTTTTAGTAGCTAAGCTGAGAGACATCATTCTAGGGAAAAACTTAGAGTGAGCTTAGTGTGAGCTAAAAATGTGCTAAGAGAACGATTTAATCTTCAGATTTTTCATGAATATATACTCTTAGAGTTTTTATGTTGTAAATCATTCAAGTGTTCATCAATGGTTGAAGTCTATCGGAGGTTTCGGTAAAGGAGATCGGTAGAAGAACTTTCCAGAGGTTCTGGAACGACTACAACGGTAGCAAGCAAGTGGGTCACTTGTTTAGTACATGAGTGTGTCATACTCAAAGGTTTTGTAAGTATGAACTCAGTGTAATTTCCTGTTCTTCTATATTGGTTTGATTTCTTGGGTTGGGCTGCCCCGGAGTGGTTTTACTTTTGGAGAAGTTCTTCAAAAGGTTTCCACTTCGTCACCAAAATCTCTGTGTTGTATGATTTATTGCTTTTATACCTATGGTGAACGCTTGGATTCTTGAACAATTTTAAATTCCGCATTATTCTACTATACACCTATTTAACCCCCCCCTTTCTAGGTGTTATTTGGATTTGGTTCGTGTTTTTCAGTCTGCAAGAAACTCATCTTCTATTCTAGTAAGTAATCTAGTTGTTATAAGTTTCATGGCAGAAAAAGCTCGTTCTGTAGTCGCAGTAGAAACAGAGAGAGTCAACACTAAACGAATCAACCTGTCAATCAAAGGATAAATCTTTTACTTTCCCGAAACTGCTAATCCTCTACATAACTCAGATAATGTAGACATATTTTGAAAATCTGAATGATTTGGCACATCAAGCTCATAATGCTGCAATTGAAATCTCAAACAAAGTTTTTTTTACTTTGTGAAATCTTGAGGATAAAACTTCTCAACTAAGTTGCATATATCATAATTCTTAAATGATTTGTATGCATCTTTAGGGCGGCGCTCAGAATCAGGAGTTCCACAGCTTGCTCACTAAATCTATTTTTGAGTTCTTGCAATTAGAAGTCTATTGCAGCAGTAAATATATCGACTCTAAAATGATGCTCAACTGTTGTCAAAGACTCTTTATCTTGACGACGAGATCTACCTCGAGCTCTGGTGTAATGAGCATTCATATCAGGAATATCAATTTTATGTTGTTCACAAAATGATTTAACAGTAGCAAGCAGAGGCTCCCAACCATCTTCTCTTCTTTTTTGAATGAGTGATTGTGTAGTCGAAACTTGACTCATGGCATTTAAAATGTCTATGGATTTTTGTTGCAAAGTTTGGCAAAGCATATTAGTGATTCCCATGATTTCTTTCATCAAATGTAAGATCAAAATAAATTTAAATGATGTTAATACCATGTAAGCCGCTTCAGCATCACCATGTTGAGAATAATTAGCTCATTTCTTTGAGATAGTGTTAATAAACTGAGCAAGTGCATCAACAATTCTTTCAAGGCCTACAAAGTAGACGTGAAAATGGGAAGGACGGGGATGAGAGGGTGGCGCTGCGAGAGCCGTTGGCAACGACCAGAGCGTGAGGGGCGCCGCGGCGTTGCGCGAGCGCCACTTTCAGTGAGGAGACCTCAGCGAGACGGCGCGAGCTCTCATGGCAAGCCTGCTTGACAGATTCGCGCAACTTCTAATCCTGCGTTATCATAGAAGAGCCACCCACTAATATTCGATAATGAACCAAGAATGAATAAAGAAAATTGATGGAAACTGATTTCGGCTGTTCCTCTAGATGACGTGCAACTAACACGCGTAGCGATTGTAGCACTATGCAGGTTAGCCAATGAATATAATATGCATAAGGACAATCCCTTAAAAATAAAACTTGTAACCCATTCCATTCACTATGCATATTACTACCTCCATCATATCTCTGACCTCGAATATTCTCGATTTGGAGGTTGTAACGAGAAAGAACTGAACATATCTTCTTTTTCAAAATTGATGCAGTAGTATCTTTGACATGAACAACATGAAAGAATCGCTCCCTAATAAAACCATCTTTATCAACGAACCTTAAAATAATTGCTCCATTTTTTACTCATCTCGAGCTTCATCAATGAGAATGCAAAATTTGGCATCCCCAATTTCTTCGCGAATCGCATTCCGCACTTTATTTGCAATGATATGCAGAATTTCTTTTTGAATTTTGGGTGATGTATATTTGGCATTCTGTGAAGCATTTTCTAAGACGACTCTAGAAACATTATCATTATAAGTTGCTAGGAGTTTTACCAATTCAATGAAGTTACCTTGATTTTTTGAGTCAGAGCTTTTATCATGACCTCTAAACGCACATGCTTGGAATGCTAGCCATTGAACATTATCAATTGAGGTTTTGAGCCGCAACCGATTATTCTCCATTTCTTGTAATGTTCATTTTTCAACTAATTTGTCAATATGCCGTGACGATTTCATCAGATCCTCACAACATTTCTCGGCAATTTTATGTGTTGAATTTGGATCTTTCCCCACATGTGCCATTAAAGAACTATTCATCCTGTCGCTCGCCTTTTTCCAATTGTCAAAATCTTTCACTGTAAATGCATCTGATCCTAGACGACCTGTTGATTTCTTAGCAAAAACATAGCATGGAAGACAAAATATGGCATCCTTTGAAGGTGAGTACTCCAACCAATTTGAGTATGTCTTGGACCAAGAAGCTTGAAATCGATGATGATTATTACCCGTTCTTGAAAATGGATATTTTGAAAGCTTCGGTTGATATGGACGGGCTTTAATGTAAGCACTTCGGATTTCATCTAGTGAATTAACAGGAAATTCTCATATTTGCGGACGTAATCTTGGATCACGTTCCAAAGAGGTAGCATCCATTTCTTCAGGTTGAATTCTTGGACATTTGGATGGACGCTCATCAGTCACTGAAGCATCGAGATCCATTGCCAAAGGTCTATCTAAAGATGTATCAGTATTATTATTAACCTTTGATAGACTCGCATCTTTTTTCTTAAAGAATGAATCAAGCGTTTTTGGCTTGCCCATATTTCTCTTAACTTTAAGAGAAATTTATGGATTAAGCATTAACCTGAAAATATCTAAAAATATAAAATTTTTGTTAGAATTTCATTATAGATCTTATTACCCAAATGAAAGAATGCCAAATAAAAATAAATTCAAACCCATCAAATTAAGCAACAAAATTCAACAAAAGTGTATATATAACTTCATAAGTTATTGGCAATGTGTCATTTCTTTTTTTTTTTGTTTTTAGTTTTAGTGACAAAAACATTAGACTTGACTTTGTCAACGTCAAATCCGTGAATTGCAGCAGACATTTTGCGACGACTTGATGATGAAACTTTGATCACTCAGATTTTTAGCCACAACGTGGAGACTTTTAGTGAAAACAGATGTTGCTAGAAGTTTTATTTTTTGTGATTTAGAAATTTTATTTGTTGCTATGCATTCACATTTGATTAAGATATGACAAATGTGATTAACTACTCTAAAGTAAGACTGTAAGAAGCTACTAGTACTAGCCAAATTTCATCTTGAGCCACGTTCCAATGGACTAGACACAACAATGAAAGCTAAAAATAAAAAAATAAAATTTAAAATAAAATTATATAATTATTCTACATCAAAATAGTCGTTCATTTAAAATTTTAATATCAAATTCTCATGGCATCACAAACACACAATAATATAATTCATAAAGACAAACTATTAGTAAAATAAATTTAACACGATCTATAGGACTAAAAAAAATGGTACCTTTGAAGTATAAACATAGACTTTCCCAACAAGATCCCCGAAACCCTCAAACAACAACAAACTCAAAAGCAAAACAATGCGGCAGACTTCAGCCAAAAAATGAATGAAGAGATGACATTAGTATTAGTAGCCTAAGCTGAACAAAATAAGCCTAGCAGAACAATAATAATGTATAGAACATTTTTTTTATTTGTATATATTAAGAGAAGATTGAATTGGACAGGTTGCATGAAGCCCCAACCGGAGCAAAGTGATAACTTCAAATTAAAAGTCTTCGCAACGCAAGGATCCGTAGGCAGACTTAAATACTGATATTAAGGATCTTCGGGAAGTAATAAGAATAGTATGAAAGATAATGAGATGAAAATAGATAAGAGAAAGAAGGAGCCATGTCAATTGCATATTGAAACTAAAGGGCATGCCTTGCAGAACCTTGCAAATATGCTTTCCGGGTTGGAATTTTGGTAGTCATCAATGAGGCTTTGATGACCGGTGAAGACTATAGGGCCTAATAGGTAATGTGGGCGCTGGTGCAGAATCGCAAAGGGTCGAGTAGGTACCTGGGCTTGCCCTTGGGGTGAAGACAAAATTAAGAAGGACAAAAAAAAAAAAAATGGAGGGGCAATTTTTTTTTTTTTAAAAAAAATAATTTAAGGCAAATTTTAAGCTTTAGGAGCGGACAATTCTCCCCCAAACACAAAGCAGGCTGCCTCCTGGGCACATCGCCATGGCCATTGGCCTTGTTTCTTGCGGATGGTGTTTTTGCTTTGCGGATTACAGGGTAGATTTCCTGTAGGGATAGAGAAGAAGTGATTATGTATCAAGAGCGACCATGCCGCTGTGGAGTTACTTGATAATCACGACAAATTTACTTAATTGTATACACTTGATTAATTTAGGGTATTAACCTTCCCATAGATCTATGTTATCCTAAAATTAGAGACTGAAGAAAAACGGGAGTTTGTTAATCACGTAGTAGTATTAATAATTTGCTTTATTAATTACAGATTAGCATTAATGATGAGAAATAGGTCTCGCCTAGTCAGGGTGATTAAGGGTACCTTGCCTGGCCATGAGCTCTGCTCCTTGGGGAGGGTGTTTTTAATTTATGGGACTAAGTTATCGTTGCATTTAAAATATTATGTGTTTTCATTGGGTTTACATATTTTATTTACTTGCTAAATTATGCCATGATATTGCTTTTTAATATCTCAATTTTCACATCCTATAATCTGTCCAAATTGCCTATTGGTGCCATCTTCATTATATCTCATCATAACTATGAAGAATGAAAGCAAGTATATAATGATTCTATGACTAAGAAATGACACATTATTGTGCAAAGTTGTCAACCATATCCTGTACTAAAAGCCACTAGGGAGATAATCGAAAGATACTCTCAGTGAGAGCATGTTAATGGTGTCGTAAGCGATTATATCTTGACATCATAATTCCTAAGCTTTATGAAAGTTTTCAACACTTTCAGCATGCTTCAAATATGCTAGAATATCTGCAAGTACTCTTTGGGAAAGAATATAAGTTTCCCGAACTAGACATAGATACCAGGGTTGCTAATACCATTTCAATTGACAACGAGGTTGATCAAATTGAAGGAACTCGGTTTGTTGAATGCTGAGATAAGCAGTCAATTTGGGATTGATGTGATCCTCCAGTCCATTATATACTCTTATTAAGAGTTTATATTAAAGTCTAAATGCAAAGATGTTTGCCTTTCATCTGAATCAGTGAGTGGTGTAGTGGAAAGCATGGTAAAACCATAACATGGTATAGAAGTTGGCAGTACTTCTTATTCTATACTGAAAGATAAAGAAGGTAAAAAACAAGCTAAGGAAGGTGGCAAGGTTTCTGACATTTCTGTCTATAAAGCTGGGGTCAAATCCAAGGGCAAAGCCAATGGGATTTGTTTCTACTACAAGGATGACAGACATTGGGTAAGAAATTTTCCAAAGTATCTGATGTTCAAACGTTCTTTTGGTTAAATACATGCTTAGTAAACCCCATGGATTCTTTCATGGTGTGTGGATTTTGTATTAATTAACAAGTCTGCAATTTATTGTAGGGGCTCCAGGAAGCTAGAAGACCAAGAAAAAAAAAAGGACTTTGAAGTTTGAAGGTGTAATGCAAATTCCATAGCCGCTTATATTAAATCATTTATTTATTCAAACTATGTTAAAGAATTGTTTCTATGGATTTTATGGATATTCCCATTACAATAAAGAAATTGTTTTTTCAATTCAAATTTTGCTCATAGTTTGATTATTCATGATTTATGCAAGTAGATCTCTTAGAATCTTTTATTACTGTATGTATTTGTTCTTGGACTAACGAGGCATAGGGCCTTGTGCATTTAACTTGTTCATCCATCAAGAATCCAATGACTAGTTTGGATGGGCTCTAGAGATGATCCATTCCATGGCTTGAAATCCATCATTGGCTAAACAGTCATTTGATTGGATCTTGATGAGATTATAATCCAAGTATCCTTGTTGGAGGTTTAAATGAACAAGAAGTTTCCTTTTGGAAAAGATTGTATGGCGAAGGCAGATGTCTTGTTTAGGATATTTTTGATTTATTCTTGGATAAGAGAGATGATTATGTATAAAACTCTTTGAGTTTCCAAATACATAAGGAATCTATGGAAGCATCTCTTAAAGAATAACTAATAAAAATATGGATAGTATCTCAATTGGATACACCTTGGTTAATGTCAAAGATGGTGTGAGATACTAAGAATAAATAGTAATAAAGGAATACTCTTCCTTAAATTCTTAAAGGAATATATCCTAAGAGACAACAACACACTTTTAAGTAAGTGCGGATTGGATGTTGGATCTTTTAGGAATTAAAGTATTTGGAAAGATATATAGTCTTATTAAGGAAGACGTTGGTCTACATCAAGATTCCTAAGAATAACATTATATCCAAGGAAAGAGTAAGGAAATTCTAAAAGATCCCTCATATACTAAGGAAAGGTAATTTTAGTTTTATCTAAAGACTTTGCAAAATGTTTCAGATATAATATTAATATCTAGTACATGCCATATTGTTAGGGGTGTATAACCAGTTGCAGTTATTGGGCAATAACCGCAACCGAGATCCCTGATTATTCGATTTTTAGCAACCACAACTGCAACCGGGGTCCCGATTGCGATTGCTAATAACCGGTTTCAACACCAGTTATAAACCGATTTTTAAACCGGTTATTAACCGGTTTTAATGTTATGAATCACAAAAAATATATATATTTTTAATCACTTCTCATCAAAAATTTATTTTTGAAAGTATGGGAATGAGAAAAATTTGTTCATATTCAATATGAGACAATTTTTTTTTTCCTTTTTCTTTCTTCTCTCTTTCTTTCTTTTCTTCTCCTCTCTCCCTCTCTCTCAACATGCTCCCTGCTGCAGGGAGCTCAAAAGAAAGAAGAAAGAAAAATTAATGTATAGAAAAGAAAAAAGAAGAGAGAGAAGAGAAGAAAAGAAAGAAAGAGAAGAAAAAAAAAATGTATATGAACTTGTCTAAAATTAATAACAGTTTTCTAAAATTAATAACCGCAACCGGCCTAACTGGTTATCCGGTTGTGGTTATTTTCGATTTTTCGAAAATTCAGTTATTTTCGGTTATAAGCGGTTAATAACTACCCCGCTTGTACATTCCTACATATTGTAGTGAGAGTTGAGATTCATTACTTGAATCATATCTAAGGAAAGTACAATAAAAATGGTGTGGATGCATATCACTAGATAAGAGCTATGTTAGTTGGTACTCTAACTAAGTCTGACAACTTGTAGAAATGTCTAAAGCCAGTAAAACTCAGATGTTGTACTTGAGTCTACAAATGGAAGTGAGAATAAACAGGAAGGATAAAACCTTCAAAGTACTGGTGGTAACGAATTTTTCTCATAAAGAAATGAATCAACTATGGGAAAATTCTTCACCAGAACCATACTTAGAGTTTGTTCAGGATTAAATGTCATAAGTTGATAACTATGACATTTGTATATAAGTGGCATGTGATTTGCAAGATGCAAAAGTACATTTATGAACTTATGCATGCATCCATGTGTTGGGACATCAGTGTTTCTGATAAAAGCTATGATGAGACCACATGTATGGTAAGATGTCAAAAGGAATGGTAATACCTAGTATTGATAAAGGTCTTAATCATAAGGTAATGATGTAGGAAGGTTATCAATAGTCAAAATCCAATGAATTATTGACAGTTGTCATAGAGGTTTTACCTCAAAAGTAAAAGAGGTTACTTTTGTAGGTCAAACAGTAAGTTAGAGAAATATAGCAACAAAGTGTTGTTAGCTCCATACTGGGCTAAAAGTATTTTTGCAACTGTAGGAGATGCAAAATTTATCTCAAGGGTGAGATGTCTTTTAGAGAGAATCTCCAAGGGAGATAACATGAAGCATAATTTTGATAAGACTAAGTTCTGTTAAACTTTTTTCACAAGCCACTTGCCTTGGTGAAATAGTGGAGTTTCACTACGTAAATATAGACTACAGATAAGTGTCAAATTGGAATTAAGGACAAGTGAAAAATTAAAATTGTCCAAAACTCAATTGATTATAAGGTAGCTTTAGATGTAATGAATAATGGTTGCTTATTCATTGATTTGATTACTGAACATTGGGCATATTTATTCATGTTTTACATAGCATATATGTGGTTTTGTATATTTACTTGTTATATGCATGTAAGTGTCATTAAGTTATATTGTATTTGACTACAATGTGAGTAATGAGTTTTATCACATAGAAAATCATAGTCAAAGTATCCTTGTAGCTTATTAAAAATATTGTTCGTAGTCGTAGATGGAACAGAGAATTCCATCTAGACTATAAAAAATAACTGTCATAAAGAATAATGTACGTGCACTTTGACTTATAACTATTACTTTAAATCCTGAAAAGTTTATGAACCCAGATGTCAAATGTAGGTCACTTTAATGTATTAAAGAATGAGACCTATCAACGGTCAACTACGGAATAGTTCCATAGAGGTGTAATATGGATTTAATAAGTACGTTATAAAGGATTAATTGATTAAATCGAAATATGAATTAGAGTGCAGTCACATTTGTTTAGTGAAATCATTTGTGATTAATAGTACAGTGTAATGAGTCATTGGATGACAAGATTTCATAGGACTATGGGAGCTAATTCTTTTTTTTTTTCAAGTCCTTCCTTGAACTGATATAAATTGACTAAGTTACTATAGGCCTCAGTTATTATTTATTTATATATTTGGGTGGGTTTTTATTTAATAAAACATGAGCCTAGAATTAATATTCAGCAAGACTTGTTTTATTTTATAAAAACATGGGTTAGAGAATTTAATTCTAAGAGCCATAATTAGGAGAGGTTTGGGTTAATGAATTTTAATTCCTAGGCATAGTCTAATAAAATGAGCATTGGGCTAAAGGATGAAACCCAAGCCCATGCATGAAATAAGGAGGAGTAGGCTAGCATTAACAACCCTATCCCATGCACATGGGGATAATTATTTCTCCCCTTAGTGGTGTATTCCAAGGGGAGAAATCCTTCCCTTGGCCAAATTCCTAGCTCCTCTAGGAGTTATGGAACCTTCAATTGCCTCCTCTCCAAGTAGACTTGAAATAATAAATAGAGGTACACAGAAAAGCATAATACACAAATTGAACAACAAGTTCAGGCAACTATACTAGAGAGAATTTTATTTTCTCATGCTTCTAGTTATTCTTTTAAGAATAGAATTGTAAGACCACACATATTCAATTATCAAGGAGAAAATCTGGAGTTTCAATCAAGTTTTTGAAGAACATTATTCTTCATGTTCTTCACAATCGTCGAAGTTCATCATTCAAATAGCCATGTAAGAGGAATTCAACTCATAATCAAATAGCCCTATATGCGTAGGAGAGGCCGATAATACTTGTAAGTGATCCTAACTTGTGCTTTTAATTTAAATCCAACCATGTTTCTCTTGAAGTTAAATATACTCCTAAGTTTTTTTTTCCGCTACGCGATACCATGATCCAAACATGAAACTAAAATGAATGGGTATTTTTGGTTTTCGATGTTGGAAGATGGGGTAAATTAAAAGAAAATTTTTACACAAATATAATTTTAGGGGGACGAATTTATAAATTTGGGAGTATAGATTTATAAAAACTATATACTTTAAAAAGAATTTTAAAAAATTTTGAGGGATTTCGTCCCCCCACACTAACAACTAGGTCTACACCTGGCAACACTTGTCCTATACGCCACTAGACATATCCCACGCAATAATTAATCCACGTCAACAACTTTTGTGTTAGGGTCCCCTCACATGAAAAGGATTTGTGCGTGCTTTGAAAAAATGCAATAAAGGAAGTGAAAGTGCTGGTCTTTTCTCTAATGTCTGAAGAAAATTGCACTAAGGTTGCTTTTTCAATCAATATGTCCAAAAATGAGAGCTTACTAGAAGTCAGTCTTTGCTCCTGTTATTTTGATTTTCCCACCACTTCAATCCTCTGCATGACCTGTGACATCTTCCCTTGTCACCGACATTTTTGACCCTCTAAAATTTAAAACATATAACAAAATTCTGATTTTTTTTTTTTAAAAAAAGAATTATAGATATTTTTGCGGAATGGACCTCAAAATTAATTTTTATCTCTTATAATTTTATTTTTTTAGTTTTATCCCCTTTTCTAAAATTTTAATTCCGCTCCAAAGTTGGAGTCTTCTGAAAAGTCCCCGGACTCTTCTTCTGTCATACATTTCATCAACCATAGGTTTCCACAGCCAAAGCCGAGCATATGTGAAAACTGAAAATCAACCATGAAAATGACCACATTAACATCACAAAAAAAAGATACCCATGATGCGTTTTTGTTTGGTAGTCGAGAAAATGTGCTCATCAGTCTATAGATTGCTTCTTGGTTAGGTCTTTCTGTGATGCCAATATTGGCTTTTCATAATTATAAAACGAGACTTTCATTTTATTGAGTTGATGTGTAATTATTCATTAGTCCTGTGAATCAGCTAATTATATAGAAAAAAAAAAATTATAAAACCTGGATGAGGCACCTTATTACATCGGTCGAATAAATAAAGGTTATAATGAAATATGTCCTTTAGCATTACTCTCCCCTTGTTTCTTTGGCCATCCTGTTGATATATAAATATTCCAAAATGCCACTTATGATATTTAAGAATGTGGTTAAAAAAGTTTTTTTTTTTTTTTTTTTAAAAAAAAGAATTATTCATATAAAGTGTAAATCAATTGGTCGTCTAACCTTAACTGTTATTTAAAAAGAGAGGAAAAACTTATATAAATATATACAATTTGTAGTGATTCTAAAGTTTAATAAAAACAAAGGAACATAATGGTGAATTGGTGATAGTTTATGAGAAATAAAATTTTTTAATTAAAATACCACTAATGAAAAAAAAAAAAAAAAAAAAGCTCGCCTCCAGATGGTGATTAAAAAAAAGGCCAAGAATGAAAAATCAACTCATCATGTATGCTGTTGCATTGATTTGCAATAAGTTTTAGTGAATATAAAATTAAAATGTTTTTGAGATCTATTTGGGTATGCAAAAATAACAATAAGTCTTAATATCCAATTTTCTGTTCAAAATTTTGACCAATTCTTAATGTGCCACATCAGATTCAACTATATACCACATGATGTCTCACCCATTAATAAATGAATTATATAAATATATAAAATGATAAAACTCTAAAATATAGAAATAATAAAACTAAAAAACTAAAATTAAAATCTAATCCTTTGATCGAGAATCAAAATGATCCTCCAAAAGTAGTGGGGGGATCCAACAACAACAAAATCATCTTGTCCTTCTGAGCCGTCCCTCCCAGTCAGATACAATTAAAGTAGTGATTGTTCTACGAGTTATTATAGGTACAAAGATGATACATTTTTCTAACAAAATTCATTGGAAGTGAAACAAAGCAATTGACAAACAATGTAATAACATGTATTAATGTAAGATAACTGCGCACATGGAAGAAATGTATAAAATTTCTAAACAAAAGCCAAGAAAATATAATAATTAATTAATTGAATAAATATTAAACCTAGCTACACATCAGAACCAACATATAGTCATAGAAATAATGAATAAATTAAGTAAGAAGAAAAACAACAACTTTGCAAAAGATTTACAAGCATAAATAAATTCAATAAAAGACCGAAAATCAAGAGAGTTAAGAAACTTTTAATTAATACAGATACAGGTTTCAAATGAACAATTAATCCAAAAATTATTAATGATAAAATGTAGATAAAGTGGTTAAAAAAAACATATGAGCAATTAGACAAACATCAAATACTAAAGAAATAAAATTACGGAAGATGATGAGTTTAAAAATTTAGCTGAAAAATAATTAATTTTCAAAAATGGTACACAGAAGTAACCATTGTTATAAATAAAGAATATCAATTTACTACAATTGCATTACTAGATTACATAGTAATTTTTTTTCTCCATTTAGTTTTCTTTTTTTCAATAAATGACATTTTTCTCTCAATGATGAACTATCGAATCTTATTATAAAATTTTGGTGTCAGTTTGGTTTAAGTTTGACGGAAAATAATTAAATTATTCCTTTAAAAATAATAATAATTATAAAACTTATCAACCCTATATATTTTCGTGTATTTCTTATATCCGTTTTTAACATTTTTTAACATTTTTGAAAGTTTTCCCCATTAAGTTTGTCTTTACCATTTAGGTTTGATTGTACCCAAAATCTTAGAGATTTGTGTTTTCCTATAAATATAATAAGCTATTTGTATTGTAAATACATCAAGTAATAAGAGCACAAATGCACAATATAACTCTTAATTAGGACAATTTCAATGGTGGAGGTATACCTCTAAGGCCGAATCACCACAAATTCTCGTGTCTTTTTTTTTTTAATTCTCTCAATTTATATTTCATTACAATTTTATATTTCGACCTCCAAAAATTACAAAAAGTAATTGCTGTTTTCACTCTTTGATTTGCAGACAGCTAGCATCCAGCATCTAAAATTGGCAGCTTACAAGGCAACGACCAAAATTGTCCCAGGCCCGATTGATCAAGGACACAAACTTTCAATCTCCTGTAATCCTCATTCATAGTATTTACATGTCCACAT